>CAHIKZ030005588.1:4665000-4932500 GCA_903632075.3 Acanthosepion pharaonis | reverse complement strand
GGTAATAGTTCGGTGGAACACTGAGATAATATAAAAGAGTAAAAAATAAAATGAAAAAGAGACCTGGTAACTTGAAGTAGAGAAGAAAGAAACACGAGGACTAGAAGGTGAATATGAAGGTTTATGAATTTAAAGGCAGGATGTCGTACTCATAAAAGAATTGGACATTTTGTGGTATATCCTCTACTGAAAAGAAAGAAACTTAATTAAACCTCGAACCACGCTAATAGCTTGGTAGTGAAATTTAGGATTTCTCGGTTTTTTGTCAAATTATTTTGATAAAATTTTCCCAGCTGTTTGGGACAATAATGTAACATCATTGTTATGTTTTGACTATACTGCGTAACGTCCTTTCCACTTGAGGCCTGGGGTAACCTTTAGTTTGATAGAAATTACAGATAAAGGGCCTCCTTTCAACCGTTTAATATGATTGGAGAAAATCAAGATTTCCTCTGGGATGATGAAACGTTTTTAACTTGGTTTTGGAAGTATTGAATGTTACAAGCCCTTTCCTCTTCCATTGAGATGTGCGATGTAGGTGAGAGGTGAACTCCGCTGCCAGGTTCTGGTCATCTACAATTTTTGGTGGTACTCCCATAAACCATCGTATTGTCTGCATATATAACATCTCCGATCACTAAGAGAATATTCTGAAGTAGACTGTTATTACATAGCAGTAAAATGGTAAGAACAAGTATATAACCAGTGAGAGCTTGCAGTGATTTCGAGGTCGTCAGAATAATGACAAAAATTTCATGGACTTATACGAGAGAAAGGACTTGAAAATCAAGAAGATTATGCCAGAAATATCGTAGCTGAGTAGCAACAACTACTTATGCTACACCTTGTCAAAAAGCTTCGAGATAAATAAGGTGATCTCTATCGCAATAGATCTATTATCAATTGCTTCACAGATCCTATGCTTAATGATTCTTAAAACATCAGCAGTGAAGCTAGAGGGACGAAACCTTTATTGTGTGTCGCTCATGGGAATGTTACTGTTGAGGTGATTGGCAATCTTGTTGATGATAGCCTCAAAATGTTTGCTTTTGACACTGAGGAGTCTGACTGGGCGATATTGCGACGGTGATTAGCACTTACCACATTCTTGTAAACTAAGAGCTACAGCTGGTACCTTATACAAACCTGCCACAGACAGTGTTTAAACAAGTTTTCCAAGATTGGAAATAACTCTGTGCTGCCTGAAAGCTTTCCGAATGTTAGATGTGTTGTGATTATCTTCAATCTTCTGTGGACGATCTATAGCGAATAAAACAAACCATGAACGAAAGCAACGCGGGGCACACTCATGCGAATTCAGAATCCTCGTTTTCGGAGTCTCTGCCTCAATGGAATTCATTCTTGATATAGGCACTAAGAACATATCCATGGGGATTCTGATTGTCTTCTTTTATGAGTAGTGTGAGTATTTTGGGATTGTAAATTCATGAACTGGACTATATTGGTTGAAGCCCACTTCAGAGAGGAGTATGAAGTCTTTTAGTCGGAAACATGCCAGAACATTGAGGCCAAACACTGAGACGAACTCACTCGTTTGGGAAGACTAGGACCTACTAGAAGAAGAGAGATCACAAAGTCTAATCAGGGAGGAGTTGACATCTCCTACCCTATTTCATATTCAGCTATAGCACTAAGGGAATATTGGCAATTTAGGTGTCACTGTGATAACTACGACAAGATTAACACGCATCTAATCAATTCGTTGTTCCTGGCTTAGCAAAGTGAACGCCATATCAACAGACTTAAGAACGTTGTGCATTTCACTTTACTTGCATATACTGAATGGGATGTCATGCAACTATAATACTTTGATAAAAATGAAATAAAAAAGTTTCGGGATGGGAATATATAGAAAGCGCTACCCAAACGTCCGAGCAATTTGAATATCGAGCGTGGTTTACGTATTAAACTCACCCGAATGATGAAATTGGGGAAAACTGATAGGGTCGCTGTATAGAATGGAAGTACGTAAAAGAAGGCGTGGAAAACCACACTGTCATATTTTATTATGCAAGTTAATGATTCACAATGAATTTAATATTAACCGATATTTGTGAAATTTTCGGTATATACTAATATTTATAAGAGAAATTTGCACTGTGAATTTTAGCTTTTTTTATTTGGAATAATTTATTTGGTAATGTGAAACTTTACTGTGCTAGTGCTTGAGATTTAATTATAACCAAATAATATAAACAATAATATATTTATTAATATATATTCTTTTTTTTTTACTTTCAGGAACACAAATACGGCAATGTGTTGTAAGAAAGATATTGTAATGGAACAGAAATTTTGAAACTTCGAAGGATTTGAAACGTGATCATTCCAAAAAGAAATTGAAATCATTGGCAAAATGAGATTAAAGAAAGCAATGGCTTAAAGAATATAATCAAAAGAAATTGGAGAAAAATCAAAAGGCTGCTAAGCAGGAACAGTTGATTTACCAGCAAGAAAAGTGCATTGATCAACAAGAAAATACATGACGAAGATGCGATTGGTAACGTAAACAGAGGATTAAAATGCAGGACATGAAGACTTTTCAACACATTGGTTAAAAGGTGATAACATCGAACTACAAATAAGCATCATAAAAAGAAATGAGCAGGTTTGTGTGAAGAAGATGAAAATGGGTTTAATGGTTATCATAGATCTCCACTGAATAATCTTGATGTCTGAGAGAGAGTTTGGTTATTCATGAAAATAACCAACATAATTTAGAATACAACTATGGGAAAAGTGGAAAATATTTTGGATTAGTATATTAAGCAGCAAAAGAATAGGTCATTTCCAAGTTGAGTATGGTATCACGATAAATGCAGAAAAGTATTTTAAGTTCTTGTACGAGATATTTTTGACTGGTACCTTCAACAACCAAAACTTTTAAGATAAAGAGCATATTTCAGCAAGAAAATGCGCCTATAAAACTTGCAATGTTTACTATTGCCAGCTGGTTAAAGATCAGGAAAGACAATGACGTCGCTGTTGATTACAAGTATCTTGCTATCAAAAAAGAAAATTGGTGAATATTTTATTAAATTAATATTATCTTTCCTATATGGAAAAATCTAGCATATTTTAGCAATATTTTCATGTCCTTTTACAACATTAAAGAATTTTGCTTTTTAAAAAATTAATTGTAAAAATATTTAAAAAATTAATATTAAAAATAAATAAAATGCAATATCACTGACATTGTTAAGGTAACTTAAATCGATGTCTATATTACAATAAGAACGGAATATCCAATTTTCTTAAAGATATGGGTGATGAATGTGCCAATAATTCTATTAAAATCACATCATGTTTTATATTATAGAATGAAATAGATATATAATTCAACAGACACTTAAAAATTCTATAATATCGACTGCAGTCTAAATCGTAGAGCTATTATGAACTCCGGGTTCCTTAAGTGGCGGCATATTAAGTGATTCACCAGGACGACATAAAGTTTTGAATTCAAAATTTTGCTACTCATAGACTGAGTCTGTCCTGCTATTTCACCCATAACTGGGGGAGGAAAAGATGCACTTATATGTTTCCCGATGATATTTACCCGAATGTTGCTATAACGAAAATGGCAAGAATTCGAACTAGGTTCTTCGATTTCGCGTTCTGTGCCGTTGCCAATACACCACGACAACCACATCCATCTGCTTTATAATTAGAGTTAGACAATTAGATAAAATTAGAAGATATGTGTGTGTACACATGTAAGTTATTGAACATGTGTAATGGATGAGTTAAATATATTTGTGCATTATCAAAGATATATTTGAAGGTTTTTATATGCATATCCTCATATACAGCCGTGTATCAGTATGTGTGCCTGAATAAGTATGTTTAGGTTTTTATGGGACTGAGTACGGTTTTCAGTGACACCGTATGTACGTGTTTACCTCTGTATGTATACATGCAGGTTTGTGCGTATGAGAGTGTAACGAGGATTAACAGCAACAAAAGAATCAAAGAGTTTCGATTCGTGGCAATAAAACCCGCCGTTCGACTAGCACGAGCGTTCCGTGCGTTCGGCCCCTCCGCCAGTAATAATGCCCGAAACTCATCGGATGAGATCTAACCCCTGACTTTGCTCTGCCAATTTTTTCGGCAAATTGTTGGCAGCGAAAGACTAGATAATTAAACCTATAGCCGATACAACCATTAGCAAGTACAGAAGCCAATGGAATTGAAAATGGTGGGAAAAATTGGGTGTGGCTAAGAAGAGGGAAGGAGATGAGATTTCAGAATACGAACAATTAAAGTTAGAGGGAATGAAAAAGAAAGGAAATACTGATAAGAAAAGGAAGGTGAGAAAGTGGGTTTTGGGAAAGTTGGAGGTTAATAGTAATTGATGATGGGCTAAGGAGTGGCTTGCAATGATGATAATGTATACTATGATGATGATGAAAGAAAAATGAAAAAAAAACGACTATATATATAGAACAGTCATTATTTGTTAGCATACGATTGACAGTACACTTTTATACATGAATATTGATACGAAGTCGGATACACCGAAACACAAAGGAAGGCACTTCACAACAGTTATGTATTGACACACGGAATTATATATATATATATATATATATATATATATATATATATATATATATATATATATTCATATATATATATATATATTCAGTACACAAACGAAATCGGAGTTTTGAATTTTAGCAGAGACCGTATTCATTTTACGCCAATATCCTAAAAAATATCTCCTCACTGCTATGCGTCAATAGTTAATAGAGAATAAATTAGGATAAACACTAAGTAGACTCGTATCCAGACAGTAGGAAACAAAATCATATTAATTCTTATCACTGCCAGTCGTAATATGGTATGCTATATTTATGGATAAAAGTGCACAATATCAGTAATACAGCATCTATAAATATAAATGTGGACACTGAGATCAACGCTAAGCGCCGACTGTCTGTTTCATGCTTCAGCTCAATCTTTACGGCCTAAAGATTTAGTTGAAGCTTGAAATAGACAGTAGCCACTTAGTGTTGTTTTGAGTGTCACATATACGCACACATGCACACACACATACACACATGTATATATATATATATATGTATATGTGTGTGTGCGTGTGTGTGTGTATAAGAGAGAGGGGGTGGAGTAACAATACCTTATTTCTCAAAGTTTATTATATTTTTAATTAGAAGTGAAATGGAACCCTCAAACCGAGTCCATCTTCCGCCTAAAGGAGATTGTGTTTACGCAACAATAATATACTTAGTCAAGACCTTACCAAATTCGCAATAGGGTAGCTCGGTGATATCTGCTTGGTAAAGATCATGTAACCCAATCCAAATTGTCACAATTTAATTGCAGCGGAGATAATCACTGCTCTTTAACACACATTGACTAATGAAATGGCATGAACGACTGACCATTGTCCAAATATGAACTCGGAGGCCATCCGATGATCTAATTCAAGACAATCATGTGTATGTCTGCATACATGAAACATAATAAACTAACGTATATTTTTAGTCTACTTCAACGCAAATGAGTCTGGTGCAGGGAATAGAATATTTTACCGATACACACAAGAGGTGAGTGAAGAGTTGACAATCTGTCACGATAAACTTTTCCCCAAAAACTATTTCGGTCATAGCAGCACTATAAGTACTGCAGCTGTAGCAGTAGCAGCAGTGTGTGTGTCAAGGACACGAGAGACTATCTCTATTCAGTCTTGTTTTAAATTAAGCGTTCTCCTTCTCCTAGTCTGATTGCTCTACCAAGATTAAATATCACAGTTGGACCTGATATTTAACACACAGTTGAAGGAAAATAGTGCCATGATCTTTTCCAAATGCATTATCACGTAGTGAACGAGACAAAATTGACCGGAATTTGAATTCAGCTGGACGATTAGAATTTCCGTGCCAATAACCGTTGCACTACCCGCACATCTGAAACGTTATTGACACGATACAAGTAAACAATGTGAAACGCATGACAGATGTGTCAATTCACTGTATGCATATATAGGCGAATGCATACGAAGACCTATACGTCATTTGAAATGGAAATGCATCCCGTCATGGTCGACTATATCTCTCGCTTTCTGTACATATATATATATATATATATATATATATATATATATATATATATATATATGGACCGAACGTTCGCTTTCTGAGCATGAGACGTATTGATTTGATATCTTGAGGTTATTGGTCTGGGGAGGCGATCCCAGCGTGCAGCATCTTTGGAAAGTGCCTGAAAACCATACCACGAGTTGACCCAAGCCTTGTCGGTGAAATTGAGTAGGCGGAATACTTAGGAACCGTCAGTGGTTGTGCTAGCACGAAGTGACACGTCATTCTAACAGAGAGCGTGCTGGCCTTATCCAGACTGTTAATCACGCTAGATAATGCGCTCTCTCCCAGAAACTGTAACTAAGGTCAGCATTGTTGCAGTATAAATCTCAGGTGGACTCTGTGGATGTCGAAGAAAACAAATGTGCATATATGCATGACTCTCTCTCTCTCTATATATATATATATATATATATATATATATATATATATATATATATATATATATATATATATAGCCCACCTGAGGTTTATACTGCAATAATGCTGACCTTAGTTACAGTTTCTGGGAGAGAGCGCATTATCTCTCTCTCTCTATATATATATATAGAGAGAGAGAGATAGAGGGAGAGAGGCAGATATTGCCGATATGTCAGTAGAGCTTGACCGTTCCCGCGAATCAACTCTAATTTTTGGCCTTGTGTGATAGCAACGAACTGACAGTGAAACAAAATGGGGTTTGATGCGAAAGGGCATACGAAACACATGTTATCGAATTATTTTATACTGATTAAATTTCGCATTGATCGATTTTTACCGAAAATTTACCTGACCAAACATTGAATATGAGCACTGTTAAGTAGTTTTTTAAACATTAATCTGGGTTGAACGCCGTGTTCAGGAAAAAAATGTCGTGGGAGTAATAAATACAACCAATAAATAAAACAGTAATAAAGAATAAAAAAAAAATTGATTTTCCCATGATGCAAGTTATAACGAAACGGGAAAGGGTTTCTGGTTACATGCATGATTTTATGACCCCACTCCTAAAAGGAGGACAGTATCTTACTCTTTCTACTTTCCAACGAGATCGTTCGGACGTGTTTCAGTAGCCATCTCATCTCAGCGCGAGGCTGACTTGAGCTCGACCATCTTTGCTCTTTTACTCTTACTTCCCATAAATAATTTCTGAACCAAAAAGGAAAACGGTCAAACTCAAGAAATATTTAAATGTTTCAGTACATTCAACATAAAAGATATAAAGGTCTGTAGCAGAAAGTCAAGTTCTTCAGAGGGCTTCTATGTTCTTTGTTTATATATTGAACACCCATTTTCATATGAAACATAGAGAAAACACATAAACCTTGTTAACATGCACAATGTCTCTGCTTGTGCATATTTTTAACGTGCGCATCATGTAGGTCCGTGTCCATCGTTGGCAAAAACGCATGTTCAGCAGTAGAGATGATGTCAAAAACAGTGTTTAGCAGCTGAGGATCTGCTCTATCCAAACATATTTTTATTGCTTCCTTCATCTTTCGTAATTGCCGTTGAAACCAATACATTGCTTTCAGATCATCACTCGCATTTGTGTTTGTCCTGTAAGGTCCTCGTGTCTCTATTTGTCTACCTGCCTGTGTATCTATTTTAATAATCATTCATCAACATCAGAAATAAAAAAAGTATCCAATGAAAAAACGAACGAAATCAAATTCCTCTTCGAATATGGATAATTGTTTTAATGTAGTTATAATGTATTACCTCCCTTGATGCAGTTTTGAATGTTTTCCCGCCATATGTACGAGCATATACAAATGCATATGTGTCTCATTTCTAATAATATTGATAATAACGTGTATAGACCTCCATATACACTCACCTTGACATCCAGTGAAAATACACATTGCAAGTGTATATTCTGTCATTAGTTATTCAATTAAAATACTTTTCTAAGGAATATTGAATGAATATGACAATAAAGATGAGGACAACCGTCGAAAAATGTAAATAGTGTAAATAGTTCTAATACCTCATCTAAAATATAGACAAAATAAAGAAGCACGTAAATAAAAACCAGAAACGAGAAATATTTTAAAAATTAGTAATGCTTAGTTCGGCTGAAAATGGGACTAAAGAAACCGTATTTAGGAAAGCGGGCAAAAAGCAACGCCTATTCTGAAAACAAAAAATTAAAACGGAATTATATTTCTTCATCTTCGGCAACAAAAATCTCTGCTACACTACTACATTTTTTACAATGAATATTTTTATTATATTTTAATAATAATAATAATAATAATAATAATAATAATAATAATAATAATGACAAATAGGTAACTCGTTTTTATTAATATTTTTATTTCCAATATTTATCTTGTAAAATCATCATTTTCTGTGTAAACAGTAGATTATTAATATATCTATCAATATTACAATCACTATTATTTGTATCCCTATTCTCTATTTAATAGGTTCGTCTAACTGCCTATTTCTTCAATATACACTTTCTTTTCCCTCAGACTACATTCTCTCTCTCTCTCTCTCTCTCTCTCATATTTGTCCTCTCTGTTTCTCATGTACTATACTTTCCTTCTGCTTTATTTTTCTCTTTTCTCTTTCTTACCACAAGTGTTACCCTCATGTGCATGCACTGTAAAGTTCAGGAGATCCAGTCTGGTCAAGTGTGTGACAACCCCGTGGCTAATAATAATTTTAGCCAGTGTTTCAACTCGGCTGAGCACATCACGGAACCAGGATTGCCCTGATCATGTCATAAGTTGACCGTCATTGACTTTATGCTCTATTGCATTTGGTTCAGCTAAAAATAAAAGATAAAATAATAAAAGAACAACTTAAAATATCAGATGTACAAAAACATCAAGCGAGAAAGCATAAAAATAAAATAGTTCAGGACAAGATATCTTTATGGACTGAATGAAATATGTGACAGCCAAGCTGTTACTCGAAATACGTTCTGTACACATCGATCTTTCCTTTTTATATTAACTCTTGTCTCGATCATCGTAAAGCTTAAAAACGATAGCAAAATAACAAAATTTAAGAAAAGAAAAAATGAAGGAAATATTGATTCAGCCTAATTTTGATATGAAGAAAATAATCAATCGTTACTGTCATTAACGCAACAATAATCAAATACAAATGGTTCTAAAACTGCAGATGATTATAATATCAAGATGTAGCAATAATGTGAAATGTTTAATGTGAAATTGAGCTCTTCTAAAGGACGGCTATTTTCATGAGTATAAATCATTAAGTAAAATCTATAAAACTCAGTCAATACACAACTGCCATAATTTAGTGATAAAGTGTTAAGCGGAAACTTTTTAGTATGGTCCCTAATAGAGTTTCAGATGTTTAAAAAATCTTGTATCCAAGACAAAGTGATTTAAAATAGTTTTATCCAAATTGTCATAAATTTAGTATATTTTTTCAGTAATAATTTTCTTAAAGATATTGCTAAAAACAAGATATATTTTGTGTCCGTTAAATTTAATGATCTCTTTTCTAAGGTATAAATATCCCTTCTTCCTCTTCTGGAGGAGGGGTGTGAAAAGAAAATTGTTTTATGAAGTAGATGTTATAATGATTTACCAAGCGTAGCTCAGATGTGGCACGAGGCCGAAATTATGGGGCACCCAGTGAGGATCGAACTCACTACTCAGCAAGACAAGCTTTCTAACCATTACACCACGTCGAGGGGCCCTAAAAAGTAGATTTTATATTCATTCTTTAAAAGTGTTCTTAATTTTATAAAACTAAATTCAATGATGATTGGTGCAGCTAATCATGTGACACAAACTTGTAATACCTAGCTTGGAATAATATTTTATAAATGCCGTCAAGATTGCAAGGCTTTGACGGTTTCTGAAGAACAATTAGTCTTAATGAAAGGATTAAATTAGCTCCTTGTAAATACCAAAGATATAAAATTATTATGGACTATTCTGTTGCATCGTAAAACATTTGAGGGAAAATGAAAATAACACTGATATCTCACATTAACAGATATATTTACCAAAGTTACACGCAAATATCTTGAAATAAAAAAAAAGTAAATTAATTCAATAAAATCGCCATTGGTTTCAACGATGACAACCAGACGATTTCGGAATCTCCTGTATCTCTTCTGAACGGTCTCCTTGTTTAAGTTGGTGAATGCTGTCATAATCCTTGCCTTCAGTTCCTCTTTGGTGTTACAAGTAATTTTGTTGGTCTCTCGCTTAACTGCACCCCCCACATACCTAATAATTAAGATAGTTGCAGTCTGGAGAGTTAGGTGTACAGATGTAAGTGGTCATGTGGTCACAGAAATTGTCTGAAAGACATGACTGGGCACTCCTGCTTGTGTGGCATGGTGTAGAGTCCTGTTACCAGACTTAGGGTCTTCCAGCAGCCACCCTCTTGACCCAGAGCAGCACTACCTCCTCAAGTAATTGATTTAAGCCTCCGTGTTGAGTTTGAGTCTATCACTAGTAATAACTCCAAACTCCATGATGTTGACTGGATATATCATCCAATTCTTTCCGGATCCTCTGTATTGTCCGCAGAATAATACCCAAGTATTCGGAAATGTCAGTATTGGATCTTCTGGCGCCATTCCCAAATTTCTGGCAGAGTGAATTGTGTCATGTTGTTCTCTTTCTCACAAACGCTGCCCAATTGACTCTACTATACTGTGCGGTCGACAAAATCAAAATCAAACAACTCGCGAAATTAAAAATATAAAATGGTGGCAATTTACCAGTCGCACCTTGTATAGATAGATAGATAGATAGATAGATAGATAGATAGATAGATAGATAGATAGATAGACAGATAGATAGATAGATAGATAGATAGATAGATAGATAGATAGATTCAATGCTTGCCGGGAAGTTAAGAAAGGGAGTGAGCAAAATTATAATATCGTAATAATAAGAATTATTAGTAGTAGTAATCTGATTATTATTATTAACATTAGTATTATTATTGTTGTTGTTGCTGTCTTCTTTTGCATTCTGTTGAATACAATTCCTTATCAAGTCATTACCTGAGATCTAAGTTAATGCAATGTATTTACACAAATTCTGATAATCAGATATGATGTGGAAATTTCAATATAAACACATTGAAGAATAACAAAATAAGAATAACAAAATACTAAGCAACCCAGTATTAGGGTAGATGTGATAAAATTAATGTTAATTGTAGTAGTAGTAATAGTAGCAGCATTATTACTAGTAGTATTAGTACGTAACAAGTAAAAGAGAATAAATTGGAAATGAGAAAACGCAAAACTTATACAACTCTATTGCTTATGCATGGATGTTTGTTTGAATGCCTGTAAATTTGTGAATGCCCTTTGTTGTATTGTTTAAGTGGAGAAATCAGACTTAACAACAACAACTTTTGGAAAGAATGTTGATTAAAATTGTATCAATGTCAGATATTGTGTTTGAGACAAGAAGTCAGAAAAGACCGAAACGTGAGAGAAATGATAGAAAGAAGAATGACTCTAAAATATCCAGTAACAAACGGAACTTTGACAAAAGTTAAGAATGCAAGTAAGGTTAATGATTATTTGGTTGGCTGTCACAGACTTTAGGGAATTGGAATTAAACCAAGATTGGCTTGAAGTTTGCAATTAGACGAGAGGAAGTGGTTTGGCTTGTAGGAGAAGGTATCATTGGTCATAGTTCTATTAAACCTCTTTGACAGACGATAAGCACTCTGCCAAGACCACCACCACCACCACTATTATTATTGTTGTTGTTGTTGAGTGCTGGAGCAGCACGAAGAATTTGAAAGTTCAGTATGAATGTTCGAAGTTCGATAAATCAAGTCTAATAAGACACATGCAGCACAACCAAATATTCGCGATATGGTGACAGGTTTTGCGAAAATTAGCACATAAATACTGGGATCTCAGATATGTATTCACGTCAGGTAATCTAGTCTCTTCAAACAGTTCCCCATTGAGGGCGTTCCCCAAAATATCTAGATGTGACTAGCAAGTCGCCTTGTCGGCATCATGCTTCAAATTTAAAAATAAAGCAGCTATCTCAACACTTAGCCATAATGATCACCTATTACTTCCGCTCAGAAACAGAGAAGTTCAATATGTCGTCCGCTAGGAAATATGCCCATTTATTATTATTATTATTATTATTACTACTACTACTACTAGTAGTAGTAGTAGTAGTAGTAGAAGCAGTATTAGTAGTAGTCACACGGTGTAAATTTTTAATACACTAGATACATTAAGTTATCTGTCAAGCCACAAGGGACTCAGAGAAACAACACTTTTCCAAAAATACGTGCAGTGCCAAAATAACCGATTTTTGGAGGACATTAAATTGGTGTGGCTTCCTCAGCTGCTCAATGAAATCACACATTGTTAATGGGATCGATCTCAGTGCGCCAGTCACTACTGGAATCACCCTGACATTCCCTTCCTGCATTCCAGATAATCATGCCATCTAAACTTTCAAAGAAAAGCAGTTTTTAATTTTCTCAATTACCTTGTTTGTTTTATTTGTGACATTTTCTATGGAAACATCAATAATATGACAGTTCTTGTTCACTACATCTAGTACAATAATGTCCGGAAGTCACTGGTGTATAAATCTGTCTGTGAAAATCATAGTTCCAGAATATTTTGGGCTTTCCAATTACCATCATTATCAACATCATCATCAACAACACCAACAAAATATTATTATTATTATTATTATTATTATTATTATTATTAATAATAATAATAATAATAATAATTCTCCTCCTCATCCTTCTCTCCTTCGAATGATCTTTTCTGTTTCCGCGTCAACATGAAACCTGAAAGCAAACGTGCAAGATCCTTTGGAATTTCTGTTGATTTATGGAGAGGAAAAGACGGAAAAATATAAAGAGCTGTACAAAAGTAAATAACCGTACTTGCCATTCCATACATTTCCACAGATATTGATCTCGACAAACTGATTCTTCATTCCCTTGTAGATGTATGAAACACTTGTAAAAGCGTCTGTATTATGAAGGCATGAAACATAATATACGAGATTCTTGCTGTACAATGATACCGAATTTGATTCTGTCGAATACAGTGTGGTTAAAGGATGATTCCTAATATAGTAAAATGATGCATATGTACCGACAGCTTGCTGTCGTGTAAGTAATATCCCAGATATGTTGTCTAATGTGTGTGACTGAGGTGAGAAATAACGAGAAAACAGTGTTTCAAAACCAAGAAAAACATCCTGCGCATAAAAGCTCTGTCAGCACTGTATGTTGGAATATTTGGATTGTGTTATAAGATTTCAGGTAGAGATATTAAATGGTGGACAGATTTTTTTTGGTGGGAGGGGAATCTTTGTATTTGAGAAAGTCTGTGAATGTGCATTATTACATTATGCAAGTCATCGTTTTCACAATAAAATTGGCATTAACTAAAAGATGATGGTAAATTTCAAGGATATGTTGATATTATATGATAAATATACCATATGAATTTTACATTATAGCGTATGCTTTGATAAGACATATTTATAAACATTTTTTGGGATTCATCATGAAATTCAAGTACTATTGTAAATAAGAATACATATTGTTATAATTATTTATATTAATTCTTTTTAATTTTCTATATATAATATTTTATAAACTCAAAAGTGGAACAAGGTATTATAGTGTTATTGTGTAATGAGATTACAACTTGGGAATTTGACAAAAAAGCACATTAACAATGTGCAGCATATCAAACCAGTAAACTTAAATATATTAGAAAAATAAGAACAAGAAGAAATTCACTTTTAGGATGATACGAAAAGTGAAATATTAAATTTTGAAAATAATTAAATGGGCAACAAACAAGAATAATTAACTCCTACATAGAAAACTATTTTTAAAAAACTGTTTTTGTACAACTAAAAAAAGACGAAGAATATTATGACCACTGGCCAAGCAAAAAATTATCTTTAAATAAATATAACAAAAAGAAATGTGAAAATTGGATGAGGAAGAAAATGAAAACAGATTTGTCAACAGTAAGTTCTGTTTAATTTTATTTAAATTTAGTAAAATGTTTGATTGTTTCATTGATATACGCAACAAATATGATAGGAGAAATCTGAGAATGAGAGAGTTTTTGTTCTAGGTAAAAAATCACAGACAAGAAACTTTCGACTAAAGAGCATTTGCATGCAAGGCTCCTTCACATTTAGCAAAGGTAACGATTGCAGAAGATAACTAATATTTGCTATATAGTTTCAAAAAATTAAATGCCCTTAGGCTTCTTCAGATACTGATCCAATGGTAAAAAATGTTTTCCATCGTTCAAAGAGATGTATATGAAACTTGGAAATATTCAAGTAGTTAAAGCTGTAATCATTTGTGGAGAGAGTAAAAAGTTAGCAAAGCAATTGTTGAAAAACTGAAGTCCTGTGAAAACACCAATATTGATATCTGTTCATGTATGTGGGATATCTTGTTAAGTGAATATGTTTTCTTTGGCCCGTTTTGTTGAAGGATGTATAATAGTACCCGACAAAAGGTTCAGACAATGTGGAATATTTTAGTAAAGACGCGTTACGCCGGAAAAGTTTAAATGAAAGAAAGGCAAAACTGCGCGTGAGGAAAATGTCTTGGTATCTCTGAGCATAAGTGGCTATCATAAATCGATTTAATTACACTAACTTATCACCTTCTAATTTCCAGCCTTGTAGAGTGTATGTCTACCTGTGTGTTTGTTTAATGCATACCTGTATGAGAGCCGTTTATTATATAGGATTTTATATCATGGATTTTTTGTTGTATACATACAGATATATCTATATATATATATATATATATATATATATATATATAGGTAAACGCACGCACAGCGGTACACACACACACGCGCACACACAAACATACACACATATATATATATATATATATATATATATATATATATATATATAGTCGAGGAATCTAAATGAAATAATAATAAAAAAGCGAAAGAATATAAATCTACAACCCAGTGTGAAGATTTTAATTTTTAATATTATTTTATTGTTAAAAAAAATTATATATATATATATATATATATATATATATATATATATATATATATAAGTGTAACATACATGCACATCCACACAGTTATATACATATATTAGAGTCCTTCTTTTTTTGCATACTTGTGCAAACATCTACACATATGCATGCCGACTGATATATACTTGTGCACACACACACATACAAACACACACACGCATATGCATATCATTGAAGCTGTTTTATATGTATGCCTGTACAGACATATTCATACATACCAATATTTATGTATACCTGTAAACCTGTGTTTTCGATGTATTTCTCTTCTTCGGGCAGGTATTGAGGCCCGAAAATTCTAAGGTCTCTTAAAGAGATTATAATTTTAAATAATATATGTTTCCTCCAGGAAGAGAAATACATCAAAACACCTTTAAACTCCTTCAATGTCCAAATTATTTCCTGTACAATGACAAACGCAATGCCTACAAAATCCGCAGAAGTAAATTACAAAAAATACAAAAGTCTACAAATAATATTAATAATAATCCCAACAACAGTATTTTCTTTCGATTAAACTGAAGAAACCAAAGAGAGCATAAGGCTGTCCTGAGAAACACGTCTATATTAACATTTTTCATCATCTTCACTTTACTTTGGTTTATATTTTGCGATTTATTTATAAATAAAAGTTAAAAGGCTGGATCCAATACACAGTTCATTATCAATATATTTATAATGGATAGATGGTATAGGCTGAAACCATGCGATATATTGTTGCAATAAATGTAAATATATGCAGATTATTTTGTCATTAGTGTTTGGTTAATACAAATATCAGTGTGAAATCATTTACTTAATAAAATCTGGTATTGCGCATAGATATACACCATATCCATTTTTCTTTCTCATATAAGCAGAATGTGGGTATAAGGATTGCAAAAATTGTAACATTTTATTAAGCGCTCACAATAGGAACATAAAGTATTAGTTTTTTTTTTATTTCTTAAAACATTGACGATGTAAGCTTTAATCGAATTGATATTTTTAGATATGAAATTAAGTATGTTACAAGATGAATGGGCAAGAAAGAAACAAATTCACCTTCCAAGGAATTCTATTTCGATTACTGAAAACGAATAAAATAGGAATAAAATGCAAACTCGTGTATGGTTAGGGTTCATATATTTTGAGCATCTGTTTAATATTAATTTTATTTTTCCAGGCAGACAATTGTGTTCATTTAAAAAATAAAAGTTCAAATTGCTTCAGTTTTATAAGCAATTCACTATTGTAACATCGCTGACTGATGCAAGTAACCAACTCAATAACAACTGTAATCATATTTTTTTTATTTTAATCGCCCCAAGCACGATGATAAAGTCACTAAGACGCAAAGGCTTACTAAGTGTGAGAGAATATGAGAAAAGGAAAATCATTTTTAAGGAGAAAAAACAATTAAAATGACAAATATTAAAAATAAGATAACGATTGAGATTGCATTTAAATTCAGATCAAAGTGGACTGGAAAGCAAGCAATCAAAAAAGAGTACTACAAGTGATAAGTGCGAGAGGAGAAACTGTTAGCATAGAACTTACGGTTATATCTAACCATTTCAATTCTAATATGCTTAGACTCTGCCGCCGATCTAGCAGCGCGCTTAAATTCGTAAAATCTACGTAGCAAATAGGAAAACTCATCAGAAAAATTAGCAATATTTATAGAAAAGGCACAAGGAAGCTATAAATATTTCCATGGCAAATTTTCTGGTGAGCTTTCCTTTTTAGTTCACTCTGAGTGTGAAATTAAAAATATTCCTGATTGCTATGTTTACTAAATATGGAAACAAATAAATTTAAAGTCATTATCAATGAAAGTAGACAAATCGTAAAGGGCTGTCAAGTCAGGCAGTCTCATATGTATACAGAATACAAGTTGGGGTCTTTGTTTTTATTCAAACAATGTAACTTACTTAATTGTAGAATTTAAAATGGCGATGCATTCAATGATCTATAAATTCTTTGTTTGCTACTAGAGACAAAACAAACTATCCCAGGGACTCAAAAACTCATTCATCGTAATGCCCTACCTAAAGAAAGGAGAAAATGTCTGTTCGAATTTCAGGGATATCAGACTGTACGTTTCCGTGAGTATATTGTCAGTGGCAAAAGGTGATGGGGATCACCTCACTGAGAGCCTGTCAGGATATCGAGTGAACTACGAGATGAAGGATAATCTTCATTCGAATTCAAATTCAAGAATAATTCCAGACTTAAAAAGAAATTATCTCATAAATTTCGTCATGATAATGGCATTTGTCACTGCAAAACACCAGCGATTGGATGCTTCCAAGCATAGTTGCAAAAGTCTTAATATTCTCATTCAGTTACATGATTCTCCGGTCAGCCGAGTCAAAATGATTTGGAAGTACACATATGCTTTTCACATCGAAAATAGTGTAGAACTGGGTAACTTTCGTATGTCTTCTCTTATCTTCAGACGCACACGTCCAAATGGCAACATTTTACAACTTCAAGCGGCAAAATCGCACACTAAATTTACTCTAAATCAAGTGAGAGAACTTCTGTCCGCAAATGTTACGGCTCTAGTCACCCACTGAGTGTCAGCTCTTCAACAAGTAATTTTTTTTCTTTTTTGCAGAAACTAGCGAAGTCTTCAACTTCGGAATCATTCTAAAGAAAATTGTTCTATTCTAAATGTGTCAGTTCTAATTTATTGTCATGGTTTCTATAAGGAGTCACAGATGGTTTCGGAAAATAAAAATATAGAAAGATTAACTACCTATAAACTTAACTTTTCATTGTTCTTAATGACGAATTAATAAGCATTTTAAATATATGCTAGCCATTAATAGAAATTTACAGACTGTTTAAAGAGACAGGATTTTTAAACATTAGTATATAAAAGATTTACATTTGTGCATATTTTATAAAACGTAAATAACGTAAAACGTTAATAAACGTTTCATATAAAAGTATAAAAACAATAATTTTTACAAGTTTAAATTAAATATGTTTTCCTCAGATACTCGTTGTAAATTACGTTATCCCATGTAAGAAATGCGGTGTTTGTTTTCGGTTGTAAAAAAATATAAGATGAGGTATCTCAAAATAATATAAAGTTAAGAGAAGCCGAACAAATATCTCCAGTTTTACATCCTCTTATTACAGGGGAAAATTAGACGCCAGTATCCCAGAATACTTATTAAAGAATGCTTACATTGGCTCGTACAAAAAAAAGTATCAA
This sequence comes from Acanthosepion pharaonis, assembly GCA_903632075.3. NCBI lineage: Eukaryota > Metazoa > Mollusca > Cephalopoda > Sepiida > Sepiidae > Acanthosepion > Acanthosepion pharaonis. The sequence goes on along the minus strand of CAHIKZ030005588.1, from coordinate 4,914,119 downwards.
AGAAGAGGCGGATTTTAAAAAAACAAAAATAGAATTTGAACGACATTAATGTATTGAAAAGTAATCTTCTTACTTGAAAGACAAAAATGACAGCAGATATGACAAAATAGGAAATTTTGTTTTCTTTTCATGCGATTCATCATTTTTGACAGACTAAAGTACGGCATTTATTTAAAAGTTAAGCTGAAAGAAAAGCTGTAAAAGATGACGTTTTTTCCATTTATTCGTTATGAAACAAAATTTATTCAATGTATTATGCGTATGAATCTTTCTGTATATAGATAATATATATTTGCTTACTCAATAGTTTGCTCTTAAATTGCTTTGAAGTTTTGTTTCAGCCTCAAACAAATCAAATATCCATCAAGACTGTTTGAAAATCTGCAAAACATCAATTATTTCGAATCATTTGTGATATATTAAACTCAATGATGCCCGTGCGAAATTTGTCCATATGCACTATTTATTTATTTTTAGTTTGATGAAATTAGACATTTTTTGTAGACTTTTCATTCCCAATTGTTGCAATTAGAGCCACTGTAGGAGAAAAACATAATTTACACATAGTTAGAGATAGCAAATTAAAGTCAAATTTATACAATTAGTAGAAAACATATTTCTAACTACAGTCACACACACGCCGCACTCTACTGAAAACAAATTCTAAAACGAACACAAATATATAGGATTGCTGGCCATTATCGATTCGACTTTCGCTTACCACAGATATCTACAACTACGTCCGTGTATTTCCCTTATATAGGCTATAAGAGTAGCCTGACAAGGAGCACAGAGCATAGAGCGAGAATTAGCATTAGGTCTTAGGTATGCGCAAAGTTCTTAGCGCTTGTCGAACTCGCTGCCTTCGGGCAGAGATGAATCCAAACGTGGCTATACCGAAGGGCAGAGTTTCGTCTGGAGAAGTAGGCAAACGGGGTTATTACGGGAATCTACAGGCAATTTTTGCCCGAGCCTACGGGCTCGCTAAAACCCACGTTAAACCGGCCTTGTGCCACATCCCGCTCTGTGAGGGAGTTCTGGTAAATACGCTCTCATTTCGCACATCGTAAACCGTATATTTGAATGCTACACTATACGACTTACTAGAAACATTTTCATATCTTGTAAATGAAAATAAATCTTTGATCATTCCTTCAAACCAGTGTCTAATTTGTCTCTTTACTCCAACCAACTTCCGCACTCAGATCACTACTAGTACGACTAAATACACAAAACTAACGTCAGATAGCTGACATTTAGAGACAAGTCAACTTCTCAAGATTTTCACACATTCACACTAACTATCACTGATTTTGCAAGTATAACATTATGCAAATCATCTAGGCTCTTACTGATTAAAAAAACATCAACTTCAATCAGTAAATTTATTTCATTTTGGTTGAAATATAAGTTATTGTTAGCAAAAATATATTTTAATTTATTTTTTTTTATTTTCTCACTTGATGACTGTTTAAAAAAGAATTAAATGACAACGTCACTATGGGAATGACAATATGAAATTGAACAGGTAAAAACCTATAGTTAAAAAGACGTCTTTTTCGGGTGTACGATAAATTTGTAGTACAAATATTTAAATCGGAAATGTAAATTAATTACCAGATCAATATCAGATTAGTTCAGAGAGAGAAAAGAAAACTTGTAAGCAAGAAGTCTTCTGTGGTTTCATTGTGCATTTTAAATGATTGTGGACAAGAAACTAAATTTAAAAAAACTATGTAAAATTCAGACTTAATGAAATGATTACATACCTTTAGTATCGCACTTGAAAAGATAAACAAAGAGGCACACAAGTTAATGCAAAACAGAAATGTAAAGATTAGTTTAAGTCACATCTCGTTTTCCTTAAGTATTTACATTGAAGGGAAGTCCATATGTTTTATTCATTTTCAAAGAGAGAAAAACATTCATTTTCAGAGAGAAAAACATGTACAGTTTTTTTCCAAAAGATATCTTATAGATTCATGAGTGACATGGATTTGTTAATATTATCATATACTAAGTCTTAGTATATAATCAATTATACTATCATTATTCTACTGACATTTACATTTTCCCTTTCAGTATTATTTTTGTCTACGAAAATCGCTTCAAATATGTGTTACGCAATGTAATATATATATATATATATATATATATATATATATATATATATATATATATATATATATATATATATATCTTTATCGGTGACTGTATATGCGTGTGTTTGAAAGTGCGTGAAATTAATGTTTTAAGATATGATTGAAAACGACTTTCTATTCATTGAAGGTAAATTTATTTCCATACTAAGAGAACATACATCGATAACTATGTGTGTACCAGGTAATTTACAAGGAATTATGAAAAAAATAAAAGATAGTCAATCGAAAAATATATTTTCAAAAAGCTCTTACACCTGCATTGCAATCTTACTCTATGGAAGTGAATGCCGGACAATATTACTCACAGATGAAGATGAGAATTGAAGCAACAGAAATCTGTTTTTACACAAAACGGTACAGAAAATACCGTGTACGGAACATTTGATCAATTAGCAAGTTTCTTTCAGGTAAATGGGAAGGAAAATACACTTACGTACAAAAGGCAGCAGTTGAATTTTACAATCACAGGATATAGTGAATGAAAATATACTTGAAGCAAACAGAGATTAACCTATACAATGAGTTTTTGAATGGGGTATTGAAAGGGATGATAAAAGGACAATCGTTTTTTCGAGCGACAAAGGACCGAAAGTTCTGGAAAGTTACGATAGTCCGTGACCTTTATGTTTCGTGACCTGAAGACTCACGACACATAAAAGAAGAAATATACAACAAAAAATGAAAACTATTCGCATTTCCGAGGAGAACAGTCTCAATGCGATCTCCAGAGCGATTACATGCCGTCGTCTAATTAGCCATCATGTCTCCGATGGCGCTCGTCAAAGAATCTTCCGTAATATGAGGACAGTAGTTGTTCCACTGCGTCATAACGTGGATCGATCGAGTGCTTGATCATCGCGTCCACACCCTTACGTCAGTTCGTTTTCCTCTTATTGCCTGCGTTACGTGTGTTCTCAAATGTCTCGTGCATGCTTTATCCATTTAGATTTCATGAGTCTATGTAAACGAGGATATGAGTTCATATATACATTAACATGAAAATAAGCACACCGTCTACTTGATTGGATCAATTTGCTGTCCAATATCCGATTTATATTATTAACATTCATCACTGAGTTAAGTGAACATGCAAGCAAAGAGATTCTTAAAAAACAAGTATATTATGTGTAAAGTACATGACCTTTTCATCATTAGATTACGAATGTACTGAGATGCTTATACACACATTTATTGTTAGTTTAAACGTTATATTTAGTGGATACATGTGTTAGAGCAGCCCCACCCCTTTTTTAAACAGTGTAATTATATGGAATATGAATCCAAGAGTCGTAGGAAAGAAAATGTACCTTCTAAGAGGACTCATCCCTCGTCACACTTTATGCAAAAATAACCTAAAGTCCACTGTGCATTTAGTACGCTCAGCTATTGTTCCCTTAGAAATAACTTTGCCTATATTTCGGACAAGAAAATACATTAATTCATATAAGTAATATTGTATATGTAAATACAGTTCAAATTCGAAATCTCTGCAGTTATAGAGATAAATTCGTTTTTATCCACACGACAGGATATTCGAAATATGAGATCCACAATTATGAAATTATAAAAGATGATACACTAACAGGCACCACGGTGTAACGAACTCTTCATCAACTTAGTTTGTTTAAAATTAAATTATAAAGTTATAATTTTAAAGTTAAATTATCCCTATTCACTAAACAACAACAACAAAATTAACTTTCAAAACTGGAATGCACATAGAAAATGTATACATAACTTTCCCACCGCCAAAAGTTATCTTCCCAGTTCCTTTACTATAAGTTTTTTCATGGTAACTGTTTAAATGAACTTTCTTAGGTACTTCGACATTACAGATTTATGCAGAGTACTAGATTACCCGTTTGAGTCTCACCCTTTTACAGATGGAACTGCTACTTTAAAGCATGCTTTTAATACTAACAGTTTCTTCTCTCGCACTTTCCACGTGTGGAACTCTCTTCTGGCTTCTTGATTTCCAGTCAATTTGATCTTCAAAAATTTTAATATCAGTCGTCATATTCTGTCTCCTTAATTCCTGTACGTTTTTGTTCTAGATATTTCTTAAATTCTCGTACTTTCGTCTTAGTAGCTATATTGCCTTTCTTGGGGTTAAAAAAAGTAGTGAGTTCATTGCACACCAGGGACAACGTGCTTTTGAATGTGTGCTAAACAAACTATGCTTAGTAACTAAAAACAACGTGGATACATTGTTTCAAATTTTAAAATGGCACATACTGACAATAAAAAAAATATAAATTTGTTTTTTTATTTGTTTTATTGCATTTTAAATCAATCATTTAAAACAATATGTTAAAGAATTAATGGATACAGCAAAATGCTTAAAGAAATATTAATATTTTTTTATTATTCGGCCACAATTATAGAGGTCATATAATAATAATAATAATAATAATAATAATAATAATAAATATAACAATAAAAACAAGTTTTATGTTATTGATAAATTGATCATTATCATTTAATTATAACACCAAATTAAACATAGAATATTTGTTTTTCAACTGGCAATGGATACGTACACTTTTTACTCTTTCGCCATTTGACTTATCATTTTTTTACATCAGAACTGAATATTTATGACTAAAAACCGTTCGTCAAATCCTTTCTAAGGTGTTCGTGATACGTTTAATCATGGTTATTTTTGTGATCGTTTCCTATATTATGCAATATATTTAGTTTATATTTGATGTAACAAAGGCAATGCAGCATCGTCACCTCAACCACTAGACACATTAAGTATATCAATGGCAATAATATCAATGATATTTTCTCTTAAAATAGGAAAATGTTTGCCTAAACATACATCATTGTCCTTTCCTATTGCCGACATTTCTGTCCAAGTAGCTATTAGCATGTAACTGTTTTCCGTCTAAGACAGGATCAATTACTCAATCCCTTGGGTCTGAGTCCGACTCCATCACGCATCTGTGTCTCAGCCTAATTGACTGATTGGTGCGATGATTAGTTTGGCGGGATGGATTATTAACTTGTTCATTAGACTATCTGCTTGAAAATATAAAGCTTTATCTTGAATCACTGATTGGGAGAAATCTCCCTATCTCCTCCCGACATTCACTAATCTGGAGCGACTGATGTTCTCATATACTAGAAATAGAAAATAGTTTCCATTATCTGTCTAACTAAAAAAAATCCATATACTAATACCCTCACCAACACTAAAAAACCATATATATACGCATACGTATATATATATATATATATATATATATATATATATATATATATATATATATATATATATATATATATATGAATATAAGTGTTTTAAATTCAACTGGTAAACATTGTTCATTTAATTTTTATATTTTATCTTTCTAGTTGTTGCGTATCAGTCTCAAAACTGGGAATAAGCTGCCAAAAGTCCATGAAAAATATTTTTAATACCGTACAAAATTGTTAACTACATCCTGGCATTTTTAAACGCTAAAAACACATTATGCCCACACACACACACACACACACACACACACACATATATATATATATATATATATATATATATATATATATATATATATATAAATGAATATACATAATATTTTACATCGATAGCCCGACTCGGTGTTTCTTGCGGATACGTATATTTTTATCATAGATCATCTATCTATCTATCTATCTATCTATCTATCTATCTATCTATCTATCTATCTATCTCTCTCTCTCTCTCTCTATATATATATATATATATATATATATATATATATATATATATATATTCTTAAAAGGCTGTTGGGAGTATACTTTTGACTGACATTGATAATCCTAGAACGATAATCCTTGTTATCTAAACAGAACTACATGTTAAAGTGATTGCAATTGGACCCTTCACTGAAATAAGGAAAATACCGAGAAACTGTATATTCTATAGGGATTTTATAGATTGTTAATATATGGGTTTTAGGGGAGATTATTTTGCATTTCCCTTAACTTGATTCCTTTTACTGTAAGGAGGCCCTAAGTAAAGAGACTGGTTTCGGTGTATAAACTGAAGAACTTGTCTCTTACCCAGGATAGCTAATATAGTTTCTGATATAAACAAGGCCTTAATTATTTTCTTTAGACAAAAGAAACAGTGTATTTTTTTTTTTTTTTTTGACCACGGATTTGTCCCCACGTTTGATCGTGGGATTATTTTTTTTTTTAATGTTACTTCCAGTCATTTGTTTCAGTTCAAAAGTTTCAAACTTTTTTTTGTTTTTTTCTCGTCCTAGAAAGTGAACATCTAAACGTTATCCATCACCTTTCATTATTTTTGTAGCTGGTAAACCCAAACTGGCACGTGGCAGATAGCTTTACCTCTACTTAAATCGGTGTCTGATCAGAATGTCATTAATGTCTAAAGCCTGCACCATTTTGTGTTATGTTTTGGACACAGAGGACATCAGTAAAAATAGCTTACTCAGTTTCTGAGTTAAATATGTTGATATAATGATATACATCCCTTCATTTATACCATAAATCTCTAATCAGGTGATGATCATCTTAACTTTTTCAAACTTCGCAGAACTGAACACACGGTAAGCTAGTATTCCAGCAAATGTTGAAATTGGATATTTTGCTTGAAAACAAACAATATGTGTTTATTGTTTGTTTTGCCACATCTGAGTATTATTCCGTATTATCATAAAATACATAGAATTTTCTCTTGTGCAGATCTTTCTTGATTTCATTGTCCATTCTGGCAGGGGAAATTTGAATTCGTGACAGTAGTACCTGAAGGTCGCAACTCTTTAACTTGAGTCATAAAATATGTCTCAGTGCATAAATAATATCCAGAATTACAATCATTCTTATGAGAAATTGAACCGGTCATAAGATTTTTCAACTTGCGGCTTTGTTTTACGTTGACTCATATTAACCTGCATTTTCTGAATTTATGAAGGGGTAATTTTGTCAATAAAATATATATATATATATATATATATATATATATATATATATGGATATTATATATATATATGGATATATATATATATATATATATATATATATATATATATATATATATATATATATATATATAGGGGGAAACCATTGTCAGATCCGGCCTACTTTTACCGCTCTGCTACGAAAAGCCTCACAATAAAGCAAGTTTTTATATAGCCTCATTCAGTTTTTTCTTGATAATACATATCTGCTCTCTTTCGTATCTGAAACATTAAAAAGCATTTTATGAAGAATTAATTATTTTTTTAATCCTACATCAACTTTTCATTACTTCAAACATTATGTTTTATAGTTATATTGAGTAGACACTAAGTGTATTTTAAACAGCATTTATGTTGTCTACCGGTTTGACGAGAAATACATAGAAATAATAAAAATTTGCCCTTTAACCTCAAGTTCTGAACTTTGTTGTGGTAGAGGTTTTCTACAGGATACAAGGCACCTATACCATGCATTCTGGCATACCAGTATATATATATATATATATATATATATATATATATATTCAACAGTACGTTAACAGAAAAATCATATTACCAACATCCTACGAGTCTGCATTAAACACCAAATCACCAAGTATCTAATGTTGCTAGTTTCCAAATATTTTGGGTGTATATAATTCCTTTTACATTTCTGTTTTCTCTTGACTTACTGTCAATTCACCCTGAAAGATGATAGAAGTTAAACAGCAGGTATTGTGTATAACCATTGCTTATGTTTGACACTATGTCAAGTTTAGTAACTACATTACCAACATTTCTTTTGCTTACTCTAGCTTACATTTCATAGATTGGAATGAGAAATTAATCACACACACATTATCATCATAGTCTAATTAACAGTTTTAAAGTAAACAATTTATGTCTCAAAACTCTATATGCCCATGTTTTCATGACCTATGCATTCGCCATCATAGTTATAGATCATTTATTAAAAAAACATCAAACTCTGTCAGTTGTGAAGACCCCTATTGGATGCAATTACTTGTTTCGTACGCAAAAAAGACTGCATTACCAGACTTGTAAATTTTATTTCGCACCGGATCTTTTATTTTCGCATTTTAAGAAATCATTAATGTCTTTTGAATAGAAACGAAACTAAAATTCTTATTCTGAATATAACCTTTGAACAGATTAATTCCTTCATGAACTAAGAATGTCACACACTTTTTTACTTATTTAATCTGAGTATCAGGTTTATTTTCTTACTGATCTCCAACGTTTATGACGACTGTCTACTTTTGTTATGTGCCGTGTTCCTCCTGAACCTAGGCGATCATGATCCGCACGGCATTCTATTCTTTGTACCTCTAACCAGTGTTTGTTTCCTTCTTATGCTTCAGTCCCTGTTATGCTATCTATTTGCATGAACTCCTTAGACAGCTTCCTCTTGCTCTCTTTCCTTCAATATTTGTGCTAAATTTTGTAAACGTTCTTTCCTTATTATATCCCAGAAATTTCAAAATCACTTGATTCCGTTTCCAGATAGACAATCGTTTGAGTCAAGTCACTTTTGTTACTAAGAACAGAGACTCTTTGGCATATGAATACAACATCTTCAATTTTCTCACCTTCATTGTCATATCCGTTTTGCAAAGTATTCAGCCAGAAAATACCCTGGCATATTTTAATCGTCTCTTTTGAAAGAGTGGATCTGCTTTGCATTCGAGAAGTTTATAGAATTATACTATGAATATAGCTTATAATGTAACCCTATAAATATAACCATTATGTCTGAAAATTCACTTTGGATCCGTTCCTCCTTTGCGTGTTCAACACAGAGAGACAGAGACTACAAATAAAATAGAATAGAACATGAACTAAAAACGGAAAGCAATTAAAAAATAAAGGCATTTTGAAAAGAGAGAAAACTGCTTTCTGCTAATAACATGTTACAAAAAAAGCCGTAAAGTGCTTAAAACAAATTAACCTGAATATTCATATCTGCTCCATTTTTCTTAAAAGTTAATATATACTTATGGATGGATGGTCACTCGTGTATCTGAGGATGCCAGTCTACTAGAGCGGTAGCTAATCCCTGTTACTGAAGCCTTTTCAGACACATTTGTGTTTGTTCTAATTTTCTGAGAGACACGGCATTAGCTAGCGTGATCTGCAGTCTGAATAAAGCCAGAACGCTCAAACCTCGGTCATGATGACATTTGACTTCGTGTTGGCACAACTATCGACGGCTCCGTAAGTGTTCCATCTACCCAATTTCCCTCACAAGGCATTGCTCAACCCGTGGTATGGTTTTCAGTTACTTTCCAGATGCGCCGCATGCTGAGGTAGCCTCCTCCAGACCGATAACATGAAGAAGTCACCTTCCTGAGAAATCGTCCATAGTGAGATTCTGACACGAGTCACATGGTCAGAAATTGAGCTTTCTAACCACGTGCCTAGTTATTATGTAGAATTGCATGATAATAGTTCGATGTAATTCATCTAAACTCATGCTTCGATTTGGCCATGCATTCTTGTAGCTGCATAACATTATCCCCTTTTCCAAGGTGTATATGGTTTAATGGTTATTGAATCAACGTATGGAGTCCAAACTCCGGCTGTGACAGTTTGCTTTCTCTTTGCATTAAGGCCCTTGGGAAAAAGCATGAATTCATTCACACTGAAGCTATGGGTAAATATCAGGGCGTTTCGAGCCCTTTAGCCTTGTTAGGCAATTCATATTGGGCGTTCGATAATTGGTTAGGTTAGGGATAATTCTTTATTGCTATTACTATGCAATCTGGTACAAGCTGTCACATGCTAATTAGAGAGTCTATAGGCAGCACTAACTCACTTCCATTGACCTAAAAGAAAGGAGAAAAGGGAATTACTCAGCATGGATTTCTCGATGATCTCATAAGTCAATATCTGCTCCACCTTTCTAGGAAGTACTAAAATTGCCTTTCGTGTCGCATTTAAGTGAATGTTATGTTTGTTGCTCGTTTCAAAATCAAGCATATAATGTTATTATAGACTGGCTTACTCGGACCTTTGTCCTATGTTTTTATATTCACGGCTTTTATGTTCTTGTATATTACGATATTCTTCAGGTGTCTCTCATGGGTGGTACCACTCTGCAATCAATTATTAACCACCTCAGTACGACTAGCATAGACAAAGATGCTTTAATAATGGGGGGTGGGGAAAGAATATTATGCTTAAGACTTAAAAGTTGCATTACAGGGAGCGTAATATGATATACTTTACTATACTATAATTTCTACAGTGAGGTGTTCTACTGGGCTAGTTGCCTAATGGAGAACTGTTTTGGTGACGTGGGTTGATTTAATTGTCAAAACTGAATTCAGTCAGCAGAGTAGGGAGAAAAATTAATATACTCTAGTTTACAGGAAGTGACAAGTAAGAGCACAAAGACGAATTACCAATAAAGATTAACTGATATTAGCATCGATGGCAGAATAATTTTCTACCACAGCAGTTTAACAAATATGACTTACACACGAAGGTCGGAGGGTACAACGAGAATAATTTGTAACTATATGGAAGCTATTCAAAATATATCAGTTCGTTATAATTGATAAGTGATTATTTATCAATTAAAAAATCTAAAACAAAGTAATTATGAATTTGCTAAATTCAAAAGATACAATATTAAAATTTTGAATTTTGTCATTTTTTTTTTTTTAGTTTTTCAAAACTTTTACAAAGCTTGCACCTCTGAAAGCGGTATAAAATATGAAAATCTTTAGCAACTAAAACTCGGTAAATTTCGCCTGCTCAGACACTAGCAAAATCTCGGGACGAATCTGTTTTAACATTTCCGATTGTGAAGAAAATGAAATAGACAAACCAAATTATATCAGATGTATTTATATTCAATTTGTATTTTTTCTTGCGTATAATGGGAAACACTAAATCGATTAATTTTTAAACATGCAGATTCGATAAAAGTTAAGTTTTCCTAAAATATGTTTATTACGAAAAAAAGAATTTGAAGTTTCCATTGTCAGGAAGAAACACATTTTGATGTCATAAATGTGTTTATTTTAATTTACAGGAAAACAAATGGCATAAAAGTGGTTGCTATCACAATATTTTATGGTTCGAACAGAATTAGTTCTGTGCATATTTTAGAGGAAGTGGGGCATGAACTTTTAGCGATACGATTCAGCAAACACGACAGTTTGGCATGCTGTTCATACTCTCTTTCAGCCGCACCTATTCGCAAAATACTGCGCACTAAATTGTACCTGGCTTAACAAGCTGATCAGGTAGACTGTTCTAAACAAGTAATCCATTAGTAATTGCATTGATGATGGCAAAATTAACCGTTTCCATAGAGGAAACATTCATTGGCCGAACGCTTAATGTTACTGTCACTTAATATGTATGGTATATATTTTATTATAACAATTTTTCAGTAAATTAGTCTTCTCAAGTTCGCTATTATCGCTCTTTCTAGCATTGATAAAAGTTTCTTTCCAAACGTTCTATTTTTAGTATTATGAAATGTTAACATGGTGATTATATTTGTATTTTCTCTTCGCGTTAAATCTACTAAGCTTAGCTTGGTTTGGCAAAAGGCCTCAAGTATTGAGGACCTTTTGAGGATCGAATTCACTTTTCATTATTAATGATCAACCAGAATTGTTTGCCCATCATAAATCCATGAATCCTCCGAACTAAAAACTTTCTATTGAAAATTTCATTTACATTTCCTAACATTATGAAAATTACCTGATGCCTTACTTCTTTGTGGAGATTATAAGTAAATATTAAAGTGAAATAAAATGTAAGTTTTTTTCATTTTAACAATCATTTGGTCGAGGTTTTGTAGTATTATATTAAAGATAAAACATAACAAAATAAATAATAAAATAAATCGTCTTCTTTTTGTACGGACTGGTTCCCAATAGACGTTATACATGTCGTCATGCAAGATTATTTCAAACGTCCAATCTCCCAAAGAATATCAGTACGCGGATAAAAGATTTCTAAATAACCACATCTGTTCTTGATAATGACTGCGAAATTCGAAAGTACTTGAACAAAAATAACAATATATAAACATCGGACATAATTATCTACAACTTCGAGTGCAACATCTTATTCGAAAATCGAAAATTAAACAGACTGATCTTATCGGTTCATTTAAAACAAACTTGTATATATATATATATATATATATATATATATATATATATATATATATGAACCTCAAGAACCAGGCAAACCTACCTAGGTTTTACCTATACGGAGTGGTTAGAACGTTCGCATTCTAAGGACACGGTTTTCAATTTCACCATAGTACTTTGTCAGGAAGGAGACTTCCTGATGTTATCTGGAGCATGCGTGCAGCACCTTTGGAAAGTGCCTGAAAACCATACCACGGGTTAAACCAATCCTCGTGAATGAAATTGGGTAGACGGAACACTTGGGGGACGTCGATAGCTCTGCTAGCATGAAGTCACAATTCATCGCGACCGACGGTTTGATTGTGCCAGTGTTGTTCAGATTTTTGATCATTCCAGATAACGCGCTATCTCCCAGAAACTAAGGTCTGCTCAGCATAATTGCAGTATAAATCACAGGTTGGATCTGTGGGTGTTGAACAAACACAAAATTGCCTGAGCGAGAGTCTGCAGTAGGGGTTAGATAGCCGTCCTAGTAGACGGATATCCTCGAATACGAATGGCCAGCTATATATATATATATATATATATATATATATATATATATATATATATATATATATATATATGAAGAAATGTACTCTTCAGGTGTGCTATATTTATGGGATAAAGTGCTCAATAACAGCGATAGAGCGTGTGCAAATATAAAAAGTGAACATTGAAGTCAACACTTAGAGGCGACAGGCTGTTTCATGCTAGACGCAATCATCAGGCCTGGCGATTGCGTCTAGCATGAAACAGCCTGTCGCCTCTAAGTGTTGACTTCAATGTTCACTTTTATATATATATATATATATATATATATATATATATATAAATATATATGGGATGTAAATATATGAGAAATTAATTGATAATATGCTAGCTGCAGGACTCTTTTCAGATCTGTATGTATTTTGCGGGTTGGAAGAAAATTAACACTCATTTTACTCAATCGTTCAGCAAAAATATTTTAGGAATATTGCTTCGTCAATGTGTAAAAGAAATTTATACTCATCTAAAATATATTTGATGATTGTTCAAAATTCCCGACCTATTTCCATATGTTTAGAATTTGCTATCTAATATATATCTATATATGTATGTGCGTGTTCACGTAAGTATGTAGTTGTATTTATACAAATATTCATGAGCATATACACACATCTACATTCTAAAAGAGAAAAATATACATAATTAAATGATATTCTGAGAAATTGTCTGCAACCATTAAATTTTTAGTTAGAAGGCAGAAATATTAAAAGTATATTTTAAATTACTTTTAAAATATTCAGCTCTAGGTTCGTCGAAATTATTTAAATTTATGCAAATTGTTAAACTCATAAGAAGAAAAATGTATTTTTTATGTGCCCAAAATATCACAACTTAAAAATTATAAGACATTATAATTGCTCAAAATTTCTAAAAAGGCAATAAAGTAAAAGTAAACATCTAGTAAGCATTTAAAACAGATTTTACTGGAAAAAAAAACTATGAAATCACAATCAATCCCCACCTCACACCAATTTCATTTTAACACTGGTCCTCAGAGTATTCTTTTTTGAATGTTGGAAATTAATAATGTTAACAATTTTTTCCAAGTACAAGTATAAGAAAAAATGATTTAAAAATTATCTGAAGGAAAGAAATGTGTAACAATATAAAATGCAGACAAAAATGTCGAATTAATTTTGTGAAGAAATCTCATTTGAGTGTGCCATCGATTCATATGCCATTAATGAGAGCCGTTTTATTTATTTTTTTATTCTCTTCTTTTAGCATTTGAAATCGATAACCTAATTATATTTTAATGGAGACGGTGCAGGTGCTCTCTCAAATTAGGCGCCATTAACTAGGACTCTTCTTCTCGTCGCGATAGCGAAGCCACAGGTCGCCAATTGCAATGGCTATTTCGCCCCTCTCCCCAATATTTAGGAACCTCTTTTGGAATTTTAAGGAAAAAGAGACAGAGTGAAACGTGCCAGAATGAAATTATAAGAAAAGAAGAATAGTTAAATGATGAAGAATAGAGTATCTGCCGGTACAAGCTAAGTGAAAAAAATAACACCATATTTTTAAGCATTTTTTATATATTTTATTTAAAATGTGCTGAAAAGCAAGTGATTCGCTATTATACATATACATAGAGAAGTGTGGAGCGGTTAAATGTATTTAAAATCATATATTCACGCTCCCACGCAGAGATAAAAACACGCACACGCAGACACATACATGCATATATATATATACAAAATTGCATTTGAGTCAACTTCTACATGAATCAAATTATTAAATATGAGAGCTGTGGAAAAGTTTTCGGTTCGATCCTCTTCTCAAAATCATATATGCTCTTCCGAATAATTTAGCTTCTAATGTTTAAATATTTAGGCATGGAATTGTAATCGCAAGTATCCTTAAAATGTTTTGCGCTTATTAAAGTTTATAATAGTTTAAATACAATAATATCGACCACCTTCAACAAAATAAAGTCAGTGAATAAATGTTGTGCCAATATTTCCGAAAGATTGTACAGTATATTATAAATGCAAGTACATATTACAATATATTTCTAAGCTTTAATCGATTCCAGAGAAAAAAAGGCGTTGCATGCAAGTGTTTGTCGATAATTCAAACTAATCATCTTGTAAAGAATATTGTTATGAGTTGCTATAATTGGATTTTACAATAAGATAAATAGCATCCTATTGTAGATTATTCAAAGATCAATCCACCTGCAATCTAATTTATAAAAAACGTAGGTGATTTTGTTACCTTTGAAGCACATTCTCCAAAAGGTATTTAAATGTTGAATTGTAAACATACAAGGAAAATCCAAATGACAAAACAAGATATAACCACTGATATATTTTCTGCAGCGCACCGGAAATATATATGCAGTTCAAGCCAGAGAAATGATATTTTCATTTCCGACTGGAAGCGAAATAGGAAATATTCCAACAGATGTTTATTTCTCTTTGATTCTTATTAGGATTATGGATGAAAATTGGAGTTAAGTTGTCTTTATTTTTCATTTACATCTAATATGAACTACTGACGAAGAATTTGATTTTGCGTAGAAATATTTCATTTATAGAGAAAGAAAAATGTTCACCTATCTTCCGGTTCACGCACTTCACTGGTCTTTTGGATAGCTGTAGAGGTTTATCCCTTCTTTCTGTTTAGGATTGGGCTTCCGATTCCCTCTAAATTTTTCTCCTTCTCTTTCACTCCCAGTAGCTCCTTGCGTCTTAGTGACATTATTGCCTTGCTTGGTGTGAATTGTTTAAAACAAGAATTTATGACAAAGAAAAAAGTTTATCCATGAAGTTGACAAATCTGGAAGAGGAGTTATAAATCACGACTTTTATTTTGGTTTTGTTTTTTTGTTTTTGCGGTAGCTGAATTGTTGGGTACTTCTAAAAACAATTCGGCTAGAACTGAGTAGTATGAAATAAACTATAGTTGGAAATTTCAAATTGTCTTTCTCCCCCGTGGAAATTTATACAGAGACGCGATAATGTGTATATTCTTCGAATGATTAACTAAAATATTCAGTTCAATATTCCTTAAAGGTTACCCAGATCAACAGACACCTGAAGAAGGTCCGGTGACATAATGTTCTAAACGCTGTGATAATAACCAGAAAAATCAAGATAATTGTCCAAATATAAAGTACAAATTGAACAATGCTATTACAATATTTATGTAACAAATACCCAATAAACCGTCAGACTCAAATACTATTAAATACCTCTAAATAACATGGTGAAAAAGCCTACCTTTCAGAAGCAAATAACTATTATTAGTTTACCCAGAGAGAAAATATAGAGCTCTCATCATTATGCCAATCAAATAAATTTATGCAGTGATGACGCCAATAATATTATAAGAATGAAACTATTGCCTACAAGATGATATTTTCATGACGACAAATTTGCACATGTTCTTATTTGTTCCAATCGTTCAAATCTTTATGATAATCATCGTTCTTTTTAGCCGGTTAAAAATATGTATGACAATGATGGCATTTTTGACAATGAAAAATGGTCTCGATTAAGCATGTATAATCATATTGCAAACTAACGTTGCATGTAACCTATCTAGAAATTTAAAAGCCGTTGACATGTGAATGATTTCGTTGTCTCCATATTTTGAGACCTTTGTATATGGAAAGAGATAAAAATGAAAAGCAAGAAGATAATGGAGATAAAAAATGATATTTCCCTTTCTTCTTTGTTCGTATTTTTTTACTTTTGTTTTGTTTTTTTTTTATTCTTTCACTTTTATTATTCCTGCCATGACAACGGGAATTCAGTTCGCTCTTGACAGACTCTGCGATACAATTTATTTGTAAATAATATATATTTAAAATAAATCTAAAAACAGATAGTCTCTCATATTCTCATACACATCTTTCAAAATAGAATAATTTCTGTCACTATAATTGTATCCTTCCGAGTCAACTGTGCAAAATTATGATATGATTATTTTAATGCGAAGACGGTAACATTTAAAAAATCAGTCTGAAGTGTTAAAATTCCACCTCCGCACACACCTTCCTACATATAGTTTCTTAAATTTTTTGTCCTTGATATCTCAAATTTGCTCATGTGTCAGTTGAAGATGAATTATACTATGAATTATTTTCATAAAACAGTTAAAACCTGTTATATTGCGTGCATTCATTCTTCTGGCCGAAGATTCTATCAAGCGAAGAATGGGGGAGTTTATTTCAACTTTTTCATCTTCAACAAAAAACTTGTTTCATAGAGTTTCTAGAACAATTCAAACCTCTCTATTTGCGGGGGTTAACACAAACTTCTGAGCTGATTTCCCAGTACTAAATGTCTACGCAATGTTGGTCTGATTCCCACTGTATTTGGTCAATATTTTAAGCAGTTATCGAAAAGGAAACTGATCTCATGCGTAATATTATATCAGTAGAAAATATAACATGATTGATTGCGAAATGCAAAGAATCAGACAGATCATCAAATTTACAAGCAATCTTCTTTTTCGTAGTCACTTTTTGGTTTAAATCTTCGGCAAGAATCCGGGAGGATGTTGTGTGGAATTTTACCGTTTAATCTTTTAGCTCACTGCACTGAAATTTAGCGCCCAGTCTTTCATTCTCTAATTCATGGCAGAGTTCTTTTAATTCCTCTTTTCTCCCACAATATTTGTGCATGTTCGTTTTAATCTTATACGCCTATACACACATACGTATACCAGTAGGTTTGGAAGATATTGCATGACAGAGCATGGAATGAAGGAACCCATTTTAGATTCCGGCTCATTAATCATACTCGCTAGAGAGCACGGTATCTTCTGAGAATGCAGAATCTTGTCACATAGAATCATTTAGCACGATTTTTTTTCCGGTATCAAAGAGACATGCAATAAAAATGAAAATATTCACCCGTGTCTCTTAAAAATTTGAGAAAGATGGAAAATTTATGGAACGATTTTGAGGAACTAAAATTCCATAGATTATGAAAACACCGTAAAAAATGAGAAAATCTTCTCTAAAAATAGAATCGTCGTGATATGTATTTTTTAAGCAGATGTTAACGACTTCCATTTCAAGATAATAATGTATTTACGTTCACCTATTTGTCAGCTTGTCTGGGTTTCGAGGCTGAAGATTTATGACACAAAGGAGTGATAAGCGTTATACATATAGCTACACACACACACACACAAACACACACATACACACACACAAACACACACACACACACACACACATACACATATATATATATATATCGAGAGAGCTTGGAAGAGTGTACAATAAAAATCATTCAATGCAGGATACTCATCAGCTAAAATCATGTCCAACTACGACTCTTAGGAGATATGACCTAAAAACAATCATTTTGATATATATTGCGAATTTCTTTGAATAATGAAGCATAATGATAAGGACCTAGGATAAAATGTTTAAATTTCTTTAAATTTAATGCCACTTCTCGATTGTATAAATATTGCTATCGAAAAGAAATCATGAATGTAAAAATCATCAATTGTATGGTGTAAAAATTAAATTTATAAAAAAGTTATTAGGTACAAATGTTATAAACATGAGAGTTTATTTTCATTATGTAAGAAAAGAAGAATTTAATGAAAATGGAAACAGAAATGATACTTATTATCAGAAGGTCATCGTTGAAAATTCTGGGGTACGTAATGCTGAAAGAGGACTTGAAGTGTTTGATACTATGACGTATTGAAAACATGAGGGGTATATGTAAATATCGAGTAACATATCTAACGATCTTGTGTAAATGGGTGACAGAATAGGGTCAAAGGCGGATATAAAGAAGGGAGGGTATATCACTTTTCCAGCTAGAAAGAACAGGACGTTGTGGTGAGCCGTGGTCTGTTAACGTACTGAACGGATGCATGGA
Organism: Acanthosepion pharaonis; assembly: GCA_903632075.3. Lineage (NCBI taxonomy): Eukaryota > Metazoa > Mollusca > Cephalopoda > Sepiida > Sepiidae > Acanthosepion > Acanthosepion pharaonis. The sequence goes on along the minus strand of CAHIKZ030005588.1, from coordinate 4,895,424 downwards.
ATTTTCAAGACAAGGATTATATATATATATATATATATATATATATATATATATATATATATATATATATATATATATATATATATATAACAGCAACATTTTTTCAAATCGTTTAACAGCATGGGATAATTACCCATCCCACAAAATGTTTAATATCTAAAAGAAAAAAATAAACTAATTGAGTTTCATTTTTCCAGCTAAAGACATGCAACATTTCTACCAACTTTTGGCCAATATGCTTATACATTTCAGGTAGAATAGTATCCTTAGGAGTAGGTGATTTTCCAGATGAGATCTGCTCATGGCGTCACTTACCTCTTGATATGTAGGTTCAAAAGAAAACTCTGGAATTTATTGATTTTTCACAATTCATGAGACGGCTTCCTCATCAGTAACCGAAGTGGTGTTTAGCACAGTTTCGAAGCGTTCTTTCCAGCGATCCAAAATGCCTGACTTATCTGTCTGCTGTGGAGATTGGAGCAACACCACTTTTCTGAGGACCGAAAACGCTCTTTTACAAAGCTTCTTGGAGTTTAGTGGCCTTTTCGGACCACCAACGCTCTTTCATGGCTCTGCGACCTCATTGGACCTCACTTTTACACATCTTGTAAGCGATCTTCTTATCGGACGAGTTTTTGTCCTCAATCCATGCTTTATGAGAAGAGTGCAATTGATCTATAAGCTGCTGAACCTCTGTATTATTGTCATCATACCAGTCTTATATATGTGTATGTGTGCTAACGCCACATATGAACGAAGCCGCCATATATATATATATATATATATATATATATATATATATATATATATATATATATATATATATATATATATATATATATATATTATTAGTAGTAATCTTATAAGTATAAGAAATTATACTCGTTCGGGAAAACCTTCAGTGTTTTGATTTGCAAATAATCAAACCAATACCAAAGGGGAAAAAAGGTATAACAAGAGAAAGAACCAAGAACATGTACGTTAGCCGAAAATAATCGTCTAGCATGCAAGTTCAAAGCCCAAAGGAAAAAATCCCGACGCGAGTCGGCAAAATAACTAAATAAAGTGCTCAATACAGTAAGTAGAGCTGACCTAGTTAAACCTAAAGAGCCAGACAAACCTATCAAGTTTTCACCTAAGCGGATCGTCCGTTTAGGTGAAACCTTGTGAGGTCTGTCTGGCTCTCTAGGTTTAACTATCTATCTATATATCTATATATATATATATATATATATATATATATGTCACATTAAACTTTATTTTTACTGGAACTTCACATTCGAGTAGGCGCTTCATTTATTTATTAAATAAGATATTTATTTATTTTTGTTTACCGGACTGAAAATTTATTATATAAAAATAAACGCTTTACGGCATGATCGGTGGGAAACTGTGGTTAGATCCGACATGTCCTCACCTCCTCGACTTAGCCGATCAAGCAAGGTCTGCTCCAAATTGTCATATCTGATCCGTTTCATATCCAAAAATAAACAAAGTAATTCTCAAAAGAAATAATGTTTTTTATTTTATTTATTAATCAGACAGATTTGTATCAATTTAAACATTATTTAAGGACGCTTCCTTTATTTATTAAACTGTGTATTTATTTATTTTTGTCTACTGACCCGAGTATTCAATAAATCTTATAAAAGAAAAATAGTTTCGAATCCTGTCGGTGTGCGCATATTTTTCTCAATTATGTGTATTGTTACGGATATCTTTATGGAAGGTGGAATCGGCAAAACATTTCTAGCTCGTGTTTTTGGAATGTCATGAAATCGTTTCTTTTTCCCTGTGAGTTAAATAGCAGAGTAGACTAAGATCTTTAGCCTTGGGTGAAAATCACTCTAAGAGAAGGAGAACTCGAATTCGAAACAAAGGAGAAAGCAAGAATGCTCTTCACTTCATGTATAATAAAGAAAAGGTATCTGTAGAGAGTCATAATCGCATACATGCTGCAAGAACGTAACATTAAAATGTTACAGAATGATGGAAACACAATGTTGGAAGACGATGAACAAATTGTACAGAACAACCAACAAGGAAAATGAAAACATCGATAAGAAAAGAAGAAAGAAATATTTCTTAAGAATAATTGAACTGAAAAAAGTAAATGCAAGTATATATATATATATATATATATATATATATATATATATATATATATATAGAGAGAGAGAGAGAGAGAGAGATAGATAGATAGATAGATAGATAGATAGATAGATAGATAGATAGATAGATAGATTCTAGTGTTCGCAATATAATCAGTGCGAAATGATGCACAATGTGACTAAAGTATTGACTAAATAAAGTAAATTAATCAAACTAAGATCTTTGCGCTAGTGATAGTTTTTGCTAATTGCTACAAAACCCAAACTCGAAAACTTGAGTCATGTTCTTAAATCTTCTCATCAGATCGAAACTTTCATGTGGATGCCATGCATGGCGCCAAACCTGTTCAGAAATATCTAAACTGTCAGCTCTATACAGTCGATTTCTTAGATCAGTGGTGAAAAATGTCTTTTAACGTGTGAAGTCTGTAGCTTATAGCGAACATTGAACATTGTAAACATTGTAAACTGGCGCTACATAATCACAGACAAAGTACTGTTCCAGATAACAGAAAATACATCACTTTAGGATTTTCAATAAGATCAAAAACTAGAATAGATGTTACATATAATTCGAAGAGAAAATAATGATATAGTCAAGATATTGACATTTCAAAATACCTCAAACAAAAGCCTAAGAAAAGAAGCACCCATCAATACTGGTAAGAGTGATAACAGCTACTGAACTTCAGAGACCTATTTTCCTGAAGATATTATTATAAAAGGAATATTTTATGAATTGTAACCGACGGTAATATGAATGACATAATGTTTCGTTTTAAGGAAACAGCTAATATTACCATTTCAATAATCATCACTGAGTTTAATTTGGTTGAAGAAATAAATGAAAAGCTTATTTCTCTGCAGTGATTTTTAGACTTTAGCACTACATCCGATGACCGTGACGTTGAGACTTTCATAGATATAACCAACATTACTGAGAAAATGTTAGGGAGGAACTGAAAAAATAGACTTAGTATTATAGGTAGCAAAATTAGAGGTCCTTTCAAAGTTGATGTCGGTGTGGATATAAATGGGGGGGATAGGATTAAAAACTCCTGCAGATAATAATAAAGTAAAAAATAGAAATGTTCACAAAATCAATAGGTGAAAGCCTGATGAATGATATAAAATATCAAGATATTCATATTATAATGTATATTAATCGACGAATAATTTAATGAAGATTAAGGATATTACTTTTATCAAATTTTTCGTGGAAAAAATCATTTCGGGGTATAAGTAAAAATTTTGTTGCATCTAATCTATTTTCTTAAAAGCTGACTCCCACACAAAAATATATTATCAATGTATTTAATTATATTAAATATAATAATCTAAAAGATTTACCAACCTTGGTTGGTGTTTGATTGCAAGAATATTGACTTCAATTATGAAATATGCGTATGCATATATTTATGATTCTTTCTCTTCTAATATATGTCTGCATAAAATCATATATGCAGATAGATAGATAGATAGATAGATAGATAGATAGATAGATAGATAGATAGATAGAAAAATTTGGTTGCGGATAGTTGAATATTTTTCTTTTCTTGTGTCTAGTCATTTCAAATAATGTATGCGCAAATCTCCTTGCCTTTCTACTGATGAGCGTGTTTACATGTGTAGGTGGAATTCTAAAATTGGCTTATGCTAGCTTGAGGCCTTATTCTTGGGTCAAGAACATTGGCAGAGATGGGGTATTTTCTGGAATCAGCTCCGAAAATCAATTCGTTTCTTGTTTTTGCCTATTTGCATGTTTTATTCTTTTCCTTCTGGTGAAAAGTACAAAGCATCGAAGAAATTGGAAATAAAAACAAGGAATTAGGAAAAAATGCACACAATGATTAAGAAAGGTGGGACTGGAAATGACAGCCAAATTCATAATAGCTATACTGACTATGCTCAAGAAAATAGTGACTGGTTGCGTTTGCTGAATAGAATGAGAAAAAAAGAAACAGAATGAAGCGATGATAATATGGAAGAAAAGAACGAAACCATCGATGAAAGAGAGAGTATCACGTGACTAAATGAAAACAATGTATCAAAGATGCTGATATTGTAAGAGAAATATAGAAAGAATTAAAGAAAACAAGAATAAAAATTGAGCCAGAGGAATGAAAATATTCGTTGTGCTGAAAAAGTAAGTCGAAAAAGAAAATAGAAAGAGGAAAAGAAATTCGGCAATAAATATTTGTCAAAAATATTTTGATAAAGGCCATAAGATCATAAACAGCCTACATCAACAACAATTTTGCGTCAGTCCCCCAAAGACATGATATTCTCTAAATATTTGTAAATCACGCTGCTCAAATACGAAAACCTCGAATAAAAAAAATTAAAAATTAAAAAAAAAAAACCAAACGAGAATTGCCAAAATACCATCAAGGAACAGTAAACATCAAATTCAGGAAAGTGAATTTTTAAAAAATATTTTAATATATTCCAGGCCAAAGGTAAAAAGCAAACATTTCTTGTATACATTGCCATAAATTTTTTAAAATAAAGAAAACAAAATAAAAAGAAAAGCTGTGACGATCAAGAATCCTTACTTGCAATAACAGCTAAAGCTAGAAACTGTTTTTCAGACCAACTTTATTTATGCTGTTTTTTCTTTCTCATGAGAAAAAATATATGCATTCTTCCTTTATTATTTTTCTTCGTTTTTGTTTAATTTTTATTATTTTACCCTTTATTTATTTTTATATTATTTCTGTTTCCTTGGCGATTTTTTATTATTTTCTCAGTTTTCGTTTTCCCATTACACTTTCTAAATTTTTCTTTCGTTTATTTCATTTTGATTTCATTATTTCTCTTCTTCATCAACTTTCTTTCTTTATTTTAGCTTCAGCTTTTTGTTAAACATTTTAATACAGCATAATATTTAAACATGCTTGTTAACATTGTATTATTGTATATAAAACTGTATGACCAAACATATTCATTAATAAAATTTCACTCAATACCGCAAATCTCATTCATTGTGACATAATGGCATTATCCCGAACAGCTCAGAAATACACAACATCGCTGAATTTGATATTGTTATGTTCAGAGTCAATTATGTGTCATGCGTGATACACGCTTAGACGATCATGTAACTTTCAATAAATGACTGATGAAGCAGATTTTCCCGCATTCGGTTGTCATTTCTTTCTGCGGTAGACTAGTCGCTATCCAAGGCTATAGAACCTGGTCTGTCCTAATATTTACCCATATCTGGATGGAGAAGTAGAGGATTCATACCTTTCCTAAGGGTATTAGCACGTTAGTTAATGTAATGGATTCGACTGAAATTCGAGTCTCCGATTCCTCAATCCGAGTCTTTATCCATGACTCCACCGTGCCATTATGTTCAGAACTAAACCAAATAAAAAAAGGTGCCCTCACTAGTAAAATAGGTAGGAAATATATTTTTTTCATTATAAAAAAGAACAAAAGTAAATTCAATCTTTATTGATTTAGTGAGACAAGCTTGGTAATCATTACACTAGGTCAAAGTCAAAACCACGCCAAACTGTTGATGTCATGTGAATATAAGCCATGTTTAATAAATAGCAATACTTATAATGGTTATCAAGCAAGTGTATCGGGCCCTTGATACTCTGGAGTGGTTTTGAGTTGCAGATTAGGTGAGACGGAGCAAAGTTTATTAAATACCTTTATTAATAGGATCAAACTTTTTAAATTTGATCCATGCCATCAGGAGGTAGACAGTCATGGATCTCAACAAATTCATTTTCCTTTAATCATCCACCAATTTCTATAGATTTTTGGTAAAGATAGTAGTGTGGATTTCCGTTGTCCCCTGCAAATTTTGAATTGTCTTTCGTCTAATGTTATTCAATGGCAAAAAGATTTTTATGCCCTTGTTATAACTCGCTCCTAGTGTTTAAAATAATGTCTCGCTTAGGCTACACGCCGTGACGTCACTGGAATTTCTCAACGACAGATTCCAATAGACTTTTTTGACTCACATTTAGTTCTTGATTTACGGCGTCTTTCCTAGTTTATTTTTGTTACCGGGATGTTTTATTTACTCTACAACAGCCATGTTACTTAAAACATTTTTATTGACATGTTGCCTCAGAAAATGTTGGATCACTTCTCTTCATAGATTCCATTTTTTCATTATTTGTGACTTACCAATGCTTAGAAACAGTATGGTTTCGTGTTTCTTTCTCCACTGTTATGTGTTCAGCGTTGTATTGTTCTTAGTCAGGCTGTCACTCAAGACTATAGATCGCAGGTTACCATACGAAAGTGATAACAGATTAGGTAGGAAGTTGAACACGGCTCGCTATTTCTACTTTTATGCTCCTATATCTATTACACTAATTACTTGCTAATTATAATTAAAGAAGACTGACAATGAAGAGAACGATAAAAAGCAGAACGAAAAGGATGAACAACAAAGGTAATTTTTTCTTACATTTGTAGTAATGTTAGTAAAGTTTTATTTCAAATCCACACAGCTATCTTTTTCCAATTTCTTTCCCTGTAACCTCAAGTTCTTGCCTTCGTTGCATGCTCACCAAAAGACAACTATTAAACACTATTCCTTTCTACATCTTTTTCAAGGATCTGTTTTTCTTATTCAGAGTTCACTGACATCCTTCAGCTTCCAAAAAGCATAATTTGCCTCTTTTTTTCAAAAGGAATCTGAAATAAAACATACATATTCTTTTAGCTATTCAAAATTTTTTGCCGCCTTTCTTTATCTCCTCCCACATTCCTTGAGGAGAGTATCTGGGTAGAATATTTGCAACAAAAACTGCATGATTACAGAGATGATGTTGATTATAAATATGTTGAAGTAGAAGATAATAATAATAATAATAATAATAATAATAATAACAAATAGATCAATAAATAAATAAAAGAAAATACACATGTATAAATTGTAGCCATATTTGTTTATTCTTTACTCACTTTCCCAATATTTCTTCATTTTCCTTTAACCAGACGTTATTCTTTCAATTCCGGCACGTTTTGTTTTTATTCATCATTAACATTAAAAGTATGTTGTCGTTTCGTACTGTACAGATTCTTATGTATATTGATTATATATATGTAAAAATAGTTAACTCTGTTAAAAAATGTATGATAATACACAAATTTGTATATACTGACACAGAAGACATATGCAGAAATACATACAGTCGCACACACACACACGCATATATATATATATATATAGAGAGAGAGAGAGAGAAAGAGAGAGAGAAGGGGGTATAGAGAGAGATAGGTAGGTAGATAAATATATATATATATAATCATATCTTTATATTCATCTATATATGCAATACAAATTTTGAATCTTGTTGCAAATACATTATATAACACACACACACAAACACACACATGAATATATACAGATAGAGATATCTAGCTAGATTCTTATCTTTATATTCAACTTTGTATGCAATGCAAATTTGTGAATATTGATGCAAATGCATGCATTAAATAACATAGAATAATATATATATATATATGGGCATGATTTTAGCTGATGAGTATCCGGCATTCAATGATATTGTATACGCTTCCTAGATCTCTCTCTCTCTCTTTTCTCTCTCTCTCTCTCTCTCTCTCGCGATATATATATGTGTATGTGTGTGTGTGTGTATGTACGTATAGCTATAAAAAGGTGATATCATTTAATTGGTAACCTGATGATCAAGATAAACGTTTATTTTATAAAACGAAATTTAGCTATTTCCTTGATATGGCACACAATGCAAAGCTTCCTTTCACATCAAATTCACTGAACATTATTCAATGAAAATTTCATATCAAAATTCATTTAATAACTCTAGCAGCATACTGATGTATTGATGCGTAGTGCTATTTTCAAAATGAATTACTGAATCTTCATGTACATATATGATTCTGTGTCATATATTGTTATATGTATATTAATATTTAAAACTAATTTTCTTTTTACAATATAAAAATCAACTATGGACATGGCATTATATACATATGTGTGTGCTTAAACGTATATATGTATGTAAAAGTAGAAAAATATGGAATCAGAAATCAGCGAAGATGACATTGTCACAGGTGAACACATTGCTGGAGGTACCTGCCAATGGAAGGCAAAGGTTGTATCGCATTCATTTTTAGCCTCTGTAAAAGGTGCTGGCAGTAATAGGTGTATATGGAAAAAATAAAATCTTGGAAGGTAAGAATGCCAATGTGATAGGAGACCGAAGGGAGTGGATGGTTGAAGTTCATTGGTTGTGAAGTCGCCTCCCCAATTTTGTCACCTCTTCCCAATCCCGTCTCATCAGATCTGTATCTCTCTGTTGACGCCCGTCCATTGCCATCCCTGCAAAACCACAATCTAGGAAAAAGAAAAAAATGAAGAAAATCAAGAATCACACTCACATACACATACAAAAAATATTTGCACAGCTCCGGGCATTGCTATTAAAAATTGTTTGGCTTCGCCGGGAAATTGGAACATAATGAGAAAATGATTTTTCTTTCATTACTTTTTTTTCCTTTTTAGTACTTGTAATATTTTTTTATTTTTTAATGGGTAGGTGGTGGACAGTTGTTTGCCTTTTCTTTGCCATATTCTCTTTTTGCCGTCGTCATTTTTGAGTCTTCAGTCTATGCACCTATTTTGGCGGGAATTTCGTTTTTTTTTTTTTTTTTGCATATGCTGACTCATGTTTCAACCACCTCCATCACTCCACTCAAACTTTCTGTGATCAGGAATTGTGCAGCGAGATGCTCCCGACAGTAGTAAGGGCAAGAAAAAAAGATAGAGGATGAGGCAGACATTATGTGACGTTTTGTTGACTCCATTTAATTTCTTTTCTTTTTTTTTCTGTTAGTCTACTCTTCATTTTCGTCACCTGAGGGCGGCTAGTGTTTGGTGTTTCAATTCCTGAAACAACGACGTGCACAAAATCTATGTTCAATATGATGGGTTAGTTTGTTGAATACTTATTTTTTGGCTTTTTAATAATGCAAAAAGACACACACATAATTTATGAAGCAAATATTTCAATATATATTCATTTTCATACAAACGATATAGATACTATAAAGAAAATATATGAAAATAGCTCCAAGATACGCCAAAAATGGAGTATCTACAAAAATAGCAAATATAGCTTACGCTTTAAATTCACAAAATATTAATTGATTAGCAAGCATTATTCTTTGAGGAAGTCAACTGATAATATATGTACGAAAGTAATGAGATATAGATGAGAAAGCGAGCAGAATATCTTAAAAGAAATCGGATGTTACGATCGCTTTTTTCGCTCTGAACTAAAACAACTGAAAATGTGTTTTAATGATTTTGCATATGATTTTCATTGGAAAACAACATTCCTCTAATTTTAGAATTTTAACAGCAACTTAGAATTGTGTTAAGGCCACATATATTTCGTAATTATTTGTTGCTAATTTCAACAACTTTCAATCTTAGTTTTTGTATATATATATATATATATATATATATATGTGTGTGTGTGTGTGTGTGTGTGTGTGTGTGTGTGTGTGCATAAAGGGAAGTTGCAACGAGAGAAAAGTGTGTATAATAAAAAGAAGAGAGAAACCACAAAAGTTTTTGGTTGTAATATGGATTTAAAACAAAAAATATATTAATCTTCGTTTTCCATAATTTTGCTGCACGTGTTTACAGTCTCGCAACCTTCATCAGGCAAAGAGTGGATATTTCCATATATTATTAAAAGGAATTATTTTTTCTTATGTTTTTTCGATGTTAAATCTTCTCAATATTAGACATTCTCTTGTTGTGTGTTAGTGACCCAAACGTCTTACTTGAATTGGTAGTGAAAATGTTCTGCGTGAAACCAAATAAAACAATTAAAACTGGTCCGAGAGAGGGTGAGAAAGATATCTACATATTATCTTTTAATGACTCTGTGTGTTCTTAGATCTATTTACATATTTTGTTTTTGCAGGCATGCGTACGCATACGTATATTCCCTCCATATATATATATATATATATATATATATATATATATATATATATATATACTGTCTTATTTTAAGGAATTAGTATAAACATATGTACATATGCACACACACATACATACACACACACTTCTTGTGTTGTTTAGGGTTCACGTGCGTACCCGTGAGCAGTTTTGTTTTTGTCAATATATATATATATATATATATATATATATATATATATATATATCGCCACTACGCTTTCTAATTAGTCTCCTTAGTGAGCAAGCCATATAGGTCACCTTCTAAAGAAATGGTTCCCAAACGGTGCAGCACGCCTCATAGGTGTGGCGGAAGCGAAAAGCAGGTGAGGCGGGATGATTGAAAGACAATCAAATATTTAGATACTGTTTAAAATATACTAAAAATAAACATGATTTCAAAAATTAAAACATTATTATGGATTACTTGTGATTGTATGAATGAATCCCAGTACAAATAGTTATAAATAATTAATGTCCGATTTTATCATTGTGATATTTTTTTGTATTTTATAATGTATTAAGACTGAATGAGAAACAGAAATTTTTTATATGTGTAGATATAGGGTCCGCCAAATGGGGGTGAGCGTTGTCACTGATAATGTTCTGACTTCACATCCGGGGTTATCTTCCTTTTAATCTCTTTATTTATTTATTTTTTTTTTTAAATCTGTCAACATTAATTATATCATATGCACTTCAAGATACCATCTCCTGTGGTGAATGATATTTTATTTAATGTGAGCTGTTTATTTTGTATAATAATACCTTCTAAGTTTTTCAGTTTTACTTTGCATTGGGTACTATAGAGTATTTTGGTGTTATCTACTAATATTTGTATTTTGGTCATTCGTGATATGCAGGTACAATATTGTTTTAGTATAAGAGAAATACAAAAAATAAATAAAATAATCTTTTAAATCTTTTTGTGCGGCCTCGTTCCCAATAGTATTCGCACACGCTAGACTTTTTCAAAGTTTCAGATTGAATGATTAATCCAAAATATTTTATTACTTAAATGCATTTTTTTAGTAGATACACATATTTGAGTAGACGCTCTGTTTATTTATTAAACATTATGTTTATGATTTTCGTCTACCCGCCTGATTATTCGAGAAATCTTACTAAATAAAATATACGTTCTGCGGAAGGTTTCGGGCCTGTGTTCATCTCGGCTGAGGAAGCCGTCGTTAGCTCCAATGGGCTGAAACTGACACAGCGACCTAGAGCGTCGTTGATAACGCAAAGTTAATTAGTGTATTATAAAAAAGATTCTGAGAAAAATTTGGAGAAATTCTATCGCCTTTGTTGTGTATCTTGCATTGTTTCTTTCTCCCACTGATTTTCTTACATATTCTCTTGCATTAGAATGTAATTCTATTTTGCATTCACCCAAGTTATATGCTTTTTGACCACATCTTCTCTTCTGATTCTTTCTGTTTAATGATGTTTTATTCTCTATAAGCATGGTCATGTTTTTTTGTTTTGTTTTTTTCGTATTATTCTACGCAGTTTATCAAATAAAACCTCGCTGTTCCGACTGAATTAACACCTCACTTGTCTGGGTGTTAAATTTGGATTGCCTACCAGTTTTCTTTCATCTCTCTTTGATGGTCGTCCGTGTTTCTTTGCACTTTAAACACTTCATTTGAATAGTTTGAAACGTATATATATATATTGATTATATGTATATATGTACATACATATATACACGCACGCAGTCACACACACACATATATATATATATATATATATATATATATATATATATATATATATATATATATATTAGGTTCCTCCAAGAATTTTCTAAGAAAGAGCATACAATGATCAAAAAAGACCCAAACAAAATTTTATCTTCAAAGAGTTTATGTTATTATTAAGAGGAAAGAAACGGTAGGACCATATACCGAAAATCTCCTCTGAATCGCAAAATAAGAAATGCAATAAAGATATGATATTTTAGAAAAGAATTTAATTACTTTTATAAATATAAGATAGAGAGACTATTTTCTTAAGAAAAAACTTTTTTCGATGAAAAATGAATTTTTACAGTTGTTTGCACCTTTTTAAATTTTAATCAGAAAAATTTATTGAGTTTTAAATCTTTTAAAATATGTTTTAATTTCAGCGGTTTATTAATTAAAAACACTTTTTGCTAATCATAAATGAAAAAAGCTTAATGCAAATCATCAAATATCAATATTTTCAGCTAATTTTGTATGTTTTATAAACGTGCCCATTTTCTAAATACTAGCGACCATACACAACATTATGAGAAAATAAGAGCAGTGACTTTAGTAAATTGAAAGCCAATATATCTAAAATTCAATAAGACATTAGATTACGGAAAATACTTTCCTAAATTTTTAAATTTACTGAGTACTTAAAAATTAAATAAAAAATGCGATGACGTCATTTTCTATAATTATGATTTACAGATAAATTCTCCGCAAAGCAAACATTACACCTGTCATCAGGCTTTCAACATGTCAACACAACTACTGTCTGTTTAAAAAATACATTTCTGGGATAATTTAAAATTAAAATAAATAATATTTGTTGAAAAAGATTGATTATACTTTACATCAATGCCTCGAATTCCAAACTAGTTACGTTCTATCATCATTAAGTTGACTCTGAATTTCTACGTACGATCCATCGCCAAAAATATAAGAAATATATTTTTTCCCTCGTACCTCTACTGTAAGTACTTAAGTACTCCTGCTATCCTCTACATTTACAAGAGCTAGATCAGGAGGAAATGGTGTACTGCTCGCTTATCTCTATCTATAAAAGGCAGGATGTGTGTGTGTGTGTGTGTGTGTGTGTGTGTGTGTGTGTGTGTGTGTGACGAATGCTCGGCCGCAATTTTCGACGGATTTGCACCAAAATTTACATGCACATTCTCAAAGTTAAAGGGAAGGCCAAGACTGATTTGCATTTCCCAACTCCCATCGATAGTGGAAATAATCGATTTTTTCATGCTTCTACGGCAGTTTTCATGTAATTTGCGGTCATTTTGTACTGGCCATAGTGAGAGCATATAGCTGGCTGCCACGAATAGGCAGGAAGATTCTATTGGCCATCGTGAGAGCCAACAGCTGACTGACACGTATGTTAACTAGCATGCAAAAAAAAAATCGATAGTTGCATTCGTCACAAGTGGGAAAAATTTAAATCTGCATGGCACTTTACTCTCATTGGCTCATTCGCTTGCTTAAACTCAACGTTGATTCTGATTCCGCAGAACTGGGTTGGGTGTGAAAAAGTATTTGTTGTTAACAGTCTTTTTTCATTCGGTTTTTCCAGTTATTAGTCCTTTTTTAAAACTGATCGTTTTGTGTTCATTTTGTTTAGTTCTTTTTTCGTAACAGATTTGATGTTTAGTATAGGGCTTAGAAAAAATTCGCAGTGTGAGATAGGCAAGAAGTAAGGCATGTAGCAACATCAGCACGGCAAAGGGCTCTCCTTTAAAGGCAAGGAAGGGCAAAAATATTTTTAAGTCAAGTGATAGCGATTGCTGTATGAGTCGTACGATTTTTGAATCAAGCACGGGCAACGCCGGGCCATGCTGCTAGTATGGATATATGCGTAGATTTCTCTTTCCAATCCAAAATTGTCCCTGCGGTTTTGTGAGTGACTAAATATATCCACCCTACAACCCCTTTCCCACAGACGAAACGTTGCAAGTCACTCTATTGCTATTTCCATTGAAAGTGTTTAAGCCAAACTATATTCACAATTTTAGGCTTCATAGTGAAGAGCCGCCATGTCATGCATATTGTAGTAAATCAACTTCATTCCTTTCGTATTGCATTGATGAAATGTAAATTCCACTCGAGCAGCTTCTTCCTATGAACTAATGCTTTGTGGAAACGACTCCCACAGGAATGTTTATCCGATCACTACTAACCTGTTCAACTTTAGGGTTAAACGACATCTTCCCCACACAACCTCATAAACTGTGGCTCTTACCACTTACAATGTAAATTGCTTCGATTGATACGTTGGCCATGTACAAGGTAAACATTATTTTAAAGAAATATTATAATGAAAACTTTTATGAATGTACAAACTAATTAATAATAATAATAATATATATATATATATATATATATATATATATATATATATATATATATATATATATATATATCACGCTCCAATTTCTGATAATATATTCATGGGAACACTTGTAGAATGGCAGTGGAGTATTAATTTGTATGTATTTATGCACACATCGAAATATAAAGGCTGATGTAGATTTACTAGTAATTTTCACATATTATCTATAAGTACTGAAAGGATCAGTGTGTGTGTGTGTGTGTGTGTGTTATTGTCTATTCTATGCAGTTGGGTGCAAGAACAATGCATTGTCTATGAAACTTTTGGTGACTTTTACTCTCATTAACCATGTTAAACGTTTCCCACGGGCCCCGCTCTAATTCGTCTTTGTCATTCGAAGTCCCAGCCGCTGTATTTATGTTTATATATATAAAGACCCAATTCGTTACAATCTTGACATCACAATCAATTTCGCCAATATGGCAACTGTCTGAATATGAATAACGTAATGGATAACGTCGATCAACGACAACAACGATGGCCGTGATGCTCAGCCGCTCCAATAGGTGAGCAACACGAAAGAGCATCCATTGATCGACCAGCGGCGTTGCTAGATGAGGTTATTAACTAAAGATTGGCTAAGGATGGAATATGATAGAGATTTTATTCCTTGTCAAAGGGGAAGAGCATTATGGCACAGTGTCATGGCGTGATTCCATTGGGGATCTGCCAGTAGAGCAGCGCTAATAGCGGCCACCGAGAATTGATATGTTTATCATGCCGCAGAGTCAATGAGCAATGAAATCGGCGAGGGGATGGGGTGCAACTCTGCGGTGATTTATATGCAGACTTATATAATACATCGGACCGTTCGTTAACTTGCATATTTACAAGTCTTCATATTACACCATGACGACAGTGCCACAGATATACGCACCCCAATACACACATGCTACTTAGACCTAATCACATACATCTCTGTATATCCATGATTATCACGAAATATATGCAGCAAGTTAACAACAATTCATACACCCAGCTATGCATATAGACATCCCACGTGTATTATTTAATTCACATGTATTAAATAGACAGAAAGTATTCTTAAAACGGAAGCTTTCCTACAGTGATAGACACAAATTTCTGCCATCCATATCTTACTTTATCTTATTATTCATATCCATCACCGTCTCTATATCTCTGACTCGGCCTCGGATTCGTCCTCAATCACATTTGGGTAAAGAAAGAGATAACCTTTGCCGCCATCTACACGCATTTGAGCCAAGACAAAGACTAGGTAACAAATGTTGAATTTCAATTCGTTCATGCCGATACTAGTGAGCGTAGATCAGTGGTCAGTGTATGGGTGAAATATCTCAAAGACTTTGCTTGAACGCTTTCAGTCAATCGTTTTACCATTATAAATATTTATCTCCAACTATTAAGTACTTGAATCTTGATAATAACCAAACTAATGCCTCAAACAAGCTTTTCGTACAGTTCTAATATCCGATAACCACTAACCTAAGTTGGGCTGTGTGGTAAGTTTTAAGTTACGTTATTTTTTCAATAAGAGCATGTAGTAATGCACATACACGCTCACCTATACCTAGATAGAAACACACACACACACACACACATATATATATATATATGTGTGTGTGTGTGTGTGTGTGTGTGTGTGTATTTAGGCAGCAATCCTTCGTTTATGCATGTTTAATTAAAAACGAGAGACAAGGTACTACGGTTAAGATTTTTATTCAATTGAATTTCGACGTCAGGTGAAACCTAACTCCATTAGAAACAAACTAGTAGAAAACACAAATATATTAACTGCATCCAACTCTAAAAAAAGATTAAAAATAATGGAAGCTCTAATAATAAAAAGGAAACAGCCAACTCCTAACAATATTAACTATGAACAAAGCCACAATGTGCTAACCGTATTCAGAAATTAAAAACATCCCTACCACACATTAAGCCATACACATAATGCACACACTCAATTAAGCTGAAAAATCGAATCATCTTTGATAATGGCTAAAGCTATAGCCGAAAGTGCTCGGAAATATAAAACATTTGGACAGTTTTTACACACTCTTTGTCCAGAAAATAAAGCTCTTGTTTGAACACAAGAAAAATTAAATAAAAATCTTAACCGTAGTACCGTGTCTTTTAATGAAACATGCATATATATATATATATATATATATATATATATATATATATATATATATATATATATATATATATCCGAACAATTTTGATTAAAAATAATGGTTCTTTTGTTGCATTTTTATTGTAAGTTTTAAATTTTCAAATATGGTGTTAACCATTGTACTCGAAATTGTGGATAAGTTGTCCGAAGATGTGTTATTTTTGGTTCATTTACTTTTGAGCGAATAAATCATTTTCAAGAATCAGTATGGTGTATTTCTGGTTTGTTGTCTACGTCATAACATTCTTTCGAATGCAGGAAGTTTGAAATAGCTTCCGGTGAGTTCCTGAATAACAGTCCTTGGAAACGAAGCCACATCAAAACGTAGGCGATTTTTTTTAATATGTGTATATGAGATTACTGAATATATCATATACACTTCAAAATGCCGTCTCATGTGATGAAAAATATTTCATTTAATGTGGGTTGTTTATTTTGTAGTGTTTATTTTCTATGGTTTTGGGTCTTGTCTTGCGTTGGGTGCTGTAGATTATTTTGGCTTTATCTACTAATATTTTCTTACATTGATAATTGTATTTTGATAGTTCGGGAAGTACTGGACGATATGTATATACATATATATATATATATATATATATATATATATATATATATATATATATATATATATATATATTGAGAGACCTTTATTTGAATTTGAATTTTAACTGTTTAATACATACTCAGAGATTGTAAATTTATACATATATATATATATATATATATATATATATATATATATATATATATAATATATAAATATATACACCATATTTTGTTGACGAAGGATGGCACATCCTACGAATGAGATTACATGTTTTGTTCTAGGAAATCCGTGATATGGAACTTATTATTTGCATTTCATGGATGGTTTGCGCAAGATAACTGTCAATATTGATATATGCACGTCCATATATATATATATATATATATATATATATATATATATATATAGGACAATTATTTAACACATAATTTTGTTTTAAACGAATAACTCCTGTGAAAGCAGTGTTCAAAATTTTCACAACCAAATACATGCTTTATTAAAACGGTTTCAGCTGTTAGACGTGATATGTACTGCAGATTTCATTCAATATACGTACTTGTATTTCTTATTACGAAATTTATGTGAAATCTTTACAGTTTGCAATAAACAGAAAATAGTAGGCAGCGTGTTTGACTTATTTCTTATATCAGTATTTATGATTGAGATATACAGCACGTCTGAATTTTTTATGTAAATCATATAAACTCCAATAACTCAAAATATCCAGAACCAACATTTGTCAAATATGAACTAGTCCAGTTCTACTCTTGGTAAAATCTCTCATTATTTATTTAGCTAATTTTAATGGTTATATTTTGAGATATTTGGAATTTACAAAGATTAACAAAAATAAACTGCCAGAAGTTATTATTTAGATTAAACTCTTATCTGTTATCTGAAATCTAGCCCCTGAAATCTAATAAAAAAACTAGAAGCAATGGAAAAAAATTAAGAATTTCTCTCCTAGAATGGAACACAAATTACAGTGAGTTTTTGAAAAACCACGTTTGACCAGTGCTCAGATCTATGAACATGCTGGAATTGAAGGAGTCATGAAGGAAAAAAAAGAAAAGAATACTTCGAAAATTACTCACATTAAAGAAAATATTTCAAAGAAATCAAAATTTGGCCAAGAAATACATCAACCTTTCTAAAGTAATTTTCACTGACAAATCTCAAGATCTCAATCCAATCGAAAATCTACGGTCAATTGTGAAGATAAAATTATATGAATATAACAAATAATATAACAGTAAAGGAGACCTTTGGAAAGCATTTAAAACAAACCCGTCGAAAATTGAAGGAAAGGACTGGCTGCTATTGAGAAAAAAGTTTACTATATTAAAATTTAAATGATTCAATGTCTTATCATACAACTTCAGACTTCAGCTTTTACAATAAATACAATACCCTTAATAAAACCTGTTGAAACTGCCTAAAAGTTTAACGAAAGCCATGTGTTAACATCTAAATTAATCGTTTATAATTTGACAAATATCTTTCAAAGAAAATTCGAATTATTTAGCTTTTTGTGATTTGCTAAATAACTTCAGTCGGACTGTATATTAATCTCTACATTTGTAAAAAATTTTCAAGATTCTAATGTCGATTCACGAGCTGGAAATCCGGATGCAATTCGACAAACAGAAATGCATATATATGCGAATCAATCAACAAAGAATATAACTATGATAAATGTTTGAATATATTAAAAGTGATTGAGCTCCTATCTTAGAGCGATATTTTCTAAGCTTCTCTTGCTGATCACTTTGTTAGTGCAATAACTACTGTAGGCTATTTACAGTTTAAAACAAATTTAATAAATAACTGTATTGTACCTTTTCATTATGGATGCTGCATCAATAAATTTATTGCACTCCAGTTCCAATATTCTTCTGAAACTTTATGTTCGCATTTTCATTGCCTCCTTAAAAGTAAAATGCAGATTTCTAAAGCCCATCTCCAGATGCAGACGTTCCAAAGCAGCAACTAGTTTGAGAGAAATTAGATGATGACAGTACATCACCAAGAGACGGACAAAAAAGAACATTCAAGTAAAAAAATTCATATAAAGAACAAACAAACAGTAGAAATGATCAACTAAGATATACTGCTGTTTGTTCTACGTAGATCATAAACATGTCAGCGGCTGCAAGGCGGCGGTGGGAGAGTGAATGAGGAAATAATGTAATCTCGTATTTACAAAGATAAGATGTAATTTGAAACTGAATGAACCTAGGGTCCGGCCTACAACGGAAATAATGACAAGTGACTTAGAGATGAGATGTGTGATGTTCTATGCACGCTTAGTCATTAGATATCATGAGTCCAATTTCTGTTCTAAAAATTCTACGATAACTGTTAGTGTTATTTTACAGAAGATGAAGTAAAGAGAAAAATTTCCAATTTGAAATACAAATAAAGAAAAAAATAATTAAAATAATAACGATTCAAATATTTCAACCTTCTATTCATATACTTTAAAAAGTTGTATAATACTTTCCACGCGAGCGTATAATGTCGTTAACGATTGCACAGAACAATGACATAGTGGATAAAACAATTTTATTCGATACATCAGATTATCTGGAATTTATATGTTTAATACCTGCGTCAGACAGTGAGAAATCATATATTCTTGTTTAATGGAAAAGACAAAATCTCCTGACCTGGTGTAATTAACTGATACTAATGAGAAAAATTTGATTGAACAAACGGTGCAATTCAAATTACGCCAAGACTTAGTGATTATGTACACCCTCTTGAAGAATGCCGGGGCATATTGATGGCCGTTATTCATGACTGCGGCAATCAAAATTAGGATACAATTCTAAAAGATAGGTATATGATATTTCATCATTTAAGAAAGTTACAGATCAAGCAATACTTGAACTACGTTCTCTAGAGAAGTAATTTTGTTTCAAAGTCCATGTATCCTGCACAAGAAGCATCAGGAAGTATTTATCAACTTTTGTCTTAAGCTTTTGTCTTAATTGTCTATAATTACAGAGGCACTCTCTTTAATCCGTTGCGTCCCAATAAGCAGGATGATGGCAAGAGGAGAAAACATTGATTCAAAACATGAAAAAAAAAAGAAATTTGTATTATAACAATACTACTACTACTAATAATAATAATTATGATAAATTGTACTCACAAGTACAGTCCACACATTACGAAGAGCTTTATCTATGTAAAATGTGTGTGATCTTGTTATTTTATTTTTTTTTGTTTTTTTTTCAGCAGAAAACGTCATGAAGCCATTTCTTGCCTTAGGGCAGTGGTTGGTACCCAGAAAGAAATTTTTATACAACAGAAATCAAAGGAATAAATAATAATAATAATAATAATAATAATAATAATAATAATAATAATAATAATACGCGCAATTACATTTCATACCTTACGAAGGCCTTTTTCTATGCAAAATGTATATTTTATTTTTATTTTTTGCAAAAATGTTCAGTGGAAAATGTCATGATGCCATTTCTGCCCTTAAGTTTTTGGTTAGGACACGGAAGGAAAGTATACAACAGAAATCAAAGGAAACAACAACAACAACAACAACAACAATAATAATAATAATAATAATAATAATAATAGTAATAAGTTGAGCATGCCCCACCCACCAGGGCCTGACACATTGTGTATCTCTGATCATGCGTGGGTTTAGTTGGGGAGAATCATCGCCGGCTGTCAAGAAAGTTTTATTCATTTGTTTTAAATATAAGGGATAAAACGCCCAAGGCCACTTGGGAGTCACATTTTGATATTTTTGAACAACATCAATCAGAGACAGTCTTTTTTTTAAACTGCAACCCAACTTGAAGATTGTGCACTGATTTTATCCCAACTTGGCACCATGTTGCTAGCATTTGGATGTTATGCATGTACAAAAAAATCAGTGGATGTCATGGTGGGTATATTGAGCTTTACCTCAACGTCACTTTGTTGGCGGGTTGCTTTCTTATTCAATAATAAAAATAATACATTTAGATTGATTTGAAGTTTTGTATTATCGAATTACTGTGATATCATCTTTCGTTGTAGGGTCTTCCTAAAAATATTTCCATTTGTCATGCCTTCCCATTATTACCATATTAGAGACTGAAA
This sequence comes from Acanthosepion pharaonis, assembly GCA_903632075.3. Lineage (NCBI taxonomy): Eukaryota > Metazoa > Mollusca > Cephalopoda > Sepiida > Sepiidae > Acanthosepion > Acanthosepion pharaonis. Next base: position 4,874,380 of record CAHIKZ030005588.1, on the reverse strand, counting down.
ATAAAGTTAAAAACCGTACATTAGAATTCTGCATTGAATTTTCATTTAACCTATACCGACAGAAATATAAAAATGGCCGCGGAAAAAGATCGACGTGTCAAACTGAATGTTGTACCTTTTCAAGTTGGGCAAGATAACAGCAAATATAAAGAAGACGACCGATGAAGCCGATGGATTTGATTTGATTGCATGGTAAATATTTTGTGAAGTAGAAGAAATGTGAATTGAATTGGGAAAAAAATAATGTAGCGCTGAATCACAAGTATGAGACAAATATCACTTCGAGATTAAGTGAAAAAATAATGTGGCTCATTTCACAATTGTAGTAGGGAGAATGAAAATGCGAGAAAATCGGTTCTAATTTAAGAATTGGATAGCATCATAACACCTGCATATCATTTCTTGCCAGTCATAAATAAATATTTTTGAATGAATGTCCCTATTGATGAAGAATGATTTAGTACTAAGTTATAAGGAAAGCTTGTGAACAGTTAAAACCTAATATTTTTATGGAAAAAGTTATTCTTCTGTGTTTGGTGAGATAGCGAAAGTTGTGGATGTATTACGAATTGAAAAGTCTATTCGAAATCATAACGCAGCGCGTTATAGTTTTAGCTTTGAAGTTCGCGCATTGTGATCAAAGAAAACGCACGCTCACACACGCATTGTGTTGTCAAAGAAAATAACACATATAGAGTGGAAAATTCTTCCTTAAGTGGTATATTTAAGAAAGATTAGTAGCCATCTGGTTATAATTTGTTATAGGACATTGCTTATCTGATGAAAAAAAAATCGATGATCAAAATTTTCTTCACAAAATTATTGTACTAAAGCAAGAGTGCATTCCAAATGTTTAGATAATTTGGCGTCATATCATAGAAAATCAATGGAAATAATTTGATTGTAAATAAAAATCTGTGATACGTATATTTATTTAAAGTATTTTCATGAAAATTGCTGAAAGCTTTTGTACACTCCTAATAGAACCGTATCCATGACGTTCTCGTTGTGAGGATTTTGAAATTTATTGTTGCTAGTTGGTTTAAGTGAAATTTGCCCAATGAAATCGGTCATCAACACGAGCACAATTTTTTTTTACAGTGTTAGTGTATGAATAAACAAATTATAGTTTTCGTTCATAGTAAACCAATGTTAACTCTTACAGTTTCAACATGTAAGGCTACCAGTGGGCTATGCAGAGAAAGACAACATAAATCTTTTGACATTTTATTTTATGTTTTGACTTTCAAGCTCTAATGCTTAAAAATGAAGAAACATCAGATACTTTTTGCTGTTCATAATACAACTTATCAGAATGTGTGTAATACTCAAAGACGTATGCTTTTCATTTTTCCACATATTCTGATAGTATAGTAGGCTTATATTCTTAGCAGATAAATTTTTCAGCTTATTAGAAAATAAATACGATTCTGTAATGAGAATAGCGTCTGATCAGATATAGAATCACAGACACAAAGGCAAACGAGACGAGAAATCGGTCATCATTGACGAATTTCAAAATGAATCTGGCGAAAATAAGGACCCATTTATGACAGACAGCTCAGTGGATAATTTCCTGTTTTCTTTGTTCTGTATTAATTTTAGCCAATCGTAACCATTGAAAGAAATCACGTGGGAACAACTCGAAGAAATGAAAAGCCAGGGTTTCGTGATAACATAGCCGCTCATTATAGAACAGACGTTAGATGGTCCTTACATCGGAAGTAAAAGTCTCAAAAGACGGTATATGGCACTTCAGATTGAGAATGCACAGTGAACCGCGCTAGTAATGGCACCGGAAATGCAGATATTTATGACGAGGATAGCAGTAGGGAAAACGTTTGGATTACTGTTAAACTTGATGAAAAAAATTAGGTTCTCTTCATAGTAATATTTAAGAGATTTACAGTAAATAGACATAGATATTATGTTTGGTCGAATTCAGTATAATTTTAGGGGCGAACATAGAGTAAATTTTCAAACTGTGAAGTTTACTCTAACAGATAGATAGATAGATAGATAGATAGATAGATAGATAGATAGATATACTTGTATAGGATTAGTACACATGAAATAAAATTCCCAAAATACTATTCTTAAGAGAGCGCTCAGTACCGAGTAGAGCTAATAATATTTATTCAAATTTATAACATATGCATGTTATAAGATGACTACAAAATTGAAACTTTTGTAGTGATTTTATAACATTCATGTTACAAATTTGAATAAATATTAGAGATAGATAGATAGATAGATAGATAGATAGATAGATAGATAGATATATAGATACGGACAGACTGGGATAAATAGATACGGACAGACTGGGATAGATAGATATTATTTGATGAAAGGTGTAATCAACAAAAATGAGTGGTCTTTTAAATTTTCATAATCATAATATATTGCAATTATAACAATGAAATTAGTTTCGTATAATTACGTTTTATGGCTTTTTTACTCCTTCGAATCCTGGACTTCTGTTACCTTCAGCTTTGTTCAAATACCCTAGAACAATTTATAACTACATCTGTTCTAGCCGCAGATATAGCTTAAATAGCAGGGTATACTGGATTCTCCCATCGTGGTTTTCAATCCGTCTAGAAGGAAGGAGGTTCTGAATGCAAAATCCAGGCACTTGATGCTGAACAAAAATTGCTAGACAAAGGATGCAGACAGTATGTCTGTAAAACAAAATAACGATAGTTTTCAACAGAGTGATTATCAAGAATGTTATTGACACCATTGATCCCTAGGAAGGTCCAATTATTCCTATATTATTTCAATGCAAAAAGGCATTGTTTTATAGATAGATCATAAATTGGCAAAACAGAAAATACCCAGGCTTTCTTTGAAACAATGAAAGCTTATTTCTAGTATAACCTGATGATCTACTTTTGCATAAGCAGCTCATAGGATCAGTTTTATTAATAACAGAACTTTTGCGAGCGTTCCAAGGAAAAATATTATATACGAAACCTAATTAATTTTGAACTTCATTGCACCAAATATGAATGTAAAAATACAATATTCTAGAATATGGGCTATGATATATATATATATATATATATATATATATATATATATATAGATAGATAGATAGATAGATAGATAGATAGATAGATAGATAGATATTTCTAGTGGTGATATATCATGTGGGCATAATTGTCAATATATTGGAAATATGTTATGACTTGGAAGAGAATGAGATAAAAAGGACTTGTTTTTAAAAATTCTTCGTGATATGTCAGTACTTCGCTGAGCAGCGAACTCAACATTAGGTCAAATTTCTGTCACGGTACATCACTACTTGAACTTGTCCATAGTTTAGAATAGAACATACAATAGATAGATACATTTTATAAGACAATATATTCTCAATTAAATTGGGATGAACAAACAGATGCTGTTAAAGTGTGTTGCGGAAGGTGTTGGAGGGAGTAGTCCGCAAACAAGAATTGTTTGAAATATAAAATATTTGAAGTTGTGAAACAAACTGGCTACAAACAACAAGGCAAAGTTCTTGATTTGAAATAAATCTAAATTTTATTTTGACAACAAACCAACTAATAAATATAACAATACTTTTATAGGAAGTGGATAGCTGATTTCGCGAATCTACTGAAAAATATCAAACAACGCTTAGATATCTTCCAAGATGTGAAGGGTATTCATGCAAATGAATAATTTAGTAATCCTTGAAATAAGAAGGAGTATAAAAAAAGGCAGTGCAAAAGGTCCTTAGGAAGTGTTCACGTATTTGATATATTTTCTTGAAAAAAAGGTGATAGATTTTTTCTGATTGAAACTCTGTGACGTTAGTACCTAAGTAACGTCGATGAATGTTTGGGTTTGGTATTATCCATCACGAAAGAACTGAAAATCTCGTAGACATTGACGACCGATTAACATCGTTGAAGGACTAAGCAAATATAGTCCACGACAAAAGGCAATATAGTTCGTAGTAAAACTCGTTGACGTTAATATCGATACAAATAGATTAAATAGTTAGTCCTTGGAGAGGAACAGTAAATCCATTGTGTAGTCTTGAGATAATATATCGTCAGTTAAGGATAGACCAAAGTTCGTTGATAAAGCACAAATTAAATCACTTAAAATCCTTGAGTTATGGGTGATAAATTATAAATTTTCAATCATACATGTCGGAAACGTAGTGGTGCACTGAAAACAGTTTGATGTCACAGAAGACGTTTGGTACGCATGAACGATTAGTGTTGTACAGGAAAGCTGACATGCGCAGATATATAGGAACGCTGTGTTTTACCGCCAAGTAAGAAATGGGAGGAAAAGAAATTGAACATTCCGGAAATGGCGAAATATAAGAACAATGGTGATGAGCCAGAAACCACACCAGAACATGACGTGTTAGGAGGAATTAACAAAACGATATTAGTAAATGAACAAGCATTGGGATGGATTTCTCAACAGTAAAGCAGGAAATTAATCAACCGCCAGACCAGACCGAAATGGAAGAATAGCTTAGAAAGAGAATTCTAGCTGAGAAGTTGGAAAAGCATTTTCCAAGTAAGAGATGTGAAACAGAAGAGAAAAAGGCGAAAACAACAACGAAGAAGGGGTGTCTTGTCACCATTAAGGCGGAAGTCAATTGCTACTACATTTGGGGCAGCTTCCGCCAGAGCGATCCGGAAGAAGAGCTATTTACCCGATCTCTCTACGCGGCAGGATGTGGCACAAAGCCGGTTCTTATGTGGGGTATTTTAGGGGCCCATAAGCTCAGACAAATATTTGTCGTAGACACCGCATACACGGGGTCGGGTTTGTCTACCTCACCAGTATGCATAGCCTCGTTTGGTTTCCGCACTGACTGAAGGCAAAAAGTTCGATAGAATTCTTCTAGAAGAAGAGCCGGTATTTACCCGTCCTCCCCACGAAGCAGGATGTAGCACAAGGCTGGTTTTATGTGTCGTAACCTGATCCTTAATCTCGGCAAAATTCCACGTAGACCCTGTATACACGGGGTCGGGTTTGTCTACCACCCCAAACGAAACTCTGCCCTTCGGCATAGCTGATCATACCACCGCTACGGAACAGATATTGCAGAACAAGTTCTAGGATTCTGCCCTCGCAGTGTGTGAGGAGAACGCAAGGATGAGAGAAGGACTCCGACACCGAACAGATACTAAAACCTCCGCATCTATTCCGACGGGAAAAAACCGTTTCTGCCTCTGCCATTTCCGGAAGAAGCACCGGTATTTACCCACCTCCCCCACAATGCAGAATATGGCACAAGGTCGGTTTTTAACGTGGGGGCCTAGTGGAGAAAATTCGGGCCTCTGGTCCAAGATGGTCTTAGCTAGTCATAACTTGTCATAGCCGGTCATACCACCGCTACACAATAGATGTTACAGAACAAGTCCGAGGTTTCTGTCCACTCGACAGGGTAGAGGAGAAGGCGAGGGAGAAGGCCCCCGGCACGGAACAGATACTAAAACCGCAGCATCTACTACGATTAGAAAAAAAGCCTAACCTGCCCTTGACGGAAGAAGAGCCCCTTCCGGAAGAAGCGCCCGGGATTTACCTTGACTCTCCACTGAATCAGGTTGTGACACAAGACCGGTTTTTAACGTGGGTACTCGATTATTTCCACTCAGGCCGCTAATCTTAGCTGGTCTATTTCTAGGGAATTGGGGTCCAAGTGTACAGGCTTTTATTTGATTTGCGGGGAACAGGAATGGATGCAATTATCTACGCAGCAGTGCAACGTAGCGATAGAACATTGTATATATGAAGCAAAAATAAGTCAATAAATCTAATATTATTTATTTACATTATGATGAACAGCCGTCGAATTAGATAATAAAATCACAAATTACCAAATAATTAATTGTAATTATTTATAATAAATATAAAAATGATAAAAATTAACATGGTATATTTATCGTAAAAATATTAACATATCCTAATGGTTTTATCACTTCATGGTTGGTGCTTTTCTGAAGTTTCCTCTCGCGTTTCTTGTTAGTGTCTTTCATACTTTCTTAATCTTTGCTCCTGAAGTGTTGCTGCTGCTATCTTCCCATCTTTTCGCCGTCGCCTTTCAGTATTTCATAATCTTTGAACTTCAATTCTTTTTCCAAGATTTCCTTGTGCTTCTTATGGGCGCTTTTCAGCATTTCTTTATTTTTGTGGAATACATTTCTTGCATTTCTTGTCATCTTCCAGCAAATATTTTGCCCAAATCTTGTCGGCATTAAATTTTTCTTCCGTCTTATTTCAGTTGTTTAAAGACAGGCAAGTTCTATGCGCTTGGCAGGTTTTTCTCTGATTCCTTCTCAATTCTCAATTGTATGTGTGTACATGAACACATACAATATAATTTTTTTTCTATTTCGTATTTATTTTCTATGTATGGAATGAAAAAGAATACTCTGACAAAAATGAAATATCTTTATTCTGAAATCTCTTTGTTATTTGTTTTTCTTAGAATATGATATTATATTAAAAATACGTGTTTTTATATTAAAAATATGAAAAAAACGCTTTTAATGGAGAGTTTACGTCACCCACTTTAGTTAAAAATTCATTAATATCAACCATCTTATTTTCTATGCTATATAACGAATTTCCCATGAATGATTCCATTATGAATTTTAGCTTACATCAGGTATCTGATGAGATTTTTTTCTATGTGCTGTGTCCTTTCAGGACATAGGCGAACATGGTTCTCCACCTTCTTCTATACTTTGCAGCTCTCAATAATTTCCTTTCCTCTGCCACTTCCCCAGACCACGTTCTGTCATCCACTTTCTTAAGGCCGCTAGGTATGTTATGCGTTGTTTTCCCTTGACTCTCTTTCCCTCTATTCGACCCATGATAATCAGATTCTCGAGGCCCTCCTTCCTCATTATGTCCCAGAAACATCAACTGCCTCTTCCTAATGTTAAGTCTCCTCCTTGTTTGCATTCTCTCAAGACACCATCGTTGTTCACATGCTCGGTCTAAGATATCCTTTTGTAGAACCACATCTCCGTCGCCTCGAATCCCTTTTTCATCTCTGAGAAAATCGTCCAACATTCGCTGTCGTAAAGAACAGATATCACGTAACAGCTCACTATTCTTTTCTTCGTTACCAAAAAAATCCTCCTGTCTCGCAATATTCTTCCAGTTTTTGGAATGCGTCTATTATGACTACGTATCTCAGTGTCGCATCTACCTTCGTCTGTCAGAACGCTTCCCAGATATTTAAACTTCCACGTCTGCTTGACCCTAGTGTTCCCGACCGGCAAATCGCATTTTGGGACCATGCATTATATTTTTTTGTAGTTTATGCTTAGTCTCTTCTTCACACTCTCCGTCGCTACCTTTTGTAGGAGATTGTGTAATTTCTTTTCTGTGTCTACTATCAGTACTGTGTAATTTCTTTTCTGTGTCTACCATCAGTACTGCGTATCTTATGTTGTTAAGATTGAGACCGCCAATTCTAAATCCCAGTATGGTTTCCAATTCGCTCAGAACTGCTTCGCTGTATAGGTTGAACAGGTCGGGTGAGAAGAAGCATCCTTGCCTTACGCCCCTTGCTATTATGGTATATGCGCTGAACTTGTTCGCTATGCGCATGCTGTCAGTATAGGTTCCTGATTATTCTGATATCTTTCCCGAATATATCAAGGTTGCTGAGCAGTTCTAGCAGATACTTGTGGCGTAATTTGTCGAAGGCCTTTGCATAGTGTATGAAATATAGATACACGTCCTTTTGCATTTGTATCGCTCTTTGTGATAGCAAACTGATCATGAATATCGCGTTCCTTGTTCCGGTGACTTTAACGAACCACCACTGTTCTTGTTCTATCGCTGGCCTGATTCTGTTGCGCGTTCTATTCCTTAGAATACGGATGATGAGTTTTGTCACGTGGCTCATTACGCTTAGTGTTCGGTGGAGTTCGCCTTCGTTTGCGCCTGGTTTCTTAGGCATTTTTATGAAGATAGATCTGCTGAGGTCTTCCGGTATATCCCTGTTGTAGATTTCATTTGTTATTTCGGTGCCAAATTCATCTAAGGCTGTCAGTATTTCAGTTACAATTCCGTCTGCCCCAGGTACCTCGTTTCTGTTCAGTTTGCCTATTGCTGCTTTTACTTCGGTTTTCAAAATTCTAGGTCCGTCGATAGTTCTGTGTATTGCTAGTTGTTCTCTGTCGTCGTGGAAGAGTTCTCCAATATACCTGCGCCAGGGTTGAATAATTTTTCCTTCTCTAATATGGGCATTATATCATTTGATTTTAAGCAGCATGTTAACGAGCATGCCTTCTATCCTGTTAGTTGCTTTATTTGTTTGTGCATAGCTCTTTTGTTGGTAGTATACAATCTTTCTATTTCTGCACATTTCTCGTTTACCCACACTTCTTTAGGTAGCCTAAATTTTGTCCTTATTTCATTGTTTAATTTTCTGCAATCTGTTCCGCATCTTGGCAGAGTTTTCTGTCTTATTTTCATCATGTCGAGAATCTCATCAGTCATCCATTCGTTTTTTCTTCTTTGTCTTGTCTACTTTGGGATGATATCGTTTGCTGATGTCACTAAAGCGTCTCTTAGTGCGTCCCATTTCGAGTTACCACTGTATGCCTCGTATCGTCTTTTCACATTGTCCATATATATATATTATTTTTTAGGTTAGGGTCGCTCAGGAGTTTGTTGTATTTCAGTTTGGATGCTGTGTCAGGCTTCTTCAATTTCTGTAGTTCCACTTTTGGTTTACATATAAGAGGACGATAATCGCTTCCACAGCCGGCACTTGGGTAGGTCTCGCAGTGAATCATTGCGTTCTTCCACCATAAAAAAATCTTTTGTTGATGGTTATATAATAAATTTGTTTTTTAGTTTTTCCTCCTGGGCTCCTCCATGTCTATAGTCGTCTCGGATGCTCTTGAAACTATGTGTTGGCTATTACCTGGTCATTGGCTGTGCACCATTAGATCCATTTTTCTCTGCTTTCTTTGCTGATTCCTAGTCCGAATCTTCCTGCTATATCCCCTGCCATTTCCCTGCCTAATTTGAGGTTTAGGTCTCCCATGATAATGATGACTTCCTGTTATTTGAATAGAGCCTTGGCACTGTCCAGCATAGAGCAGAACGATTCAATGTCCTCTTCTTTGATTTGTGCCGTGAGTGTTTACACTACTATAATAGACACGTTGAAAGACTTCCCTTTCAGCTTCACTACCAGAATTCAAACACTGGAATATATATATATATATATATATATATATATATATATATATATATATATATATATATATATATATATATATATATATATATATATGCGTGTGTGTGCACGCGCGTCTGTGTATGTATATGTGTGTGCGCGCGCATGCGTGCCTGCGTGCGTGTATGTGTTAATTTTGTTTTGCGCGCAATCAAGGTAAAGCCATACTTGTGAAGGAACCTGTAAATTTCGAACTTTCTATCAAATGATTTGTTAGATTTGCTTACTAGCAATTTCTCTTCGACAGATGTTCAAAGATAGATATGGTTAACTCGCGTGAGGGTAGAGTGCAGAAATAGTGATGAGTAGAAAGAACGATAAAACGGGAAAGCGAAAGTACAGGATGAACATGAGTGAAAAAAGCAAAAGGGAAAACGACAATGAAAGTATAAACTGTGTTAATGCAGAGAGTGGACAGCAAAAGAATGAAAAAGAGCGGGAAATCAGGACAGAAAGGAAATAGACCAACTAAATCGACAATTTATCATTCTTACCTAGTTTAATCAGCCGACATCTCTTTATAGCGGCCCACCTCCTTTCAAGGCCCCTTCCAAATGACTGGGCTTGTTTCTCTCATGGCGATGCTTCAGCTGGCAGTCAGTGATCAATCACTCCAAGAACATCCGACCTTTGAACCCCGAAGACCTAATGCCCGTTCTTTTCTCCCACCGGAGGCACACACGCTCTCTTACACCATAACCACCGTCATTGCCTATACGAACACATATATCGTTTTCCTTTCTTTCTTTGCCTTCGCTGATGTCCATTCAAGACCATATCCTCGTCTGTCCTGATCTTCCACCATCACCATTGATATTACTACTAATATCTCGTGCTACCTTCACCTCCAGCATCACCTACGTCGATTTATTTTCTGTTCTATACCATCGTTAGAGATCGATGCAGTGGTGTGGAATGGAGAAAGTCTGGAATTTCTCCTGTTCTTGAAAAAAATGGCAGCATCAGCATTTTAGAACCATCATCACATTCAATGAAGAAAACAGATGGGACAAAAATAATCGCCATTGGTTTATTAACTCTGCTACAGAAACCAAGTCCACATAAACTAATTACTAAAACGATACTGAAAAGAATATGAAAACAATAATCTACTCTCACGTCTGATATGACAATCAATGTTATAAATGTCTTAAATATGAATAACACGTTTGTACGACTCTAGATACAGCCATGTGTATTATGTGACTTAGCCACTTCAGATCACTGAAATTCTGAGATCATATAAGCGTTATGCGTGTCTTATTTTGATCAAAACAAACGTGATTCATTTAAAAATCATCGTTGAAGAAAGATGAATGGCTGAATGTATGAATGATTGATTTTTATATGCTGTTTAATGAACATATTTCAAACGTGTGAAAAATATCACCATTACAATTGTGAATCATTGCCTATCGATACAGCTTCAACAGGATTGCTCTGTAAAAGAGAAGTTCTGATAAATATCCAACCATGTTTTATAACCCCAATATTTATTTATGGTTTATCTTTCAGGATGTAGGCATTCATGGTTCCCTATATATTTATTTGCTTTATTATCTGGATATCGATATGAAATTTTTGAAAGTCTAGTGGTGTTATTTCCTGTTGCCTTCTTCACGACTTTGAATTCAAAGTTGTCTTCCTCCCAGACTGGTTGCTGGCAAAGGCTATCGATCCCACTCTATTCTGCTATTAAATATGCGAAAGAAAAAATGTGTTTTATTATGAAGTGAACGCAACTGTTTGGGCTGAAACTTGAACTCAGATTCCACATGGATAACCGTTGTACTACCTGCATACAAAATAAGATTTAATTCTCACTAATATCCAAATGCTTTTCTAGACTTTAATTCAGTTTTCCTTTTGATATTAACATAAGTGGAAATTTTAATTGTTAAAACGCTTACTTTTTAGGTAATTAGTAGTTTTTTTTTATTGTTAAGAACAATGTTTTTTTAATTGATTAATGAATATCAATTAAACAGACATAATTTTAACAATAAAATCTACTTAAAGCGCGGCGTATAGATTATCATAATGACCTGTTGAAAAGAATTCAATTATTAAGACCTGAGTGAAGGTGAAATCTGAGGTTTCAGTCTAAACTCAACGGAGGGCTGTATTTTATAGAAAAAAATCATTGGCTTTTAATTATGTCAAATACGTTACTGGGGTACAAAAATAACATCTGCAAATTACACATCTGTAATTCGAAAATTGAATTATTTTGTTAAACATAGAAGTAAGATCTCTACTCTTCCCTCAAAAAGGTTTTCTAATGTTATTTACAGAAGAGAGTATGTATTACTTATATCAATTTCCTGATTACCAGAGAAAATCTAAATGGCAATGCCACCAGAGAACGTGACTTCATTAAGGGGATAGTTTAAAATTAACTGTTGTAATTGACAAGTTAAAGCGGGTTTTTCAGCCATTTTGAAGATTTGTAAGTATTTTTGTCAAATTGTGCAATATACGTTTCACTACTTCGCCAATATTGACGAACGTAGTCATATATTTATACAAGTTAAAGAACACTGTGTTTAAAAAATTTTCTCGGTTCAATAGTTTTCTTTCTTTTCTAATTGTCCTCTACAGTAATTAATTTATTCTTTTTTTCTCCTTGTTTTTTTTTTTCTTTTTAATATGCCTGTTTTAATGCTATAATTAAATTATATCCGAAACTTAAATATATCGTTATGTAAAATATACTGACAATGATCATTACAAACTGAGGGCCAAAAAAAAAAAAAAACAACTTAACCGAAAAGCATTTAGGTAAGATTTAATTAGACTTTATCAGTAATTGAGAAGGTTTCTTAAAATGATATAAATGTCGCTGAAGATAATTGTCTTTTAATAATATAATAAAGTAAATATATTTTGTTTCTAGAATTTGAGCAATACTATAGAATAAAATCACTATAACTCTATACTGGCAACATGATGTTAGCATTTCAGCTATACGAAAAACCAAAGCAGCCGTTCTTTTAGCTTTTTGCAGTGTATCTAAAATCAAATTATGAATAATTGCTAATACATAATGTTCTTCCAAATTGCATATACATTATGGGTTACTTATACATTGTAAAAATCTAACTCTACCATGCGATAACAATTCTACGCCATTTTCGTGCTATAATTCCAACAATATTTCGTTACTATTACATTGTATTTATAAGTCAGATAAACACTACGAATCTTATCTAGGTAATCAAGATAATGTTGATTTTTTATTTATTTTATTTTTATGCTTTATTGATGTTGAATAAGCTTTTAATTAGAAGGAATTATTTTGAGCAAGGTTCATTAGTGACTCATTTAGCAATGAACCGTTCATGATTTCTCGACTTCACTGAAAATCATTCCGGAAAGTATTGACCTATTTTCTAGAGTTTTAAATTTTCTCAATTTCTATTGGAAATTATCATCTGAATATTTCAACTATTACTCAACAAATTAGGTTCAGATTACCTTTTCTATTGCATTTAAGGTCATTTTTATCAATTGAAACATAGCTTTTCAAAGTCGAAAAATTTCTAAGCTCAAATAATTATGTTTGTAATTCACTTAACAAATGTCACTGCTTAAAATCGCTGATATGCATCGAAGATTTTAACAAGTTGAAATACATTTATTTGCAAGGATCATTTTTTTTCTTTTTCGAGTATACTAAACGACGTAATCTAAGGTCTAAACGCCTACACATGACAGTTAACCAGATGAATATTTATGAGAGTATTTAAATTTAAAACTTTCCTTTCAAAGATTCTAATCTAGGCTCTAACACTAGGTTAATCTGATGAATATTTATGAGCATTCTTAAATTTAAAATTTTGAGTAACTGTCAAATATATACCTGTTGCAAAAAACCATCACATTTGCCTTGATGAAGTCAGTCAGATGATGAAACGCGTCGACTAAAAACTAAGTATAGTTTTCCTATTCTCTGTTCATTCATTTTGTCTCTTCTACATATTCTACTTAAATATTCTGAGAATATTTATACACAGACACCATATATATATATATATATATATATATATATATATATATATATATATATGTCTGTGTCTGTGTCTGTGTCTGTGTTTGTGTGTGTGTGTGTGTGGTTTGTTCTTATCTATTCGCATTATATTATAAAACTAAACACTGAAATATTCATTGATAATCGATTTCTTACAAAATAATAACAACAATTTATTAGAGGAAAATCCCATTGTTTTCTAATCAAAAATTTGACTAAACCAACGTCAAGTAGCTTTGGAATCTCATTTATTATTCGCATGAAGAAATAATTCAATAATGAAGGAAAAGAAACGACATCATCATATTCATGTCGACGTTGGGCTCCAGAAACAAACATTCTTCTTGAATGAAGAGAGTTATTGTAAAAATTCACGTTGAAAAGCATCATATTCCATGACTTAGTTTGTTAAAGAAGCCAAAAGAATTATTTATAGCAGACAACATGCAGGCAAAGATAACGCAAAGGAGATGATAGGCAGACGATCAGAACTTCGGCAATTCTCATATGAGTTCTTACTTCCTCGGTTTTCAAAATATCTTCTCATTTGTGACTGAATAACTTTTACTCAACTGCAGCCAACAGTCAAATATGGCAAACTATCAATTATGCTATTGGAAGAAAAACGTGCTGAACATCAATTCGGAATAAACAAATATAGCTTCCATAAGAAAGGAATTTCCTAATATTAACTGACGCTTATTAGGATATAAATAGCATCATTTTCACACTGGTTAGATCGTCATTCTTCAAGGTCAAAATCGATGATGTCAGTTTACAATGCATATTTAAGAACCAATGGTAAATTTATATATTCGAATATAATGTGTTTTTTTTAAATGTTAATAAAATTGCTTACATGCTTCATTTTCTTCTATTTAATATTGCATTTTCTTCTATTTAATATTCTTTTTCTTCTTCTTCTTCTTCTTCTTCTTCTTCTTCTTCTTCTTCTTCTTCTTCTTCTTCTTCTTCTTCTTCTAAGTAATGTATCCCTTCACGACGTGTTCGATCATGGCTCTCCGTACCTTCCTATCATTTGCAGCTCTTTGGTTGTTTTTCCTTATCTCTGCGAATCTCTGTTCCACCATCCATATAAGCAAGCTTGTGCCCCTCGATATGATGTAATAGCAAGCTTATCTCATTAGAACAATTACAATTAAGTATTGAGTTCGATCCTCACTGGATACCGCATACATTCGGCCTTGTGCCACATCTAAAAAAGCTTAAAAAATCAGCATATACGCAAACTCGTTAAGCAGGTTACTCGCTTCTTTAATCTCTTCAAGCAATGTTCACTATGTCCTGTTAGTGTCAGATTCTTCAATTCCTCTTTCCTCATTTTGTGTCATATAATATTCGACTCTCTCATTCTGGCACTAATTATAAGTCTCATTTTAATTCTCTTTTCCTTAAAAATTCCTCGTTATTCATATGTTCAGGCCATGAGATTCTCATCATCTTTTCTGTAAAATTACATTCTGTTGGCTCAAGTAAATTCTTCGCCTGTAAGAGATTGTCGAGCATTCACTAATAACAAATTAGTACTCATTTCTTTGTTTCAGACAAATTTTTCATGTCTCTTAATATTTAGTTTAGCTTTTGAAAGGTATATTTTGCTATCCCTTCGTATTTTGGTTTCATATTTCTCGTCCTCTGCTAAAACACTTCCCAGATATTTAAATTTACATGCTTGCTTGATTTTCGTTATCTTGGGCTATTCCTTTTGTTGATAACCATATATTCTGTCTTTTTACAATTGATGGTTAGTCCTTTCTTCTCGCTTTTTTTTTTACTATTTTATATAGGATTTCCTGCATCTTTCTTCTTGTCTCTACTATCAAAACTGTGTCATCTGCATATCTTGTGTTGACTGTGACCAGCACTAATAAATCCTGGTAAGACTCTCCGTTGTAAAGATTGAATAAGTCTGGTGAGAAGACATATGCTTGTCTTAGCTTCCTTTCTATTTTCATCTATTTACTGAAAACTGTTTCAATTCGTATGCAGGCAGTTTGCACCCAGTGTATGTTCAATATTATACTTTCACAAATAGATCAAGCTTATCTAGCCGTTCAAAGAGTTATCTGTGTTGTAAATTTTGAAAAGCATTTATATAATCTATAAAACACACACACACTTACACACACATCTAACTATTTATTTACCTACCTACCTACCTACCTACCTGTCTTTCTATCTATCTATCTATCTATCTATCTATCTATCTATCTATCTATCTATCTATCTATCTCTCTCTCTCTATATATATATATATATATATATATATATATATATATATATATATATATATATATCCTTCTATATTTATATTGCTCTATCTATCGCATTCTCTTTTCCAGTTTTTTTTTTTTTTTTTTTTTAGCGAAACCACATTGCATTTCTTATTGTCATATTTAATTCTACTCGGCGGTCTTTTTATCAGAATTCGGATGATAAGTTTCGTTATCTGACTCGATAAGCAGATTGTCCGATGAAGTTTACAATGGTTTACATCTGGCTTGACAGGACTATCAAAATGAATCTCGTAATAGCTTCCAGTATATCACCACTGTTGTATATTTTTTATCATTTTTGCAACTTTGTCAATGCCGAAATATCAATGACTACTAGCATTTATATTCCCTTTCAATATTTATCGTTCTCAATTATCAGCGTTCCCATTTTTTATTTTATGCATTCTTTCAATATGCACATATTTTGTCCACATTTGTTTAAGCATATCTTCCTTAACTAGGATTCTAATTCCTTCTATTTCTACACACGTCATAGAGCCATTCCTGTTCTTTGCCTTCTAATTTTCATTTAATGTCCTATATTCATATCTTGGCACATATCATTTTCTATATCTCTTTTGCATCAAGTCGGAATTTTCATCTGTCTGTTTTTTCTTGGAATGATTTTTTTCACTGATATCACTAAAGCTTCTCTTAATGTGCACTACTCAGTATTTTCATTCCGATTTAATATATATATATATATATATATATATATATATATATATATATATATATATATATATATATAGCTAATATTAGTGGTAAATATAAACATACATATGCAAAATATATAAATATATATATACATAGGTGCATATACATACATGTATATTTTGAATAAAAAATTCCAAGAGGATAGAATCAAGGTAGAACTCAATGTCCGGGACGGAGTAAGGAAGTGTTTAAGCCTTTTTTATTTCATATATATATATATATATATATATATATATATATATTATATATGAATCCATTGAGTCATTTGACACATAACTTTGGATTTCTGGAATATATGTATGTATGTATGTATGTATGTATGTATGTATGTATGTATGTATGTGTGTTTTTGTCTGTGCCTGTATCTGTGTGCGTGTAAGAAAGAGAGAGAGAAATGTTTGATTAAAGATCAACGAACTACCACATGAACATGTGGGAATGCACGTAATATTGAAAATAATAAAAGATAACATAGCAAAAATGAGAACTCCTTCATAAAGCTTAACGATAGCTAAAAATATTCCTACTCTGACCATTTTAACTTTAAATATGTAACGAAAATCAAAACTGATCAAAAATGTAGAAAAATAAATGAAAAATCCTCAGCAAGTAATTTTCTTTTGTCTTTCACTAAAATGTTTTAAACAAAAAACTATAGCTTAATTCAAATTCAAGTTCAATTTGTTCCGTTCACTTTAGTATAAATACCATTGGGAAATGCATGTATCCGTCTCTTTCCCACACACCTTTGATAAGGGTTGAGTGAGACCGTAAACAGCTTTTCAGTCGTCGGTGTCAACCCGTTTATAAGGAAATCTCATCATTCTAAACTGTAGTGAAGGCAACTGGAAGCAATTCAACTGTCTTCCCAATAATTTATGGAAATTCAGGGTCACTTAAAAATAGGAATCTGTATCGGATTGTTTACGTCTTGAAGGAACCTAGCATTAAAAAATACTGCAATTAACTATAATATTTTCACCTTTTTATCATTCATATTATCATTTTTCTTCATGCTATTCAATCCCATCTAGATTATGTTCATTACAAGAAATGATCAATCATAATGATGACGAACACTGTAATATACAAGGATGATGCGAGAATAATAATAAGGTGCCATTCTTACTGAAATAACTAACAGGAAAACTTCCTAATTAAAATGCATGGAATATGTAATGCTGCCAGTAATTTTGCAACAGTTTGTTTCCCGCAATCAGTAATGTTATACATGAATGCTCTTCTTCTAATAAGAAGCAGAAAAAATCGATTACGGCATCCAGAGTTTGAATGTGAACATATGAAAATATTTTAATCTAAGCTTTGATAACATTCTAGTAATTTTTCAAATACAAATGTTATTTTATTTAAAGCATTCACCATCATATTTTTCTGCCTTCGGTGCTAATGTTCACGAATTAATTTGAGATTCTCGAAAAATACACAATATTTGGAATTTACAGCAAATTAACCTTGGGTGTCTGGTGATTATTCAATTTTAAGCAGTCATGAGAAATGTTAATTCTGTGTAGAATAAAAAGTATAAAAGTGTTTAAGATGTCCAATAAATGTTTTTTTTCATTGAACTAAATATCAACTCAATGTTATTTCTATCTCATTAATTGACTGATGTTGAAAATTGTAACTTTAAATAGGGCTTCGCCTAACCAAGAAAAGACTTTACCAAATTCTGATATTTTGTTAGTGAATCACATTTTGGGAATTGAAAAATAAAATTGTCATCTCATTGAGCTGAACAGTCATTCGTCTTGTATATTTTTTGTCATTATTTTTTTGTCAAGAATTATTTCTGTCATTAATTTTGTGTAGAAACATCTTTGTCATTATTTTTTGTCTAGAATTAATTATGTCATTAATTTTGTTAAGAATTATTTCTGTCATATGTGAACTGCATATACCTACATATAAATCTATACGTGGCTTTTACACATCAATAAACAGAGCCACCCATTTCACTATACGTACAGAGAAATATAATCATCATCAATAAAGTACGAATATTCAAAAGTCCTCCATTACTAAAACAAATGTATATTCAGACTCATATATACACACTCAAAAAATGATTCATCTATATCTCCTTCTCTCTTTCCCTCTCCCTCTCTCTCTCTCTCATTCTCTCTAGTTATCTATCTCACAAATAAACACATATGCGCACACATTCCTCCCCCAAACAAAGCTCGCCTACATAAAGGCACACTGATGCGATCCTTCACACATGTTATCTTAAGCATCAAGTGACAGAAGAGTATCAACTATGGATTTAAGTAGTTTTCTTATTGTCATTAACGTTTAGTACATTTTGTGTTTCTTTATTGCCTATGTCCTTTTATTTTTGCGCAGATGTCTCTCTCTTCTTTCCTGTTCGCTTCTTTCTGCATTCAAAAAGCAATAATCGTATATAAGCCAAAGCTTGTGTGACATGTCCCGTCACCGTTAGCAGCTAAGAATGGCAAGCCATTAAAATAGAAGTTGAATAGAGAAAAGAAAAAGGTTGTAATTAAGGTAAAGCAACACAAATACCGACACTTACCATTCAGTTGGCATCCGATCTTGTGTGCCGCCTACAGGACGACATTTTATGGCAGGGTGCTGTGGAAAAGACGAACGATTTAAGATATTCAGGTTTCAAGAATGGAAAAAAAACCGGCTACAATGACTGACTTCACTTCTTTAAAAAGAAAACCTTGTCATTTACTTTTCTACACACTTTATAAAAATCTGGCCATCGACAAATTGACAATTTAGGAAACCAATATAGCAGCGTTCCCATTGCTTGTATTTATTCGTTAAACGCTTATACATGATTATACACGTTTATACATTATTTGGAACACTGCAAAATATTTACGCCAATTGGCTTTCCTTAATACAAATAAATATTATGCAATTGTTGCAACTTTTTTTTCATTATTTCTTGATATATGACATGAGTCATAGTCAATTCGTTTCTTTCTCAGTGGTCCTATAATTCTAATATGCCAAATTGTACCCATTATTATCTCTGGCATTAAATACAATTCAATATAAGCATGGCATGTTTTTTTCTCTCGGATATACCAAAACGCAAACATCCTTTATTATCTGTTCTTTAATTAGAATGTGACGTAATTTGGAATATTTTTGTTATGTCGTCATTTTATTTTCATTTTATTTTTAACATGCAATTTTGAAACAAGTAATTAAAAATTAATTATTGTTCAGTTTTCCTAATATCGGCACATTTTTATAATCGTTTCTAATCATATACACGCCTCGATCTTCTGTAGAATAATAATGTTTCAATTAGTTGCAATTCAAAATTAAGTATTTCCAAAATAGAAGGATTTTCTATAAAGTAAAAAAAAAATGTTTGATTTTTCTCTGTATTAGAAACCTCTCATCCCGAACTAACAATTAAAGGAAACAAACGACACTTATGAAAGCAATAAAAGCAGAAAAACATTGACAAACAGCTAAACATGAAGCATCCATGTAATATTTGATATATTTAATATTTAAATTAATTTTGCTTTAATCCCATGCGCACGAAGCTCAGTAATCCATCATTGTTTCTGTAAACATTTATTCAGATATATATTTAATCGGATGGTATTAATATGTAGTTTTAAATGATACCCAAAAATCTACGCAAGGTTTGTATACACTATGGGTAGGCTTAGTTTTATTCTCGGGTCACAAAAATGAAGCATCCATTGGAGATCATTGCTAATTATCCATATGAAGAGATTTTTTTAACGTGAAAACGCAGTGAGGTACCCATCATAACCGATGTTTATGTGCAAGCGTATTTACTAGAAAATTTTAATGATGGTAGGACATAATAAAGTGTGGCAAGTAATTGCGCTTTTGTATTCTCGTTCGTAAAAGAAAAGTTATAACTTTATAAGGCACACAAAAAAACAAGCAAACAGTTCGGTATTGGTATTTCTACTTGCTTGTGGCAAGGAGGAAAGATAAATAGAGTTGGCCCTTTTATAGTCTTAAAAAGAGCCACTTAACGGCGTCTCAACAGACCAAGTAGGGTTAATCTCCCCAATATAGTTATACATGTATTCAAACTATTGATAACACACACACACTCTCTCTCCCTCTCACACACATACTATATATATATATATATATATATATATATATATATATATATATATATATATGCATCAAACTGGTTTTCCATATTCTGTTTTTACACACCCTATTATGTACATTAGTATGAGGTTTTGTTTAAATTCAATATGGTCACAAGATTTTGCTACTAATTTCTCGAGCCGCCCAGGTTTCGCGTCAACTAGTCTCACGAGGAACTCTTATGGTATGGAAGACATAAATTCTCGTATTCGGCCTTCAAGCTCTTCCAAAGTCTCTTGGTTTGGTCTAGTAGACTTGCTCATTTAACCAACCCCAAGGTAAAACGTCACAGGGTGCATATCGGGACTCCCGGCAGCCCACTCATACATAACATAGGCAGTTACTTTTCAATCATCCTATATATATATATAATAGCACTATGTTTCGATATATGAGCTAAAAATCCTCTTTGTAATTGTTTTTTACCCGAAAACATAATTTCTACATTTATTCTCTCATTCTATCTCTCTCTGTTTCTCTCAAATACAAATAGGAACTTTTTTTAAAAATTTAACACGCTACGCTTTCATTTAAATTTCATCACAAAATGAAATATGGAGGAGAAAAAAAGTGTCTGGTATTTTTTTTTAATTTTTCTGTTGATTGTGTTTCATTGGATAAGTAAACCTGATATGTACTCGTCTTGCCAAGTAGCTTTCGTGTATATAATTCGTCCGACCTTGTGTATCTTAATTCTAGTTTGTTTAGCGGGATTTGGTTAATATTATATTTATTTATTTACATCTACCGAGAAATCTTGTTAGAAAAATATTGGAGGTAGCATATTTAATAATGAAAACAGACCATCTGCTACAGTATGAGTAGCCATTAAAAATACCGTTTAAACACATAAATTAAAATATGTCGGATTTAATCCATTTCCTAATACATACATACATACATACATACATACATATATATATATATATATATATATATATATATATATATATATTGACGTCAACCTTGACAGATAGAATAATGATAATTAAATAAAATTGATCACTTACATCTTTTAATCCATACTTCAAGTTTTATTAAAATTTTTATGGAATTTTCAACAGATAGTTTTGATGACCTTTTTTCGATAAAGATGCGTTAAAATTTTATTTTACTTATTAATAATTATATATATATATATGTGTGTGTCTGGGGGGCACCTCGGCGCGGTGTAATGGTTAGCACGCTTGTCTGGCTAGAACATATTACGAATGAGTAGTGAGTTCGATCCTCACTGGGTGCTCCATACTTCCGGCCTTGTGCCACACCTCAGCAGCGCTGAGAAAATCATTATATATATGTGCGCGTGTATGTATGTATGTGTTTGCCTGTTTGCGTGTGTGTTTGTATAGATATATATGTGCATAAATCAAGCGATGAGCATGTATAATTTATTGTGGGTAATCCCCGATTGCATACAAGATTAAAACAAGCTTAATAAATCGCAGCATTAAAATCTAATTTTAAGAAAATGGTAAAACCAATGGGTCGTTACTTTGATTATTTAACAGTTTTCCTTTTCCCAATAAGTCCTCTTTAAATTGATTGACATTCCCCATTTTACCATTAAGCTAAATTTGAAAGCGTCATGGACAAAATGAAATATCGTACAGTGTTACCATATATTTTTCTAAGGCTCTCCATCACGATTCATTTATATTTAGCGGATCTTTAAGTTTCTTGTACGGATGCAAAGACAGACAAGTATAACACTGCAAACAACTATATAATATATATATATATATATATATATATATATATATATATATATATATATATGTATGTGTGTGTGTGTGTGTGTGTGTGTGTGTGTGTGTACACACACACACACACACACATATATATATATATATATATATATATAAAATAGACATGAAGGCTATTTTTATATATATATATATATATATATATATATATATATATATATATATATGTGTGTGTGTGTGTACACACACACACACACACACACATATATATATATATATATATACTTAAAATAGCCTTCATGTCTATTTTAGTTATTCTTTGTGAATTATAGAAATGCTTCCAAATAATATACACCTAGACAGAACGTAAAGACTTTTTGAGAAACTACAAGCCACTTATGCTTTTTGGCACAGGGAGAACTAGACTAAACACAAACGAAAGTGGCAGTAGCCCATAGGCCTTAGCGTTCTTCCTGAAACTAATTGGTAAGGACGGGCAAAACCATCATTCTCCATTAAGAGGACGGGAAAAAGAAAATCAGTATAAATGTGGGTTCAGACAACGTCCTCATTTGTAATGAATACGGCCTTACATCGTTGTTGTTAATTTGATTTCGAATGAAAGAAAGCCGATACCCCCAGCGCTGGGGCTTTCATTATTTTATGGCCGATTGTAAACGAATAGTAATGGCTACCGGTGCGGTTGGGCTCACGTTTCGGTCTAATCGACATCGCAGCCAATCAGTTGCTGACACGTCATTGTTATTCGAAGGATAACAAAAACGATCACCTACATCAGGTTTTCTCCCCAATGCTGCTATTGACTACGATTTCTTTCATGGTAACCATTAATATTTTATGAGTGAAATATAGCATATCTCTACCTATTTTACAGCACTGACCTTTTTGAGAAAGGAATTACTGAACAAATTCGTTCATTTTTTAATCTTTTATTACCATATATATAGGATCAGCACTCGGAATGGCCTCGGTTTTAAAGGTTACTAACGCTATTGTATACGTTTTTATTATTACTATTATCCTTTCATATGTTTATTTCATATTTATATAAGAGTTTTCATTTGTGATGATATTAAGTGCTTTAAATTGAGAAACAACAAATAAAAACAGACTTTTATGAGCAATTGAAAATAGGATTAAAACTTTGAAAACAGGAAATATATGACCTTACTATAATAGTTATTTAGTACTAGTTTCTTCAGCAAAGAATGCCAACGATTTATTATTATTATTATTATTATTATTATTATTATTATTATTAACAGCGGCATCTGTAATACTAACAGCACGAACAATTACTCAATAAGATCAATTATAGCTCTTATTTAGCATCTACTGTAGTTAGATTTAGAATGAAAACTATAATAAAGATTCTCACTTACTGATCTACGGATCTGATCATATTTAGTTAGACCAGTATATGACGTTGTTAATGCTATTTTAATTCTAATACATTTCCTATCACCTTTTACTGTCAACACCTTATCATTATTATCACAATTTTACACCAAAATGTATATTTATATTCTTTGACTTTATCCTTTCCCCACTATTAACTCTTCTTAGTAATTGTAGTAGTTATATTAACTATAGAATCTCAACTTCTAATGATATTTACTAAACGTAAATTTTAAGTCAAAAGGTCAAAGAGGAAAAACGAAAGTAGATTATGTTTCTCTTACGAGGCTGACTTGCAAAGAATTTTCACAACGATCGTTTTAATGAGTGCCAATAATACTGATACTAGTTAGTATGTTTAATCTATGGCTAGATTATTTTAGTTCTAGAGACTGCTATAGTCAGATTTACAATCTTAATGACGATGAGTAAGAATTATTTATAGATAAGATGCAGGTTATATTTTTCCTGATTTGGTTTGGTTTCGTATATTTTGTTTTACGGCATATAAACCTCAATGGGTTATTTAATGCCGACACGATCTTAGGATAGGTTAGTATGAATAGACTGTATGCTTGTAAGAAATCAGTTTTTAGATCAGGTTTCACTGAGGTATTTGTGTAAAGGGTTTTTTTTTTCGAGAGTCAAATGTATAGCTGGTAATATTTTTCTCAAAAATATATTGCTAGTATTTTTATATAAAAACCTATTTTTATACTTCCATAGTGTTTTGACCGCAGATTTTCCCATATCTGGTGCCCTAACAAGTGCTACCACCCGGGTCAGTGGGGACCTGGGAAAAACAGCTTTTAAGAGTTGGTTCCACGCGTCTCAAAACCTGATCAGAGGCCTTGCCGCCGGACGTAATTTATCGTCATAGTAAGGATGCAGTATTTTTCCTGTGGTTGATGTAGACTTGAATGGTGTACCATAGAAACCAAGCTAAAAGATAGCATTTCAGAATTGTCGTTATCAGAGAGTTAATAAGCCAGTAAGGATTCAAGCCAACAAATTCAAAGCTAGCAGTCGGAGAACAGCGTTAAAAAAAGATATGCATGCCAATAAATCTCGAGTTTTAATTACTTCCCATTTGCATTGTTGTTATCAGTATTATTATTTCTATCACTACTTTCGCTTGCTTACACATAAAGTTAATCGTTCTAAAACGTGTCACATTGGGAAAAAATGTAGTCGGGCGAAAAGACACAATGCATTGCATACGTCTTTGAAATCTAATGCTTTATATGGTAATCTTTATAAATATATGTTCTTGTAAAATGGACAATTACTAATCTACAAAATCGCATGGAAACTGAATGAACTAAGCGACACATTTTATCCAGAAACAAAAGTATTCATGATTAATTTTCGAAGGCATTACTTCCCATAATAATATATATATATATATATATATATATATATATATATATATATATATATATATATATATATATATATATATATATATATATATATATATATATATATATGGGGTAGTGAAAGGTTATTGGTTTAAATATGAAAGGATTGAAAAGAAAGTCCTGATATTTAGACATTTGGTCAAATGTTGGCAAGTCGCATAGACAGAGCGTACAAACAACCGTTGTTCGATATTAGCTGATATTATTACTGAGTCAAGGTTATTGAATAATAATACTAGGTTGCAATATATATATATATATATATATATATATATATATATATATATATATATATATTGCAACATAATATTATTATTATATATATATTGGAGAACATGTATGACAAAGTTGAAAGAGTATAGTTTTGATGCGTTTCATCTTTAAGGACTTCATCGGATGAAATGTGGCATATAATTTCCCTATTACTGTTCTTGATATATAAAATACATATCGTTATCTCATATATATATATATATATATATATATATATATATATATATATATATATATATAATATATATATATAAAATGCGTTACTGACTGATGTTACCTTGAGCATCCCAATTATAGAGTTTCGTAGACTGACGCTCCAGCAACCGCTCCGTTCACTCGTTTGTGCATATCAGCAATTATATATATATATATATATATATATATATATATATATATATATATATATATATATATATATATATATGTATATGTGTGTGCGCGCGTGTGTTCGTGCGTGTGTTCGTGCGTGTGCGCGCGTGTGTGTTCTGGATAAATCATAGTTATTCGTATCATTATACGTAAATTGTGGCTAACAATCAGCACATTCATACGCACACATTTAAAAAACACACCCACGCACTATCTCGCAACACACACGCATACTTGCATACATACATAAATTTCCACACAAAAAGCATGCAGCTCCCGAAGGAACAGTCTTAAAATTGTATCTTGGGAATAAAATGTGAGCTCAATACTGCAATGTGGTAACTTGTGTTGTAACTTTGACCACTCTTGAACATCCAGGTTCCCATTTATTTTTTGCTTATGCCTTCTCTATAATTGCTATCTTCCCGGTTACGTAGCGAGTGTAGACGAACGCTCGCCACAATCATTGCCTCCATTTCTTTTGTTAGTGACTAGTTTCCACCCACTTATTTTACTCACCCGACAGATTCTATTGAATTCAAATTCAGCTTTCACACATTGAGGTCAAATATGCCACACATTGGGCGTGCTTCCTAAAGACCTCCTGGTTGTTTCTGAACTAATTTATAAAGAGAGTCTTTTAAATAAGTCATTTAGACAATGATTTAAACCAATTTCTCATAGTAGATGACCAGTTTATTACATATCTATTGAATGAATCTCGCATTTTATGCATTTTAATTTGAAAATTATTTTGAATTATGAAAACGTTCTTCAGATTGTATCATACATGTCGTTATTAAGTTACATTATAACAAAGAGTATCTTAAAAAATTAGTTTTACAAAGCATACAATAGAAAATGAAAGACCAGTCAAGTAGATGTTTATCATAAGAATGAAATCTGTTTCTCTTTATTTCACATAAGTAAGAATAGAATAAAACTGATTAATTCACGAAATCAATCAATAATCAGTAATAGTTCAGCTGCTCTTGAAATGGACCTCTAATGTCTTTAAAACGAAACTACTCTCATTTAAACACCATGGAGAAAGGTTCCTACCTAGACTCCTGGAGAGCAACACACTGCGCCTTGTTGGCCTCATGTTCTAAACTGAATTGAAGTGAAACGACTATATCGAATCAATAGCTGCATCTACTGCAAAGGAATTTGGGTCACTGTGCCATGCAAGAAGGTTTTTCCCGTTAGAGTCCATCTTGCACATTTACAAATCTACCATCCGTCCGTACAATGAATACTGTTGCCCTCGAGGTTCTTGCGAAAATCTAAAGAAAAGTCTGTAATATAATCGATCCTGACTTGTCATCTCGACAACAGTCAATTTCTTACCGACATGATGTGGCATAACTCTGTTTTTTCTACAAATATTTATAGTTTTGGCGAGCTTTATTCCCTGGTACCCGAACTGCGTGTGTTTAAGTGTGATACTAGATTGGCATCCCGCTCCCACACTTTTACTGTTGAATTAGGTAAATGTAACCACCACATCTACCCCAACAGTTTTTTCTTCGCACTTCCCGCCTCTGGATCTCCCTTCCGTTTCCTTGCTACTCTGATAAATATAATCTTAAAAAATTTAAATGTAACATCAATCGCCATCTTCTATCTTCTTGTACCTTGTTCAGCATTTATCATTTCCTCAGTCCCCTCTATACCCAGTCTTTTCTTCACTCTCTGTAACCCCTGGAGCACTAGTAGCAGTCCCGCCTTTCAGTCTAGATTAGTTTATTTACACTTGTTTTATAACTGGTGGCAAAACGTTTTATTGAAGAAAACCTATAAATAAAAAAAATCATGGTATGATTAAATTAATGAACACTTTTAGTAATAATAAAATAAATATGTCGACAAAATGTTATAATGTTTGATGAGAGTTTCTTTTCTTTTCTCGTAAATTTCAGTGCAGTAATTTATTGATGATCAGAGAATTCACATAGATTTTAGAATATATTTCATATGTTAAAATGTAGATTTTATTTTCAATGAAGCCACCGTCACCTTGCTTCCGTTAAAACTACAACACTTAAATGGCTGTATTTGTTGGCATATGATTATCATTACTCTTATGAGACGAATGTGATAAAAAGAATGTGTTCTCCTTTAAAGTATGTCTTAAATAAATGTTCAGAATCAAACCTGCAATCTGAGGGT
Organism: Acanthosepion pharaonis; assembly: GCA_903632075.3. Taxonomy (NCBI): domain Eukaryota; kingdom Metazoa; phylum Mollusca; class Cephalopoda; order Sepiida; family Sepiidae; genus Acanthosepion; species Acanthosepion pharaonis. The sequence continues at coordinate 4,846,586 of CAHIKZ030005588.1, read as the reverse complement.
TGACCACGGTGTTACAAATGGAAAAAAAGTGTGTTCAGTTATTTCAAAGGTTTTAAGAACTATTACAAACTATTTCTGTCTTAGTCCTGCGATGAGAGAGAAAGAAGATTGATTTTTTCTCAAGTAATCAGTCACGAGTAAATAATTCTGTATTTATTTCCATCTCATATATCATCTACAAATATAGGACACTCGGAACTGTTTTCTATGTTGTACTATTTGATTGATTTCTGATTTCTATTAGTTGCGTTGTTAGCAAGGGTCATTCTTGATTGACTGACCTTACCGATGCTGTCTAAAAGGTCACTAGGGATCATCTAGTCTAGATTCGGAGGGCAAGTGCTTTGATGAAAACATCTCTCACTGTCCTTTTACATGTTGTCTAAGACCAAGGGTTGAAAATTACTTTACACACCGTGATTTACAATGATTTTACAAAATTTTATATCAAAGTATCAAAGTGTGGGTATTCTCAGAATGGCGGATAAAATATAACTACACACACACAAGCACACACATATATATATGTGTTTCTATGTATATATTTACTCGCTGATTTTTTCATTTAATATATAATAGTAATAATAATAAAATAATAATAATTTTTAATTGCCTAACATTAAACAGATGGGCATCTACCCTAGACCATGACACACTCTGCCTCTCTGTTCATGAGCGGGAACCTAGTGAGAGCCTGATGGACACGTGTCGAGAGTGTCTATATTCATTAATTTAGTTTTTTTTTTAAGTGTCAAGAATGAAGCATCCAAAATAAGTTGAGGTCATATCTAGATATGTGGACCCCCACCCAATCGTAGACCGTCAGAGTGGACATGTTTACGCAACCTGAAGCTTTTTTTTCCAACAGGGCCTACTTTGAAGTTTATGCGCTTCTTTTATCAACGTACATTTGGTTGTAATTCATATAACTGGTAAACCCTTATCACTCTAGGTTAGATGATGGTTATATTGTGTTTCAGCATCACTTTTTGATGTGTTGCTCACTCAATAATAATAATATTAACAAAAAAATCTGCGGAATATGAATTAGTATCAATTATAGTTGGAACACTAGAAAAAAACTTCTTGTAAACAAGAAAGAATCAAAACCATTTAAACGATGGCAGTCAAAACAAAAACAACACCCGGAATATTGACGAGATTGAAGGAATATTTAATATACTTGATAAGCAAATCGTTATTATTTGGATTTAAAATTCGGTAAGTAGAGCAGGACTAAAAATATTAATCAGAACATTTCCATATTTTCTCTGTTTCTATTAAAAAATATATGATTTTATGTACCGATAATTGGAAGAATAAACTGACTTAGTGATGGAGTGAAACCTGCATTATTAGATTTCCAACCAATACTGAAATTCAATCGAAATAAAATTCTTTTAAAAAATGCCAGCCACTAAAAGTTCTTTGAAAATATTATGTTTATCTCTTTTAATATTTAACCGAAGGCAACAAATGAAACCTTCAATGACGACGTGAATGACTTGTGCATAATTTTTAAAGCTATGAAGATATTACTATTTGAAACACAATTATTTTAAACCGCATTATTTAAACTGAGTTATCTTTTTAAGTATACGTCTCTACTAATAGATAAAAATTACAATAATATGAATTTAGTACAATTTTCAAAAGTACCACAAACATACAAATATTAAAAATGACTTCTCCACAAGTGAAATGTTTACAAAATTTTGATCTACTACTGAAATATAATATAATGCGAATAATATATATATTGTTTTCATATTGCTCCAGCTGAGTTTTACTTACATATTCATTAGTATCATAAAAGATCTTTATCAAAATTGATTTAATACAAACTATATTTCCTATATAAAATACAAATTTTGGTGATATTTATAATCACGTCTGTCAAAAATAATAATGTCTCTAAAGGCAATCCAAAATATCAAATTCTCAGTATAAAAATGAGCAACACAATAGAAAACACATTTTTCATTTATAGGAATATATTAGCTAATAACTTATGTATAAACACTATCCATTGATATTCATTTCATGTTATCGAAAATGGAATCAGGGGAGTTAATTTGTTTTATCGTTCTGGAAAGTCCTCAAAAATGTTATCATTCGAGAAAGTCCTCAAAAATTGTCATTGAGAAAATGATGCACATGTCCCAATTAAAATGACGATAAATAAGTAAAAAAAAAAGCGCTATTCAATATTTCTGTTTCAAGTAGAGAAAAACATGTCTGAAAAATGGCTACATCAAATAAAAACCCTTAAAAAGTAAATGAAACATATTCTAAGTGCTTCTATAATTGTATGCATGTAGGCATTAAAATATGCTATACGTGTAGAAAACAAATAAAATTACTCTGCCAAAAATAAGACATCACAAGTGTATCTTCATATTTGTGTGTTTCCTGTGTATGTGTCTATATATATATATATATATATATATATATATATATATATATATATATATATATATATATATATAGAGAGAGAGAGAGAGAGAGAGAGGAAGGGAGATTAAGATTGTGGGAAAAGTATAGAGAGTGTGTACATATGTGGGTCGGCTTACATGAATATACTTTATGCATATAAGAAAAATAAGGGGAAAACTATCAACTCGATGTGTTTAAGTACCTGAAATGAATTAGATTTTTTTTCTCCTATTTGTTGTAAAATATGATAAATGCTAAATAATTCTAATAAATATTTGCCAAAGTACATTGAGAAGAAGGAAAGAACATATAAAAGTGTATACATAAAACTGATGTATTTTCGGCATTTCGCGGTTAAAACAAAACACATTTGAATCCTTTGAAAAAGCGGAAGAATTTGAAATGCCTAGCCAAATTGCATTCTCAACTAATCAATCGTTAAAGATGAAAGCAATTTCGAGATACCAGGAAATGATGACTGCTTTTTAATCATCAATGATTAAAAGTTTATATCGATTTGAAGAAATACATTTTTAAGAATGCATAATTGAATAAATAACATGTTCCTTCTATACAATAAAATACATTTATATGGATGTATACGTTTGTAATTGACATACTTTATATTTATTATTAATATTTCTGGTAGAATGTGCAGGGACAATCAATTTTCTACTTCATTTTCTTTACATTATTTTTATTTTCATTAAAAAACTGTCGTAAAATATTGTGGGATATTTACTAACTGTAGAAAATATTCCTCTATATTTGGAAATTAGATTAGGGGCCAATGTCTCAATATTCCAAGCCTTACAATTTCACCAAAAATCGAAGGTATCTGTCTTGTGTTTTGCTATAGACCAAGTAATTAATCTCAAAACAAGCACATAGCTCGAGTTAACCCCTCGTCCTTTGGCCACCCGTTCATTATTCATTATAAATATTTATTGTGACTACAAATTAATCTCACTTTTGTGTGCGCTTTTTGCTCGCAAAATATTGCAATCATTTCGGATAGTGATAAAAATAGTTTTTTGTTAATATATATAACATTGTATAAACAGTAGTGGAATTTACTTCTGTAAAACTGGTGACACTCAACATGATATACACACATTTATACACACAGAAACTGATAAGTAAATACTTATATCTCATAGTTATTCCAAATTTTATCTGTGAAATTATTACTGACTTCAAAAATAGAGTGAGATTGTGACAATTTTTATAAATGTAGAAATTTGTATAATATTATATTAATAAGTATCAATCAGAAAGCCTAAATGTAGACTGTAGATTATAATTAAACCGAAAACGCCCAGTCTTTTCTTAAGCATAAAAGAGATACAGATACATTTATTATGTTCAGGAATATTGTATTTGTAATCAGATTATAAAATTAAAATTTTCCAGGGTTTACGTAAGAAAGTCCTATATATCGTTATCACGTTCACAATGGCAAAACACTAAACTTTTAGAACTACTTTGAAACAGTTATAACTATACGTACAAGAAAGAGGTCTATTCAAACATGTGCATCCAGTAGGAAAATAACGTTTATAGTAATAAGAAATTATGTCGCATTAAAGAAATAAAATATATTACTTTGTTTATATTTTATATTTCTAATGATCCCTACTAAGATGTACAAGAAATTTAGAAACTTAGAAATGGTTAATTATGACTGTTCTGCTTGTGGCTGAAACGGTAAAAGCACGTGTGGCTAAAATAAAGTTTCTTTAAGGCAGAAAGAGAATGCAGAGTGAATATTAGCAGAATGTTTTAATGAGGTTTTCCATGCTTCTCAGTCGGTAGATATCAATTTTGTTGTTAGCAAAGAAACAAGGATGTCACATCAAACATGTGTTACTAATACAAATAAAGTCTATACACTTATGTGTATGCTTGCTGGGAAATATATATAGTTCTGTGCATGTTTTTACGATTTTGCAACTAAGTAGTGTAATTAGTTATGGATAAAATACAAAATGTAATCTTTTGGATCAAATATTATTCATGAAATCTGGATTCTGTCTCTTATGGATCTTTCAGCTTGAACACCGATCATATTTGAGCCAGTTTTGACGCATTAACATTAAACGCTTCGCAATCTTCACCGTTATACTCATGGTAAAAAGGATTTCAGTACTGATTTTTTCTTCCAGGTTGGTTGGCAATCAAGGCAAGAGAATAAAGTCTGCGCTACTATTTTACATGTGCTAGAATGGTTAGAAGACTTAGAGTCATGATTTTCCCAAGTTTATTAGTGTGAAGCGACCAGGAACTGTTTCAGAAAATGAGTTTACATCATCGAATTAATTTGTGAGTTTTGAGTTTTTAACCGTTAGGCTACCATCCAGAAAATATATTTCTCAGTTGATAATTTTTCGGAATAGTTTATTGCCCAGCGCCAATTCTATTATAAAAACCAGGGCTTTATTTGTGGCAAATCATATTGTTAAAGAGATCTAACTTGAAGAAATAAAACATTTCCCGTCTTGTATGAAAATTAATAATAATAATGTGTGTCCTGCATACGCCCTCAGATCACTAATATGGATTTCTTTTTAGGCTCTATATGTTAAACAAAATCATTTTTGTTTAAGATCTTATCAACACTGAAAGAAGAAAAAAAAATAAAAAGATTGCTTATTACTCCATAAAATGATGATAGCCACGAAATATTGACACATTTGAATTTTTAATATTATTTACATAATGACCCTATTTCTTTATGTGTTGTGTTTCTTGCTCTAACATAACAAAAATTGTTTAGCGATATTTTTGTTAGCGGAAATGATTTAAATGTTATAACTCATACGTAAATGAGTAATTTCCAATTCAAATTGTAACTTAACATTATAAATATGGTGTGGGGTCTGCGTATATGCTCATCCAGAATGTTACGTTTTCTCAATGGAAATCATTCTTGCTGTATTGTATGTTATTTATAGAGAATTTTAGCACATTTATATATTTGAAAAATGTATCATGTAAAATCTATGCATACAAAACAGCTTTGCATTGAGCTTAATAGCTACAACCAGCAAGCAAATCGGAATAAGATCGACTAATAAAAAATATGTAGCTCATTTTTAGTTAATGCTGAATCACAACATTCCTTAAAATTAAAAACTGCATTTAACATCATCTTAGAGCTACTTAGGTATAAATCAGCTACAGAAAAATTATTATTAGATGACAATATCTGCTTATAAAAAGTGAATAATAGCATCTTTTAAGATCTCAGCTATTTTTCTAAAAATTAAAATCCCTCTGTTTTTCTACAAAAAATTCCACCTGCTTTTTTTTGTTGTTTTTTTTTTTTAAATAAGTGGTGAATCGGTTCTCATGTCATTTAATTAAGCCTTTCGAATCAGCTTTTAAATTAGCATCAAATAATTACTTCAGATTCAGGTGTGTACTTTTTCTTATAAAATATACGATGTGGTTTTATCAAGTTCACTCACTTCAAGATCCTTAAAATCTTGATTATCCACGACAAGTATGAACAAATCGCAAATATTTCTGTTTTACATTTGTACTCATACAACAACAAAAATATCAAATGCTTCCAAAATAACTTAAGTATATTTTCTAATTTAAAGCTCAACAATTTGTTATCATTTATTTCCAGTGTGATCGGATATTTTGTAAAGATTTCTTTCAAAAGTTAAAGAAATAATTAAGAAACAGGAAAATACCGTTAGAAATAAAGTACTTTGTGCTGACTATAATATCAATCCTCCTGAAAAACATTGGATACTGGACAATTTTCTCATGTGAAGAGAAGACTTGAGGCAAGAGAAATGTTCTATAGAACGATGCTGAAAATACCATGGACGGAACATATGAGCAAAGAAGAAAATTTAAGTCAAATGCATTCAAAAAGGAAACTAGCCCTTAGAATCAGATAGTGGAAAATTCTCCGCCATATAATAAGGAAAGATAGTTTTGTAAATTTAACACACACAGGGCATGCAGAAGGCAAAAGCTCAAGGGCAGTCATCGAGTAACCTACACAATGAGTTTGTGTAAATAGTGGAGGGATAGTAAGTGGAGGAAGATTGATCAGGGCTACAGAGGATAAGAAGTTGTGGAGAATCATGATCGCCAACAATCGGAAGGTCATGAAATATCAAATATAAGAAGAATAGTGTGAATATAAAAGCATATATAAATATTATATATGTTCCAAAGTCAGGCGTTGTAATTCAAATCATGTAAAACACATGCTTTGGATTTATGAAAGACGACTAGTAATACTTGATTGGTCATTCAGTTAGACATTTCAGTAAATTTCTTCAGAGACTGCAAAATTTCTTCAGAGACTATTTAAAATTATTAAAACTGGAGTAAAATTATCAAAACTGGAGTAAAATTATCATTATATAGTTGTAACATTATCTCATTTTAGAAATTCAAACAAAAGTATTATAAATTAATCTTTAAGTTTATGCAGCTTTAGGCTCCATAACGATATTTCTGTACTATCAGGAGCATATATAGATATATACTGATTTCCCAAGTGTAGCTTAGATGGGGTGCAAGGCCAAAAATATGGGATACCCAGTGAGGATCTAAATTACTACTCAGTCGTAATTAGTGCGTTCGATCCTCACTGGGTGTCCCATACTTTCCGTCTTGTGCTACATCTAAGCTATGTTGAAAATTATATATATATATATATATATATATATATATATATATATATATATATATATATATATATATATATATATATATATATATATATATATTCTGTAATTTTTTGCAGAGGCAGTATATATGCATATTTATTGGTTATCGTGATGAAAAACAAGTATGAATGCATTGTAATTGAATGCTCTTATTTACTTTTGTTTTCGTATTTTAGCAAAAATATAAGAAACTAAGAGACCACACATACACACGCACTTGCATGAATATATGCATATATCGGTATGTATCTACTTATGTATGACTGTATGGGTGTATGGATATGAGGGAGAGTGCTTTTACATTCATCAGATCTTCATATGTCAAAAGTTCACAGGATAGCAGTGTAGCATGGTATGATATTCCGCGTGTGCGCTGTGTCAGCTAATATGCAAAACGAGAAGAGGGCAGTAGGATATCATTCACTGGAGGGTCTGCTGATCAAAATACAGGCCGGCAGCACTTGATACTACACGCGCCCCGAGTCTAGAGGTCAAAATGCCCTTATCACCCAGATCAAATAATCGATATCGAAGACGTGCCAATGTAGAGAATCCAGAATTACTGTCGAGATTTCAGATCCGTATTAATTTCGAGTTCGCCGTATTTCACCAGGGACACAAGGTACACCTGGTGCAATCTAGAATTACAACAATAGATGGCCGCTTAAAATTCTTTCCAGTGTTACGCTCCATCAAAACATCCTGATTCAATGTAATGCACGATCTTTGCTTTAAATAACTTCAAAATATGCACTTTATATTTCACTGCACGTATATTACGTGACAGTAATTATATATCAGCACGAATGTATATACAGTTTTTGTGTACTTGATTATATATGCAATGATGGAAATAAAATAAACAATTTGCAATTATATATCTACAATATACATAGAATGTGTGTGTTACGTATTTCGCAGGCATTTATAAACATCGAATTCAGTTACCAATTCTACATAATTGCACAGATTTATGTAAAAAGGGATTTTTGCAATGGGTAATTAAAGCATTTCAGGTATAGGCAGAAATGCTCTGCATGTAATCGATATCCAGCGAAAACAAAGCTGAAACTTGAATAAAAGTCAGTTTTATTGTCAAATTTGTTGTCTTCTTTGTCAGAAAAACATTGAACATTTTTTCCTTATTTGTGCGCGTACAGTAAATGGTGATAGAATTCAAGACAGTAACAAATGTCCCCGAATGCTCACCTTTCATTTCCCATTAGATTCTTACATAAAGTAGGGGTTTTGATAACATAGCTTGTCAAAAATGAATCCATGCATTGAGTGTTTATTCGCCAAATAAACATGTTCACTCTTCTCATTAATTTTATTGCTAATTTTTTCCTTAATTAATATTTCAATTCCTATTTGTTAAGATATCATTAGAAATATGTACAATATAATAAATTAGTTAATTTTCTGTAGTGACTTTATTTAACAAATGAACCGAATCGCGATATCGATTTTTATCCTCTAAGGTAATCAGCGGCATGGGTACATATGTTTTGGGTAATGACATAGCGAAGTTTGAGAACATAAAATTCATTAAAACATTTATTGAGTTAGATTAGTAATATTAAACATTAGCAAAGTTCTTTGAATCCTTCATGACATAGCCGATCATGTGCCTCCACAGAATCCGGCTCTTAATTATATGTGAATTGCTATGAAATCTTGGAAAATATAGTGAAATGTTATTTTCGTTGTCTTCTTGAAAGTTTGAATTCAGTCTATTCTTTCTCTTGGTATGATCTCAAGATAATAGACTGGTGGAGAAAACAAGTGAAAGAATCAGTATACATCTTAGACTATTATAATCTTTTCACTGTACATAGCATAGAGATGAATATCATGTGGGGGCCTTTGATCAAAACAGAAGCTAACACTAAAAAGGGGGTATTCCAACAACTGAGTCATGACACATATACGATCCCATTTTCTAACTAAAAGCATTAAAATAAGACTCCAGAATTTCAAAATTCGGTTTTTCTTCCAGTTGTGAGTTCGATACCTGAGTCTAGCAATGTCGAAAATTCACATAGTTAAAGAAAGTAACACTCGATACAAAGGTGAATGAGACAAGTAAATACGAACTGATGCGAAATATCCCTTAAGAATGTTGATTGAAAAAAAAAATGTCTTCAGTTCAAAATTCCAAGAAGGGTACTGAGTACGAAGATAAGAACCTGAAGAAGGCTGGGGATTACAATAACCTAAATGTTGTGTGAATAACAATAAAAGTATGTTACCCTGACCAATAAATTATATAAAAGTCATACAGCTACAGATATTTATCTGTCCGCATAGGGTAGTAACAGACGACGGAAAATGTAACAAAAACACCTGAAGGCGCACAGGAATAGCGAAAAATGCCTTCCAGAAACTGAGAAAGAAATTAAGAGAGAAAATGTTGTAAGAAATAATTTTGAATTTCTATTTAATATCTTATCTCCCCTGTGACATTAAATTTAAGGGAAATTCTAACAACAAGGGAATGTATTATTACAATCTGAATGAGACAGTTGAAATTTTGGCGGTGTATATAACGAGGAGAATTTAACACCCGTATGACGTTGAAAGCAATAGAAGCAAGGAGAAACAGTGAGTAAGCTACTTAGAGATTTCGTGTGAATGGATGAAAGAAGAGACCCACAGATCGGATGGAAAGGGGCCAAAAGTTACTTAGAGCAACGAAAGACAGAAATTAGTGAAGAGCAGTGATCGTCCACGCCCTGAAGAGACATGACACATAAGAGAATAAAGCACTAATTAATAAAATCGATAGTCAATTAAAAATTATAGGTCTTATCTGTTTTTGTAGTTAAGTAAATATGTATTTTTTCAGAAAGTATAAACGCTAATTTTCTTCAGTGAAAATGCCTGCTTACTGTATATTTAATCTCTCAAAAACATTCTGAATTTCGTCCTTTCAGATTATTTTGTTTATCTCTGCAAAGAACTGTTCTACGTGCAGTATTTGTTTAAATCAATTATTTCTCCCGAAGAAGCTCATCTTACAGAACGTCCTTCCAATCCCACCATTTACTTCGAATACTGAGGTTGACTTTGTTATTAATCGTTTTGTTTTTTTTTACGCTTGTGCCAAGATTTCCATCGTTTCTCGTTGTAAATTATCTATTTTAATCATATCTTTCTGTAAAATAAATGAACATTTCAATACAATCCTGCAGGATTTTCACTTAAATGAAAATTAAACATTAGAATTACTAACATAAGCTAATGATTTTAAACGTCGATTTACATATATTTCCTGTTCCTTTTCATATTGTTTACTGTTTCTCTCTCACGGTGTATAACGTTTGTTATTCACAAATATTGATTAGATCATTGTTTGCCGTAAATGGTTTACCCGATCGTTGAGCTTTGTTCAGCGAGCTATATAGAGTATAAACCATTTTGCTACTATCAGTCCTTCATTAACTTCTCCATAAACCGCACAAATAAAATGTATGTTCTGCCGACTATATTATCTTCTTTCGTAATCACTTTTCTAATAAATTACCAAAAAAATATCACAATAGACAGAATTTTACAAAAAAGTGCTTATATATTAGGTGTAACGAAACAGCCAAAACTAATCTATTTTAATCAAGTTACTCGTATTGGCATAAAAAACGAAAAGTAATATATGTCAACATAATGCATACAAGCCTTGGCAGAAAATATGGAATTATCACATGGACTGAACGCGGAATCAACGATGAAGTTTCGGAGGAAATGGAGAAAAGCGCACTTATATTTAACATCAAAAAGAAAAATCTCTCGGACACATAGTTAAGGCGAGCGGGACCCAGGAAAACAGCGAATAACCTACATAAATAACTTGTGGAAATGGATGGCTGAATAGTGTTTAGGAGGAAAGACAAAATTTACTAAGAAATAAAAAAGACAGGAAATTTTGAAGAGATATGGTCACCAAAGCCCTGACACGATACATAGAAAAAGAAGCAAAGGTTGTTCACTGAGGTATTTTATTTAGCAGCGAATAAACTAAGAACAGATTAAACACAAAATATTTTTATTTAATAGAAGAAAATCCGGCTTCATAAAACATACATTGACATTCTAGATTAAATTATTTAAATTAATGATATATTTAAAAAAAAAAAAAACATGTAAAGGATATTTTTAGTTGATATGAGTTATCGGAAGTTATAGTAAGTTACAACTTGATAGTTAATAATACACTGGCAGATGCCCCATACAAAAATACCTATATTTAATGCCAATCAGGCACTTGGAACGCCACCGACCACTCATTGTTCTTAATGTTAGCTTTTTTATTTTACTTTTTGTCATTTATGTTCATATTTAGTAGGTAGTAAGGATCCTGAAATCTCTGGTAACGCAGAAAATCGGGGTTATTACAGTGCCATGACGTTCATTTTTTTTTTTTTTTTTTTTTGCATAGATACGTGTCCCTTCAAGCACTTTCGGTGGGCAAACATGAAGCACAACTATGCTATAGTCTGCGTCACCTTCCAGCCGATTTTTTTTTTTTTTGGCTTACACGAACTAGAACTACTCTTATTCCTAGCCTCTTCAATCTTAAAACTTAATACGACAAAACAAAATAGAATTAAACCAATTTCAATACAAATATCTAGTTTGCCTATCGTCCGGTTCAGTTTCCTCTCTGCTCTTTTGAACAGGAATGTATGTTTATCCATCGCTTCCTGTTTAGGATTAGGTTTCCGGTTCCTTCGAAAGTCTCTCATTCTTTCTCATTCCCAGTAGTGCATTGCGTCTTAGTGGCATTATCGCTTTGCTTGGGGTGAATTGAAATTTAAAAGATACCCATATTTGAAAAAATTAAGTGTTTCGTAAAAAGCACGAGTAGGGAGAAGTAATATAAATTATATATATATATATATATATATATATATATATATATATATATATATATATATATATATATATATATATATATATATATAAATTGTCGATGAATTCAATAATTTTCCTCTATATTTGGTTATTCAATAAAATTTTCCTCTGCATGTCATTAATTTAAAAAATTTAATATAATTTGAAAATGTATATTTTGTTAAGCCTGTATGGTTAGCTATTCAATAAAAATGCTTTGCATCTAATCTGTGATATGTTTATTTACTGCTAAATAAAAATATCTTAATTCTATATTTTGTACGTGGAGATATACATTTAAACAAATATTTATTTGCACGTGTGTAAATGCCTTTGTAGAATACAAGAATAACGTTGAAATTTTGATTACAATTACTCTTTATAAAACATCTCATCAAAACAGAAGAGTGGGAATTAATTTTAAAACAATTTAAAAAGCTTTTATTTCAAGTAATCAAACAACTGAAAGTAAAATCGTCAGTATTAAATTTAAAATAAAATAAAAAATTCATTTTAGTGGTTTGGTTAAATTTATTTACACATAAGAGGCGACTGAAGTTGAATACTGATCCTTAGCACTGAGATCGATCCTCACTAACCGTAAGCTAAGATTGTTTAATTATAACAGAAGATTGTACTTCGAGTGCGGTTCTCTCATTGCTATAAATCTTGTGTCACCAGAGCAATGTGAGTATACATCAATGTACACCTTCTTACTGCAATTATGCTTAAATATCTGCCTTGGTTTTTCTTAATATTATCACTTTCATTATTGTAATTGGGCTACATTTAAAGAGTAAATAAGTAGACACAACTTGCTATAAATCTATAAGTTATATACAGATGCTTTTGCACATAAACCAAACGTGGCCACGTTCACTTCAATATATTCATGAAACTAGGTGTGTTTAAACAGGTAAGAAAATACTTCTCTTGTATTGTGAAAAATACCAATATGCATAGTGTGAAATTTAACTGAAATTCATTCATAAATTTAAAAGATGTTGTCAACATTTCAATTATTAAAAACACTGGACAAAAATTACTGACACTGGCCAACTGTTTTTGAATATTCACAGAATTTCGAGTTGATTATTACTCACTTAAGACGTTCACTTGAAATAAAACATTTTTATTGTACGTTGAAGAATTTGACAGACTATGCATTTGACATGCATCTGCATTCGAAGAAATCCAGAAAGAAAACGGGGGAAAATTTATTTCATATAAAATTTGAGAGAAGAAAATCCATATTTGAATAAATCTGTCCTATAATCATCCATCTTATGTTCAGTATGACATATAATTAGGCACCTCCCAAAAAAGTTATACTTAAGGTTTAAAATACATTTTTAAAATGAAAAATCTTTCTTGAAGTTTTTATTTTAGATTTAATTCTAAGCTACTAGATTAAATTTAATATTTTCAAGAAACAAAATACTGAATTTAAATTGATTGGATTTTTTTATTTTATTAGTAAAATCGATAAAATCGTCCATATTGAAAAATCTGTCAACGCAACATAATTATCTTTATTACAAAATCATTCAAAAATAAAATATAATTTTCTGAAACGTTATTTGAGAAAAACAAGCTGATTTAAATTTTAATTAATCTGAACTGAAATAAATATTATTTATGTTTAGTTTAAAATTTCGTAAAATCCCATTCTGAGATGGGTGTTTTTATTAGGTGTTGACATTTATCGGCGATAAATTGTAAAAAGAGAAAATCGTTAATAAATTTACATGACTAATACAAAGTAAATGCATTTTTAAAAAAAAAAAATTTCAACCACCGTCTATTAGTAACAAATTTAAAATAGTTTAAGAATTCTAATATTTTATTGAATTTTAGGTACTTTGGCTTTATAGTCTAAATTATAAAGAAGTTTGTTGGGGAAATGTTGGCAAATTACCAATAAATTTTTAATTTATCATAATTATTGCTCTTTTTTGTTGATAATGCCGCATATGTCTGTATTCAAAAAATCTGCATGTTTTTACATATATAAAGAAAATTTAATATTGCTTTTAAAACACTGGGAATCGATGAATTATAGTAAGCTTTTTTATTTATTTATGATTAGGAAATAGAGTTTTTATTTAATATATTATTTAATATCACTTGGCTGCTACAAACTAATACAGAATTTTAAAATATTTAAAAGTCTATAAATTATTTTAATTATTTTTTTTAAATGAATATAATCCTTGTCAAAATTCACTTATTTAACTAAAAAGATGTTCGTAAGAGAAGTGTCCATATTATATTTTATGCATAAAAAGCAATTAAAGTTTTGTAATTAAATAATATCTTAGTTTATTGCATTTTTTTAATTTTACGTTTCAGAGCAGATTTTTATATCAGTGGGGGTTCTGGTTGACCAAAAGAATTTGATGATTTATAGTCTCTGAAGAGACGTTCTTATGACAAATAAGCGCTACAAAAAATTCTCGAAATTAAATGCGTGTGGGATAGCAAAGGAAAAAATATATTAGCAAGATTTTCTAAAACAGAAACATTTAAAAAATCATTTCTGAATAAGTTCTGAAAGTTTAATTACTATACAACAATTATCTGAGTTTTGCAAGAATTAACAAATCAAAAATTCACCTCAAAAAAAAAAAAAAAAAAAAGATGTTTAACCAAAATGTCTAAGTTTCTAAAAAGGATTAAGAAAATGATTTTTACATAATAAAACCCTTTGATCCTTTCTGTTAATAACACAAAGATTTTTACAATAAAACTTTATTTTTATTGAGTTTGAGGAGTTTTTCATCAGTACTGCTCATTGTTTTTTACCAATGAATCTTTGGAGCTATGGAAGTTGATATTGAATTTTCTTTTTATAATACATCTTCGTCCCTAGATTATGGTGAAAATATGAAATTTTATGATCACTAAACTTCGTAAACTTCAGTTTTTAAACTTGTCTTTTCCGGTTTCATTTTGACTTTAAGAGAAAAAAAACCGATTGATGCACGGGCAGATTTTGCTTTTTCAGATTCGTAACACAAAATCAAGATTCTGACTTAACGAATCAATAAGAAAATTCATAGAACACTTACAAACTAAACATATTTTGTACAACATGATCATCCTTCACTTTACGCTATGTCAATTTTGAGAACCATTCTTTGCCTATTGCTTCCCAACATTTGCGGCAATTTTTTCTGCACTTCTGTAAATTCCGTTTTTTCTTTTTATTGTCTCCACTTCTATTTGCTATCTTTTATCTCTTCTTGTAATTTTCATTTTTATTATATTTTTCTCTTAATTTTTTTTTATACTTTCTCTGTCACAATTTTTTATATTTATATTCATTATCAGGTTTTGATATTTTGTCTATTTATTCCTTTTTCCTTCATTCAATTTCAAATAAATGCTTGCGCCATTTTGCTTTTCCTTCATTTTCTGTTCCATTTATTCTTTCTTGTTTCATTCATCTTCATGGTTTTCTTTCTTTCTCATTTCTTTTCCAATAATTCTCAGTTTCTCCCGTTACTTTGACCTACAACCTCTTCACTCTCTCCTCTCTTGCCCTACCTTACCACTAACCAATAGCTGGCTTTAATTTTTCAGACTCTGCTGAAAATTACGACTAACTAAGCGATATGCCTGACTGGGCCCATGCCTCTAATCCAATAACTGCCTTTTGTGGCCATGTCAGTCGATCTGGAACGCTCTTTTCGTCGACGTCATCCGCATGACCCTGTCTCGAAGGTTACTTCCGAGAGTCGAGTGCTTGACTAGCGGAACCATTGAGGCCTTCACCGTGGCACAAAATGTTTGGAAAATCAGTAAAGGGGCAAGAAGACGTGAGGAGGCTGTAGAAAAGGAGAAAGGTTTGAATAAAAGTGAAAAGGAAGAAGGGCAGTAAAAGAAAGTAAGCTGCGATTGGAGATCCTCTCCGAAGACCTGCATTGGAGAAAGGGTAATTGCCGATAAACTTGGTCAGAGTGTTTCGATTAATAGTTATGCCACGTCACTGAAATAAGGAAAGGCGGGGAGTGGTGAATGCTGTGCGAAAATAAAAAGAAATTTGTGTTAAAAAAAAGGGTACAAAATGTGGAGAATAAGTAGAAAGTGTTGAGAGAGAAAATAAAGCAATGTTTGGGTCTTACTTGCGTTGAGAGAAGGAAAAGGACTACTGTTGGGAAAAGAAAAATGTGGAATATGTGTAGATAATGTAAAAGGTAAAATGAGGTTTTTAAAGATTATATGAATGTAAGAATAATTTGGGACTGGAAATGTAGAATAGAAAGAAACAATTAAATAAACGATGGAAAGAGAAAGGAAAACGTAAGACATTTAACTGAAGTAGTAAAACGAAGAGACAAAAAATAATTAATGAAAATTTAGAGTAATAAATGAGAGAAAGAGAAAAAGTAATTAGCGAAGAATAGAATTAAACAAATCAAAAAAGCAGAAGAAGAAATCTGATTAAAATAAAATCGAGGGGGTAAAATATGAGAATGTATAAGATCTAAAAACGAATGAATAAAACAGTAAGAAGAAAACAAATTGTAAATTCCAAAAAAAAAGAGAGAGAAAAAGAAGGTAGAAAGTTTAAAATAGAAATATGTTCATAATTGTTCAGAGAAAATGCGTAAAGAAAAGAAATATCAGTTGGAAAAAAGAAAAAGTAGAGAATAAGGATGGAAAATAAAAGATTTCCACAAAAGTAAGAGAAAGTCAGGAAAAGTTGAGAACGAGAAAAATGAAGAGCAGAAGACAATATCAATAAAAATCGAGAATATCGCAGGAATCTCAACCGGCATCAGGCCAAATTCACTCAGTTGCTGTTGGGGAGAATATTTTGCGTGTTGTTGCGTTGTTCATGACGCTCCATCACCTTCGGACACCAATGCATTTCCACGAAGCAAATCTCATTAAATCGCCCCCATTATTTCATCCTTTTACTCTGGCCCGTCTTTGAGAAACGTTTGGCCTTAACTGAGAGCCATAAATTTAAACAACATTAAATGTAGACCTTCTGTTCTGATTCACTACATACTGCCAACCTTTCACCTCATCCTGACATATATGTTTCTTAAACCAGCATCATTTTTTGCATTGATAGCAACTTTCCTTTCTTTCTTTCTTTCTTTCTTTCTTTCTTTCTTTCTTTCTTTCTTTTATACTCTTTCTTTTGCAGCATCCTTTACTCATTCTTTACATTTAGAGATTTTCCTTTTGTATATAACTTTATTATCATTCTTTAAAATATTTACACCAATCTCTTCATATATATATATATATATATATATATATATATATATATATATATATATATACTCACCCTCTCTTTAGATATGTTGTAATTTGTGTGTGTATGTATATATATATATATATATATATATATATATATATATATATATATATGCATATGTACAGATACATACATATGTATATGTATATATATAGAGAGAGTAAGTGAGAAGTAGTGAAGTACATATATATTTTTCCTCTCCCTTTTCTTTCTTTTTTATCTTTTTGTACATTTTTCGTTTCCTTCTTTATTCTTCATTGTTTTATAACATCTATTTTACATTTTTCTTTTCCCTTATTTTATTTTATTTCTTCTATTTATATTTCTTACTTCCGTTCTTCCGCATTCAATTTATTTTCTATTTTCTTTCTTTCCCAGATCAATTCTTCATTTTTCGTTTCCTCTTGTTACGTTTAATCTTATTCTATTTTTAATTGGTTCTTCTTGAATTACTCTTTTTCTCTTCTATTTTCAGTTTTCCTGCAGCTTTTTTAATATTCGCTCCTCGATTTACTCGTGTTACAATTTTAATATAGCCGATCATCTTCTGCGGTTGATTCTGAATTCCATTAACGCTGCGGTTTTAAGGGATGACGTTCCACAATGCTGCTTCGAAATGGTCCGTTTGTTTCTGATTGGGGATTCCCGAGAAAAATATAATCGGATTGATTACTTTAAGCAAATCTTCATTCAGAACTCAGTCCTTTGCGACTGAGTGAAATGACTAAAATAAATCCAAATATGTTTTTATCATGAAATTCAGTCATTCAGCGGTTATAGCGCTCTAGTTCAAGGTGATAAATGCGAATCATAATATCGGAGATTCATGATCTATTATTGAAGAGATTAAATTAAATGTTAGCTAGACTGTATGAATTTAAGCACAGTACTAGACTGGCGTCGAGATCTCATCAATTTACAGCTGAGCTGAATAGATGTAACTGTCAATTCTAGTTTAACATATTCTTGTCTCGCACTTCTCGCTTGTGGAAGTCTTTTCCGGCTCCATGCTTTCCAACTTTAATCTGCAAAAATTTAAATGAAACGTCAATCACTTTCTACTGTCTTCCTGATTACATTTTCCTCTTCCAGCTCATTATTAATGTTTCTCTTCATAATTCTTCCACACACTGTAAACCGTTTGGTCTTAATGGCTTTACTGTTTTGCATGGAGTAATGAAAATTATTAAAAAATTATGACCGACTTCCAAGATTAACTGCTGCTGCTTCAGCCACCATGCAGTAATATATCCTGTATCCAACCAAGAAATACTACGCCGTTTGAAAAACAAAGAATATTTACCCATCTTATTTTAAATCCATTATTGATTGTCTTCGAAATCAGGTAAACAATGATGTTCATTGAATTATTTCGTTTTCTAGATAAAGGTTACTTACAGTTTAAAAGTTTATTCGGGAATACGGTTATTTATATGCACAGTATTTATTATGCACATTTATTTTGATGGTTGCCCAAAACATATATGTCTTCTCGATCACACAAATCTCCTTGTTCGCATTGCCAGAGAAAATTATTGTACGGCATTTGACTACACAAATGTGCAAACCTGTTATTTAGTAAACCCAGTTTCTTCAAACCAATAGAGACAGTAAAGGAAATGCCGAAATCAGAGGAGAGTGAGTGTTTTCTTGAATCCTTAATAGCATTTCTATGATAACCTACAAATTTACCGAACCATAAATTGGAATGTAAAAGAAAAACAACTGGCTTCTTGACGGTCCTTACTAACATCTTACAAACATTCCTTTCTCTATTTGTTATTGCCCACCCAATAAATAGTGTGTGAGCTTGTCAACTTTATATCTTTGATATGATTTAAAAATGTGATCAAAATTCTTCTTTTGTTCGACGTAGACAGAGTAAGAAAGAATGGCTTCCTGAATATAGAGACTATTTCATCTGTTTTTGAATTACAGAAGATATTTAATTCCTCACAATATATATATATATATATATATATATATATATATATATATATATATATCATTTCTTCGAAAATTATAAAATAAAAATGTTATAAAATCACTATAAAATAGCCATTTTGTTTCCACCCTTCTGATGTCTTATCAAGTGAGGGTGTTCAATGTAGAATAAAGCGTTTTAAAAGGTTCAAATCATTCAAACACCCCTCACTAGGGGAAATGCTGTTGCATAAGCTGGAATGACCAATCAAATTACACGTATACGAGAATTCAAAAAACTTGAAAACGAACTTTGGTTATAATAATTATTTAATACTTTAATGTTAGTGTTAGTCTAAAATAGAATTCATACTAATAAATATTAAATTATACTATAAAATTAAAAATTACCAATTTTAAATTTAATATATATTAATTTCAAAATTATAGATTTATTTAAAGAAGAAACTGAGGAAAAAATACATATGTTTTTTTTTTTTTAATTTTGTTTTTATTGAAATTAAGTTGAAATAAACGTTATGATCTAATGCTGCTCTGAAATCCGTTACAACTTAGATACATTTGAACGGAAGATATGGGTTAGGGACGGTGAAATATTGCAAATGACAATACACACACAATCAGATTATAATACACAAACCCGCAGACACATTTAGATATATAAACACACAAAAAAGCGACGAGACAAGAAAAATGTCCACGGCCCATCCCAAAAAAATAAAAATAAAATAAACGACAACATATACATACAATGAAAGGAACATATAATTGATTATACACACATACATTGATAAAGACACGCACATATACCCACCAGGAAATTTGAAAGTGTTATTAAACGAGTTCTAACATACTATTAAAATATAACTTATACGGGCAAAGGTATATAGATAAAAATGGTTGAATAGATAAGGTTTAATATGGGTAGAATAGAACAAAATGAACAACATAAGGAAAACGGACACTAAAAAAAAACAGAAATGGATAGAAAAATAGATATGTACGCATAAACACCATCTAATATATAAAAAAGAAAACTTATAAATATGTATAAATATCTCATATATAATTATATGCGTATTAATACACATACACGATTACAAATATATAACAATATTTGAAAGAAAATAAAAATACATATAGACATATATGTACAAACATTCTTAACTAGAGATATAAACATACAAAAGTATACCAACGCACAAACATATACATACACATATACCCATATATATATATATATATATATATATATATATATATACAAATATACATACATATACAAATACATACACGCATAACGCATATGCATATATACACATACAAGAATAAATATAAGTATATCAACATATACAGCGACATAAAAAAATAAAAAAATATATATATATATATATATATATATATATATATATATACACAGAAACATATAAATATACATACATACAAACATTTATTCAACAATTGTTATCTATATATCTTTGCCCGTATAACTTATATTTTAATAGTATGTTAGAATTCGTTTAATAACTCTTTCACATTTGAATATTTCTTGGTGGGTATATGTGCCTGTCTTTATCAATGTATGTGCGTATAATCGCTTATATGTGTCTTTCATTGTATGTATATTTTGTCGTTTTTTTTGTTTTTTTTAACATATTTCCTGTCGCATCGCTTTTATCCGTGTTTATATCTCTATCTATAAAAGGCATGATGTGTGTGTGTGTGTGTGTGTGTGTGTGTGTGTGTGTGTGTGTGTGTGTGTGTGTGTGTGTGTGTAACATGCCCGCAATTTTCGACGTATTTGCACCAACATTTACATGCACATGCTCCAAGTTAGCGGGAAGGCAAAGACCGACTTTGCATTTCCCAATTCCCATCGATAGTGGAAATAATCGATTTTATCATGCTTCTACGGCAGTTTTCATGTAGTTTGCGGTCATTTTTACTGGTCAGAGTGAGAACCAATAGCTGGCTGCCACGAATAGGCAGGAAGATTCTATTGGCCAGCCTGAGAGCCAACAGCTGACTGACACAAATGTTAACTAGCATGCAAAAAAAATCAATAGCAGCATTCGTGGGAAAAATTTAACTCTTCATGGCACTTTACTCCAATTAGCTCATTCGCTTGCTTAAACTCAACGTTGATTCTGATTCCGTAGAACTGGTTTGGTTGTGAAAAAGTATTTGGTGTTAACATTCTTTTTTCAATTGGGTTTTTCCAGTTACGAGTCCTTTTTTTAAAGCTGATCGTTTTGTGTTCATTTTGTTTTGTTCTTTTTTCGTAACAGATTTAATGTCTAGAGGTTAGAAAAAATTCACAGTGTGAGATAGGCAAGAAGTAAGACATGTAGCAACATCAGCACGGCAAAGGGCACTCCTTTGAAGGCAAGGAATGGCAAAAATATTTAAAGTCAAGCGATAGCGATTGCTGTACGATTCGTACGATTTTTGAATCGAGCACGGGCAACGCCCGGACATGCTGCTAGTATCCAAATATGTCTGCGGGTTTGTACATTATAATCTGATTATGTATGTATTGTCTTTTGCAATATTTCACTGTCACTAACTCATATCTTCCATTTAAATGTATCTAAATTGTAACGGAGTTCAAAGCAGCATTAGATCTTATCGTTTATTCCAACTTAATTTCAATAAAAACAAAATTAAATAAAAAACATATATATTTTTCCCTCAGTTTCTTCTTTAAATAATTTTATAATTTTAAACTTAATATAGATTAAATTTAAAATTTAAAATTGGTATTTTTTTAATTTTATAGTATAATTTAATATTTATTAGTTAGTATGAATTCTATTTTAGTCCAACCCTAACATTAAAGCATTAAATAATTATTATAACCAAAGTTCGTTTTCAAGTTTTTTGAATTCTCGTATACTTGTAATTTGATTGGTCATTCCAGCTTATGCAAAAGCGTTTCCCTTTAGCGAGTGGTGTTTAAATGATTTGACCCTTTTAAAACCTTTTATTCTACCTTCAACACCATCACTTGATAAGACATCAGAAATACTGAAACAAAATTGGTATTTTTGTAGTGATTTTATAACATTTATATGTTATAAGTTTCGAATAAATGATTATGTTTGCTCTTCTCTGTATTGAGCACTATTTTAAGAATAGTATTTGTTGGTTATTGGAATTTATTCCGTATACACCAATCCTATACTTATATATATATATATATATATATATATATATATATATATATATATATATATATATATGGAAACTGGTGTCAAAAACGAGCGGCGACAGTTTGTTTCAAGGATATGAAAACTCTGCTGACACAAAATGATCGTCGTAAAATTACCAAAATTCGAGATAGACAGACAGACAGAGATGAAGTTTGTAGAGGAAAATGGGTCTACTTTTTGTAAATAAAGCCTTGATAATTATAGATACTAACAGTCACAATTCAATGACGATTCTAATGTCTACTCTGTCAACACACTCACATACACAGATATATATATATATATATATATATAATTATATTTATATATATATATATATATATATATATAAATTATATTTATGCTTTTTTGTATCAAGCACTATTTTTTAAAAGTAATAACTAAAATACTAAGAACTTTGGATTATTTACCTAACCAGTTCTTTCCAATTTTCTATATATTTTCACACACATGCATATATATATATATATATATATATATATATATATATATATATATATATATACATGTGTGTGTGAGCGCTCATACACACACACACATATATTAAAAAGTTTCTTAACATCTTTTTCTTTCTTTCTCTTTTACCTCTTTATTTTATATCTTTGATTTTTCTATCCTCTACATCCATCCATACACTCCAATATTATATATATATATATATATATATATATATATATATATATATATATATATATATAACAAGATTGGTGCTGAAAGTTTTTGAGCCCGGCCCATTGTACAAAATGTCCCAATAAGCAAACGTAATCACTTATTTCTTACTTACTAAACAGAAATATATATACAGTATGTATGTATGCATGTATATATGTATGTATGTATGCATGTGTGTTTATTTGTGTTTCTGTCTAGAGATAAAAATTTTGATGCTCAAAAGTGTAATTATGTAATTATATACGAACTATTGGCTGTAATTTAGTTGATTTTACACAATTTCAAAAATACATAAAATCAAATTTTAAAAAATCAACTGTAAAATGACTTAGTTTTTTTTGTTGAGACACTAATATTTTACGCATCATTTAAATAATCTGCTTTCAGAATTGATAAAGCTATTATTTATCTGCATATACAAGAACACACTTTTTTTTTCTGTATTTTTAAAATCCACCACAATTTTATATGTATAATTTCAGAATGGCGGTTTTGGATGTGTTATCCGAGTTTTGCCTTTCATTGTATGACACGAAGAATCTGTTTACCAACGTGCGCGCCTCCAAGAACCTCTGGGTATTGAATGGTCGACCCCCTCTCTCTATATTACTCAGGTCGACTGGTCTAAGACATCACACGTGAGAGTTAACCGAACTTTCCCATGCTGGTTCCATTTGGTTTGTACAAGTAAAAAATTGTAGTTAAGCCTCGACAAATGTCACATCCCACGAGAAAACAAAATGAAAAAGCAGCTTTTTTCTCTTGAAATAAAAAAAAATTAATTTTTCCGCCATTTGCATCCAATTCAAGGAGTTCAAAATATCCATTCATGGTTAATATTATATATTACGAAATTGTATTTTGAGAATCCTTATGAAGATAATGGAGATTTTTAATTGTAAGCATCCATTGTTCTTATGCTAATGTATGAGAAATTTTCTTCAAAACACTGAACAGCACTTTGCAGTAAAATTCACACAGAATTTTAATGTTTGCAATTTTTATTATCTTCCTACACTTTATTACTGATAACTGGTTTTGTTCAGCACAGTTTTCCGAAAGCTAAGAAAATGCGGGCGAATTAGTACCCTTCATTTGAAATTCTATGTATTTTGTTGATCTATGTAAAGAATATAGTCCCGATTATTTTCGTCTTTTATTCAACAGTATATAAATTAGTAAGTAATTTGAAATTCACTTAATATATTATTTGACGTTTCTATAACTGAGGAAAGATGTTTACAGCAACATTTTAAACCTAACATATTGTGGAAATAACCCTTTTAATAGGTAATTTGTATTATGATGTATTGCGATGTTAACCCTCATTAGTATATCTCAGATATAATTAATATCAAGTGCCTTGACTGCATGAATTTAAGTGTGCTACTAGATTTACATCTACTTCTCATTCATTTTATTTTTCATCTCGCTAGATGCAACCGTCAGTTCTATTCTAATAGCTTCTTTTTTCAGTTGTAGATTTCTTGCTTCCCTGCTACATACAATCTTCAAAAATTTGAATACAACGTCAAACTCTATCTTCTGTCTGTTTTACTCTTCTTCCTTCATTGTCCTTTTCTTTACTTCTCTTCACTAAAGTCTTTTCATTCCATTTTACTCCCTGCAACATCCTGAATCCTAGTAACATTATCGCCTTAAATGGGGTGAAATAAGTTTTTAAAAAGTCGTAATAAAAATAGGAGATTTAAATTATGAACAAGGCCGAAAGTATGGGGCACCCAGTGGGGATCGAACTCACAACTCATTCGTAAATATTCTATCGAGACATGCTTGCTAACCATTACATCGCTTCGATGTTCCCCGGATTAGACTCAATAAGTTATACATTGGTTACAAAAACAGAGACAAACTCAAAGATGAAAACACAAAAATCCCGATAGCATAAGAGTAGAATAGCACAAATGTACATTAAAGTTGTTTACAACATCGAAATATTCATGTTTTGAAAGAAGGTTCAAGGTTCGAGCGCAAGAGCTCTAAATAAGTGAAGCTCATGTCGGATACGACCATCTAGACTAACAAAAACGTGAAAGGCAATCGCTCTGACATTATACTTGTGTACAAGAGTAGTACAGAATGGATCCTGATCGTTGAGGGACCTTTGAATAAGAACACAGGCTGTGGTGAATGCTCGTACAAATTCTCTCCGCACTTGAGGCCATACTTTCTGCATAATTCTCAATTTATTCTGAGGATACATCTGTGATGGTGTCCTCTGAATATCTTTTTGTGCCAGATAAGAGGAACCACTAATCAGAGGTTCCACACTTTCATTTTCACTTTCACTAGTGTTCCTGCACAGCCTGTAAATCAGTTCACCTATCAATAGAGGACATGGTGGAATCTGTTCTTATGACCTGCTCTTGCACTGCACAAATCATATCTTTGGTTTCCTTTATCAAGAACCCACCACCTCCATGATTCTGAATCTGCTACCTCCTGAGCGTCTTGGGAAAATACTCCATGTAAATCTTTTACCTTCTCTAGATTGACTTACTCAGAGATACTTTTTATAAACTTCACCTTTAGCTAAGTAATTATTCCTTTTTGCGGTCTAAAACATACCATTTTTTAAACAACGTCTACATACCAAAGTTTAACGTGACCATTTATCAAACCTCACCCACCCTCTTTTCCGGATAGGTAGAATCTTGAATAGCACAAACCGAAATCTTCGAGTACTGGCCATTTGATGTAAACGGTACCTTGATCATTCCTTTTTTGAAAATTAGGTTACACTGTAGGTTTCCATTTCTCCTTGCATTATTTAAAATTTGAAATTGTTTCAGCTGTAAATAATCCGCAAGGGTAAATAAAAACTGTTCAATTATTATTATTATTATTATTATTCCAAAGTTTAACGTGATTTTCCAGAACAAATAAATGTATTGGAAATAACGAAATGACTTCGTTTAATGAAATTTGAAATTATAAGTATAATTCATATATTGTCTTATAGATTTCGTAATGTAGAATATGAATTTTTAGCCATTTTACAACACTTCTTTTCCTGTCCCCCAATTGTTCCCACTTTTGAAATATTACGACAAAAGTAATAGTATATAAATATTTATACGCTTTCTTATAGATAACATATGTGGTAAAGAAAAATAAACGAAAACTATTAAATTCCTATCTCAATCACAAAAATCAACAAACTAAATAGAAACGGGTCCTTCATCTCAAATGCGAGTATCGACTAAACATAATGTTTAAAAACATACATTACCTCAAGAAAAAATGCTTTCGTCATTTTCACCATATACGATTTGATATATGTTATTCATTCAAAATCTATTCAGAAAATCACGTCGGACTTCATCAAAATAGGCCGGTAGATTTTTAACTTTATGTATCTAAAAACGAGTATTTTCTAAATTCAAAAAATACAACTTTTCTTTTTTTGTTTAGTTTAGAGATCAAGTTTTTTTCGTGTTCTAAGAAAAATTGAAGCCATTGTTCCTATAAATTATCCAAACCAAAATTTAAACGGAGCGTCTGAGTATTTTAATTAAAATCATGTTTCGTCCAAAATAGCTTTTTTAACGACCTAAATTTTTTTTTTTTTTTCGTGTTCTAATAACATGAGACTAATCCGTCCACTACTTTTAAAGACTAATACACTCAGCTGAGCATCCGACGGTTAAAAACAATTTAATAGTAGGCAGGAGTTGGTGGGAGCTTAAAATAATTTCTGAAATTAGAATGATTTATTAATTAGCTAAACGAATATCACAGAGATCATGTAAGATGATAAGAATCTAGCATTAATGAAGCAGAAAGATTTGACCCCTTTAGATCTTTTGATTAAATTAATGTGTGTGCAAAAAGTGAGAGAGAAAAAGTCTCCGCTGTTATTAGTCTCTTACCTCATTCTAATTTGCAGATGGATACAATTAGGCGTAGTTGAAATGAGATAAAGATGATTGAACATTAGAAAGATTCGTTTATTTTTAGAGTCATTTTGCTGTTTGGCGTGGCTTACAAAAGTTCCCCTATCTTCCTTTCAACGATCAAAATTGCAACTAGGGTTAGTAGATTTTTTGTCGGTTTCAAATTATTTTAATTGATCTAATTAACAAGTTCTTAACTAATTGTGTAGATAATTAGATGTTTTTCGATCGGGATGTGTGTATGAAGAAAGACGTTCATCTTGTTTTAAAGGCCGTTTAAACAAACACAAAAAAACAGAAGATTTTTATGTTTCAACATCAGAAAACAAAAGTTTGCAGGACTATTAGAAAATGAATGCAAGTATATGACTTTATGTATATAATACGAATACTAAAATAAAAATTATTCAATATAAGTAAAAATTACTTTGTAACATAGGTGCATGTTTGTACTAAAATTTACGTCAATTTAATTCATTTTGCAGTTTATTTTTATTTTTAATACGTCCTAGATTTTTTTTTCTTTAGCTTTGTATTAACCATAGCGATTGCTAGTACTTTTGGCTGTTTTCGGCAGAACAAGGGCAAACGTATTTACAATATCAGAAGAAATATTATGTGATACATCAATTCAAAGCATTTAAAATTTGATACAATTGATACAAAAGTTAGTACAATTTATAAGAATTAAGAAGTACGGATTCTTTTTTTTCTGTTTTAACAATTTATCAATTCTATGACTGCTTTATTGCGACTGATTCAAAAAGAAGAAAGTAACTTAATTGCGTTATAATACCAATGGCGCCGGTTTTTAATGCCCCAAGAGATAAGTTGAGAAATGTAATAGCTTTGAACGAAGGTCGGAAGGCCAGAAGAAACAAATCTGTTGTTTGATATAACATCTGTTATACACTTACTGTTTGATTTAAAGCAAGTTTACAATAAGTTTAAAAAGAAAAACGCAAAGAACAAACTTCTAAAAGTTTTATTATCTGCTTCTGTAAGACACTTATATTTTTGCTGTTTCTTTTATTTCGATTGAATGTAAGAACACAGAAGAAATCATGACCTGCAAAAGGTGTTCAAGACAACTACATGTTTGATAGAAAATAACGTGTTCAATTAACATCTGATTCTGAGAATGATAAAAATTTAGATCAGGAAAAATTATTGCCCAATGAAGATAATTATAGTCAATCACAATCGAATGTCCACTCTCCTAATATGATTCTTCAGGCATTATTATTCACATTTTTGTTAAATAGATAAGTAACAAATAATATGCAAAGAGATGCTTAATAATATTATTATATTTTCATATAAAACACAGGGAAAAAAAGCATATTTTCTTCTCTAAAATATAACTGTATAAAAGTCTTTCTCTCTCTCACTCTCTCAATCTATCTCTATCTCTCTACCTCTTTCTCTCTCTATCTCTATCAACATCTCTCTCTACATCTCTCTACCTTTCTCTCTCTTTCTCCACAGAGCTGTAAATTTCACTTCGATCTCCATTAAATTCTTACTTTTTGTAATGCTATTATGTATCACAAACATTTTATTATACAGAATGGAGCATATTTGGTGATTATTAGTAAACATTCTGTCTTTTTTCCGATTTTATTTTCATCAATAACTCACTTCAACTGTTTCAAATTAAATGTATCGTTTTTGTTATCTATAATTTGGGTAACACGAGAAGTCTGCACAAAATATTTTCGAGAAATTAATGTTGTTCGCCTGATTAATATAAATACACAGACAGATATGCACTTATAAAAGTTAATTTGTTGGTATATTTTCATTCATTACCTGAATATTTTTAGAATCCCTCATTAAAATAGATAAAAATGGATTTATTTAATTGTTCACATGAAACGAAACCAGTAAGATAACATTAACGAGTAACGTATTCTTCCTAAGTGGGACAAAGGATAGAAATATAACCCACATTGTTAATAATCTAATATTTTCAGATAATACCGTTGAATTCTCAATTGCAGCTGTGTCATTCTTTGACTGATTTCAGAAGGATATAGATTTATCCCATCACGCCGTTCGGACTTTTTTTGTTTAGTTAAACTCCCCTCTTTCCGTTATATGGATTTTTCTAGCCAGTCAGGTTGTTATGGATGTGCTTATGAATAAGTTCAGGTGAACAGCTGCAATCTGACTGTAATCATCTTTAAAATAATACATGAAACAAACAATATTTTTCCAATGACATAGTTGTGCAAAGTGAAATGTAATCGCCACTAATAATGGACAAAATCAAATGAATTAGAATGAATTATCTCCATACCGAAATAGACAAAACTAAATAAAATAAATATCGCTTGTGTAAATACAGATGAAAATATCACTAAATGAATGTAGCAAAGTAGCTTAAAAGAAGTATTAAATTTGCTGTCTATGAATAGGGATTCACTCAGAATTATGAAAATGAGTAGAGACAACATATTGTTCGTTTCATAACAATGGCTGACTACTTTGACAGTTTAGTTATGTGGCTAGTTAATACCTGTTGCATGCGCCTGACCCGTCACATTTGTGCAACATTATATTAGTAACGTCTTATAAATATACGAAACTAAATTATTCCTACGTAAAATAATTATTTATTCACTTCTAGACTTCAAGGAGGTTATGTCATCTTTGGGAACTTCCTTCGAACATTCAATCTTCTAGGGACGAGGCAAACAACACTCTTCCTTTTATGGGTCGATTTGTTTATATAACTTTCTCGTGTTGTATTACATGATCAGTTGGGTTGACACCGACATTTTTTGACGCTCAATACTACACATGCTTGCTATGACGCAACATTTTCTGTGGCACCTAGTTCTTTTGATGTTCTGATGTAGGTTAACCCTATACCTATGAGTGTCCCTAGATATCAATTCTCATTGTGTTAAACAATGAATTAAATTCAAAACTTGCGTGATCACATAGTTTTAATCAATTCACCCTAAGCAAAGCGATAAAGCCACTTAAACACAAGTGGTTATTGGCTGTTAAATAACCCGAGAAAAAAGATATTATTAAGAAGGTCATGAAAATATGAATTAGGGAGAAGCTACTAAGAGAACAGAATTAATGTTAATCGATGATGACTGATATTGCATTTAAATTTTGAAGAACAAAGTTAACTTCTTGTTAAGTGAGAAGTGTGCGAGAAGAAATTGTTAGCAGAGAACTGATACTTACATCTAGCAATATCATCTGTAAAATGATGAGACCTAGTTGGCAATCTAGTAATGCGATTATATTCGTGAAGTAGAGTTATTAAGCAAGAAAGCTCATTGGAACAATTACCATGAAGATATTTATAGAAACTACATTACAGCGGTGGGAAAGTGACTGAAGTCGAGATGCCAGGTCAGAACTGATAAAATTTCAGCTTCTACTTTCGATTTTATCAAGAATTTTAAAATACCTAGAAGAATCCCAAGACCATCCGTGACAACGATATTCAACGCATGGATGAATCGAAAACATATAAATATATAAGATATATTCTGGCGATATAAAATATCTGGCACGACACAGTGAACCAATTATCCGAGCAGCATATTTAATAATTGGTTCAATATAATTTCAATGTCAATGGGGGAAGACAAAAAAGTTTCCTTAAGACGATTAAAATAGAGCAGTTTCGTTTTGGTAGCGTTTAACAAACCATTTTTTGCCCCAGTTAACAACGAACTAAAGGTAATCAACTAACAGTTTGACCTTATAGAATATATCATACTTACCTTTAAGACAGGGGTAAATAGTTGTGCCATGAGTACCGAGTTGAGGACTGATGACATCGGGAAGGTCGT
Organism: Acanthosepion pharaonis; assembly: GCA_903632075.3. Taxonomy (NCBI): domain Eukaryota; kingdom Metazoa; phylum Mollusca; class Cephalopoda; order Sepiida; family Sepiidae; genus Acanthosepion; species Acanthosepion pharaonis. The sequence continues at coordinate 4,815,716 of CAHIKZ030005588.1, read as the reverse complement.
TGAGGAAAATTAGAAATAATGTAATTTCTAGGATAAAATCCTGTAAAGGTAAATAAGATTGCGAAGAGTGGCCGCCCAAGGCAACTTTCATTACGCGATTTTGTAAGAAACACTGAATCAAAGCAAAACTTCGTACAGAAATATCATAACATTTCAATTTGTGAATAATAAGAGCAGCATACCAAACCAAATGTATTCGGAATATCTAATGCAAAAGTCCGGGCTTCAGCATCCTTTTCTAAAGCTTGATAGACTTTCAACAATAACCATTACAATATCAGCAGGTGACTTATTACGACTAGTGCAAAGATAACATCTAGCTTAAATGCTTTATGGGAATGCAGTTTAGAGTTGATAGCAAAAGCCATGGAGAGAATTATATGTATATTACATAGCAGCGATTCAGTTCCAAGGCAAAGTTAAGCAAAGATATTCCAGATAAGTCAATATTAAAATTGCAAGAACATTTAAGAGGAAAGCATTCTGATGTATCATTGCAATATGATAAAACCTCAAATTAAGTGAAGAGAGAAAGGATGTATGAGTTAAGCTTATTTACACATTATTAGGGAGCTATCAGTATTCACGAGAACCAACCATGTTAGAAGCTATTTCACTTCAGGGGGAGTCGCAAAATAACACAAAATGAATCCTAATCGTTACGTTATTAACAGAAAGATGTCTTGTGAATATGTTTTCTGATCTGAATTGCTAAAATGGCAGAGTTGCGATGCGCGACAAGAGCCAGAAGATGCCAGCGTCAGAACGTTAAGATTGTAACGACTTGACCACGTGTCCAGTAAGTCCTCTATCTATAAATATCTATGAAAACTGTTTTAAATTTTAAAGTGATTGTTTGCTTTCAGCCAAATCTGATCATCGTGAGAAAAGACAATTTAATATTGGTCATGTCATCCCGTGAAGTCACTGATGCTACCCGTCGAAAAGAAACCTACCAAACTAGAAACTGTGAAGTAATGCATTCTTGAAATATCCTGTACTCCTTTGGCAATAGTTTAACTTTTGCCCAAAAATATTCTTTGTTAGTGTAAGTTTTTTTTTAATGTAAAATCCACTATTTTCGGCTTATCGTTCTTCAGCTCAGCTTAATGAAAGCTAATTCATGCCACAATGATCAAAAATGAAAAGTATTGTGAAGCAAAACATGCGAGTACTGACAGTCAATCTACCAGCCAATGACGATCAAAGAGTAGATTTTATGGCGCTCTTGCCTCGATTAGATTTCCGGATTGTGCCAACGCTTATCAACATTCGATTTTGTTCTTCCCTGTTGTTCTGAACGGTGAAATTTTGAACCCTGTGTTGATTGTCATGAACGTTATCATCTAAAATCTTTCAGTATCTGTTGTGTCTATGGGTGTGCTTATTTGTGCCGTAGACGGTTAGCTCTATAGACAGGGATGTCTTTCTTTGAACCAGAAATCCTAACAGAAGGCATTTGGTCTGTGATATGGGTAAAGTGGCGTTCAGACAATATTTATAGAGTTTTTATGGTAAAGCCAATTGTCAGGGATTCCTTTTCAATATGGCTGTAATTCGCTCTGTGGGTTCTGGATGTGTGCGCAATCTGGATGTAAGTGTTCTGGATGTGTGTACAATTGCGATTTCGTTTTGCATCCGAAATCAGAATAGATGTGATCTTGTCAAATGCCGATTTCGTTCAGGTGATCAGTTCCATCGAGCATCTTCTTTCAAAGTTTTTGGTAAAAATGTGCTGTAGTTGTTTATAAGACATCGAAAAGAACGTAATGTTTGAACAATCGTTGGGGCTTTCATTTTATGCTATATAGAACGTATATTTGTTACGCCTGGTTTCCAGTAGTTCTTGTCAAATATTAATCTGAGATGTTTTATTGATGATAAGAATAATGCACATTTATTAATATTATTGGATTCGATCTAGTGCACAAATTAAACGTTGTAGAAGTTCTGCTTGAGTTGTATCTGAGATGACGATGTCATTCCTGTGAGCATAGCATCTATTGTTTATTGGAATATTGCAGCAGTTATCTTCATCCCAAATATAAAATGTTTAAATTAAAATAAATCCTTGTGGATGTTGAGAGAAGATTCTTCATCAACTTTCATTTGTAGGTAAGCGTCAGCAAGAGCAATTTTTTTGCAAAATAATGTTCCATTATTGAGTTTTATGAACAAGTCTTCTGTGACTGGTAGTGGATACTGATGTGTATTCAAAGCATAACTTAATGCCGTGGAAAACTTTGTATATAGATGTTCTTTGCCATTGGCTTTTTTCACAATAACAATGGGAGCTGCCCGCGATTAGTTTGTTGGTTAAATTACTCCTGCTTGTCGAAGGAAGGCGGTCTTGTTCTTTTTCTATTGTGAATAGTGCAAGTTATAGGACAGGACACTTTGGTTTAAAAACCTGTTTGGCATTTGTCTTCAGTTTGAGGGCAGCCTTCATCTTAGCGCAGCGTCCAAGACCTTCCTTTACTGCACTTGGTTTGGAATATGTCTGTGAAATGCTTTCCAATTTCTGCTGCATATGTTTTTCTTGAATGGAAAATAACGTGCATAATGCGATTCGATAATTATATCCAATATTAAACAAGAAAATAGACTCATGAACTACGTCTGTTGAATGTTTAATGATCTTCAGTCTGTTTATGCAATATGAAATTGATGAAATATCCGTGTTCCCTAGTACCTAGCTTCTTCATCATCAGACGGAATTCACAAACACATATCCTCGCTTGAGAATATGTGCTGGAAAATATTCTTCTAACGTTTGAACCATGCATCAAACATGTTTCCTGATAATGAGTCGAAGTGGAAATCCGAAACTGTAGCTGGTATTCGAGTAATTACAGTCACATTTGTTACCCGGGAAATGTATGAGTGAATTCATCAGTTTGGTAATATGTAATATGTCCTCTGTAAAGATTGCCATGTTGATTCTGTTAGGTAAAGTCCATTGATTATTGCTGCACGTGGTTGATCTCTTATGAAAATCCTCGTCATCAATGTTGTGTCCGTGGGTGTGCTTATTTGTGTCAAATAAGGACGAACACGCAACTCGAACTTTTATACATTTTATTCACTATTGCTAAACAATAGATGTAAACATGACCAGTGCATTACTGGTGGATAAAGAGTGTCTGAAAGGGAACATGAGTGAATGCCCGACGGCCATCTTGAAATCCCTTTTCTTCTTTGAAGAGTTCTGATCAAGGGTCATAACTTGGTTCTCATCTAGGGATCGAGTTAACTCTCTTCGTTATGATGTTCGTTTTAACAATACCATAGAAGTTATTCACGGTATCGTACCCATTGTTCAGTTAATAAACAATATTATATACATCTATATATTCTACATCGTAATTATAAAGATGACCTTATTTTTAAAAAAATTGAATGTTTCAGTTTATTCTGCTTTGATTTCAATACTTTTTTCGCTAGAATTTTAATGATATAATTAAAAGAAATTTAAAACAAGCATACTACATATAAATGTTAGAATAATAAATTAGAAACCTACGAGGATTTATCCAGCTATTCACATCACAAATGCTTCAAAAGCTTTTCACAGTAATAAAATATTTGAAAGGAAAGCAAGATCTTTGCCAAATTGTTTAAATTTAGGTTAGTGAAAATAAGTAAAAAAATAAGTCCCCTGAACAAAAGCAAGATGAACATGAGAGGGTAATTTTGAAAGGAATGAACAAAAGGGATCTTTAAAGAAAATGATTATGCATATCAAAGTTGACAAAATAAATGAAGTTTTAAGGTGAAATACTATCATACTATCACCAACATTTAAAATCGGATACTTTTGGTGTTACTAATAAGAAAGAATACAGACGACGGCATAAGAAAGCAGTTTCATCAGAATACACAAAAGTATGTATGAGGAATGGCGCAGTATATACAGCGATGGGGTACGAACATTTTCCGCCATCATTAGTCGAGAATGATCCTGATTGACGTTGCGGTGTCTTTAGATAAGAACATAGTGAATGTGGAGCAACTAAAAATGAGGTAGGAATAACTGGCAGGGCAAAACGGAGAAATATACAAAGCAACAGATTATTTTGTGCCTCGGGACTATTTCCAAGTACAGATCTGCGTCGCCTGATGTCTTCGCGATACCTGACCTCAGTGGGAAAAGCGTATGTGGCAGTGATACTTTGAATAGCTCGTCTGCTAACTAAAGCGTTGTTGGATAAAAGCTCAAATATGTCCATACATATCCAGCCTAAACATCTAAGAATCGGATTAGATGTCAATAATAATAATAATAAAAATAATAATAGTAGTAGTAGTAGTAGTAAACACCACTAGATGTATGACATGTATACTCTGGATCAGATGTCAAGTCATGAATCGCAGCTGTTTATAATGTGAGTTTAATGCTTCTCTACCATTGACATAAATAAATATTCTTTACACCACAGTTAACCATTCGAAACTGGTTACATTATCATTACAAGTAAAGCATAACTTTGTATGTTTTACAATCGCTCTACATAACTTTTTATCCCAAGGTTGAAGAAATTTAATTTATAATTAAGGAATGTCTATTTGACGATATCTATGGTTACTTTAAAATTAATTATTTCGTTGTTCATTAGATGCAACCTCAATTTTCACTCTTCGGAGCAAGCAGTGAATATTAAATATGAAAATAACGAGATGTCCCTAGACATGGACAACGGAATTAGCCGGTCATTATCAATACAATAAAAATAACAATTTACATCGATCGCTTATAAACGGTATTTGTTACTACTTAACTATTTGTTACTACTAATAGTACATCAGATGTAGTTACCACTTTTCGTCACAAAACCTGAATTACATTAAAATATTTGCCTGCATACCAAATGTGAAGACTGCAAGAAGCTGACTCGTCTTGCACTGAAAAGACAAACATGATTTCCCATTAATAATAATAATAATAATAATAATATGCTTTGGCGATTATATAAGAAGTATGCGATTGAAATCGATGAGAAAAGGTGCCATTACGAACCAGAAAAGGTGATCGAGAACGACCAGATCAAACTCATGTAGGATTTAAACATCCAAAAGGGTCACGTCCTTAAGGGCACATCACCGTAGACGACAAAAAAGCGAGTAAATATTTCCTCGTTGACGTAACTTTTCTTGGTTGCAATAATATTAACATCAAAGAAATTAGTAAGCTCCATAATTGGCTCAATCTCCATATTGAATTAGCCAGAATATGAGACGTTCAGGCCACTAATGTCCCTTTTACCAGACGTTGGGATCTATACTGCCGAAACTAAAGACCCACATCGGAAAATCGAAAATCATACTAGTATCCCAATGCTTCAGAATTTTTCAATTGCTTGACACTGCAAATACTACTACTACTACTACTACTACTAATAATAATAATAATAATAATAATAATAATAATAAATAGGGTTAATTTTATGTCCGAATTGAAAGACATCAACATTGTATAAAAGGAAATGTATCATATTTGCAGATGCATAACCTGACGCCAACGTTTCGCGCATAATCTAATTTCTTTTTATGTTGTTCTGTATTTTATTACTCACCATTTTTACTACAGTATTCATTATATAAAAAATATATATATAAAGTAAAGTTTCTTTGCCGCCTGGCAGTTTAATCTTCGCGTTGCTGAATTCAACAAACTCATATCTACCAGATGTTGCTTTTCTATACCCAAAATTAAGAAATTTCGGCCCTTTATTTTTCTTCACTCTAACCCAACAGAATCCCAATACTGCTTGATGATAGGGATGCTGCCAAATCAGTGTTTGAATGTGTCAATTATTCTAATTTATCATATTTTATGTGTTAACACCAGCCAGCGATCTCTTGTGAGGGTCTTGCTAAATTTAATAAACTCTTTAGAGATATAAATAAAACCTAAAAAAAAAAAAAGACACAAAACGGACGAGGTCGACATTCAGTTTTATTTGGATAATGATAGGCAAATGATTATGAGACCAAATGAGAACCACGTTTGTTAATAAAAGGTTGATGACCTGGATTGAAAAAGGCATCCCTATCATCAACATGACCAGAATATATGGATATATAACACGTTGGTCCGGCTGAGTGTTGATTAATATTTCATGAAAACACATTTGTAATACGAAATGTAATACATAGAAAAAGTGTAGTCAGATGCGGAGGCGCAAGACAAAATGATTTGACACAAAGAAAATTTCCTAATACACTACTGATCAAAAATATGATTAATATGCAAATTATTTTATTTTTCGCATTCCACAAGAAATCAGTGCAGAAATCAGTAAATATTTCTTAAAATTTTATTATTGAAGTAATTTCATTTTGCATTGCTCCTTTATCTCACTTAATAAAATTACAAAGTTCGATTTTTCAATTTTTCATTTTGCACCACTTCTTGCTTTTTATCGTGGATGAATTTTGATAATTTGAACGTAATTTAAATTAATCATCACAGGACTATATATTGTCCATGTAACTGAAACGTTGTTACATTTTATTTTAGAAAATGATAGATAAACACAAGACAAAACTTACGCAAAAACATATCCGGACAAACTAACATACCTGTAATATGTTTATATATAAAATATTAAATTTGTAATAAATATATATATATATATATATATATATATATATATATATATATATATATATATATATATTTGTAGTTAAGTGTTGTTAACCGTCGCATTTTGTTTTATAATAAGTGATCCTATTATTTTTTAGAACTTCAATTTATGAAAAGGGGGGAGTATTATGTTCATGTTTTCTATGAGTATGTTGGTTTAAATAGCGTTGTTTTTTTTTAGGTGCAATGGCATAATGACCCATTTAAATCAACCAAATTCGATACGCAATATTCTCTTCGAAAAAAGATCTACATCCCAACAACTTAAAACCAAGTTGCATTAACACAACTAGGATTTTTGAAATTGGCTAATAGATTAGTTGAAATATAAACATATATTGTCAGTCATTTTCAAGGAACATGTATTAGAGATGGGTTACTACCCAAACACACAACTATATATGTGTATGTGTGTGTTATTGTGCGTGTAATCTTCCAAATTTTACATCTATAATGATTTATTATGTAAAATGCCGTTATCTTTCTTCACATAAATTTATAAAACCTTGATACTGTAAGTACATAGATAGATAGATAGATAGATAGATAGATAGATAGATAGATAGATAGATATCCTTTTATTTACTCAGGCTAATTAAATAATTTTCAAAGAGATATGTGCCGGCGTTCACATCTATAAATTTGTGTACTCTCTTCACACACGTGCGCAAGCATATTTACTGGCAGTAATAGAGATCGCTTTTTCTGAGTGTGTGTGCCGGTATTTTTGTAAGCATCGTGACACAGATATGCGATTAAACTACGCAGTAACTGCTGTTTACAAAATGAGTTTGTGTAAGTTAAAAATACATTTAGCATTCAAATCGTTGCCTTTATTTTTACTTCCATCGAAGTGCTTGAATTATCTCCCTTTTTATACTGCATTAAACTGAGCTAAGACGCCTAAATTTGAACCGTAGTTTCGGACAGAAGTTAATAATACCATTAGTCTTCATCTGCATAAATATTTGGTTGTTAAAATTATCAAAACCCGATCTAATGATTATCTAAAATGATTGTTTTAACAGAAAATTCTGACTATTGAAAACATTCATGTAAATATATTTTTACGTAAAAATTCACAGATAATGTATGTATACATAAGCACAGTTATATATAGTAAAAATATAACGTTGCGTTTATTTTTGTAAGAATGTTTACAGTATGTGTATGTATGGCGTATATATATATATATATATATATATATATATATATATATATATATATATATATATATATATATATATATATGTGTGTGTGTGTGTGTGTGTGTGTGTGTGTGTGTGTGTGTGTGTGTGTGTTGGGGTGCGTGTGCGTTAAAAATGTATTTTTGCTCAAATACTGATATATGTGCGCAAAATAGACATATATATCGTGGATGCATGGCTCTACAATCTATCTATCTATCTATCTATCTATCTATCTATATATATATATATATATATATATATATATATATATATATATATATAGTTGTATATTTAAACAATCCATCGTTTATGCATGTTTCATTGAAAATAACAGACAAGGTACTACGGTTAAGCTTTTTATTTAATATTTCGTGTGTTCGAATAAGAGCTTTCTTTTCTGGACAAAGTGTGTGTAAAAACTTTCCAAATGTTTTATAGTTCGGAGCGCTTTCGGCTATACCACTGGCCATTATCAAGGATGATTCAATTTTCAGCTTAATTGTGTGTGTGCTTTATGTGTATATTTTAGTGTTTTGTGGAGATGTTTAACTTCCGAATACGGTTAGCACATTGTGGCCTTGTTTGTTGTTAATATTGTTAAGAGTTGGCCTTTTCTTTTTTTATTATTAAAACTTCAAATTCTGACGGGAGGTGCTTATTTCTTTTTAATAAAATTTCTTGAATATTCAGGTCAAACTCATAGCCCAGTGGATAAATACTTTGGTTAGATTCAGTGACTAGAAACAAAGAGTTGTGAGTTCATTACCAGGCCGAGAGTTGAGTTAAGTGGAAGTAACTGAGACATCCAGAAGAGGCATGGCATGTGGAACTAAAACAGTCTACCCTGATGAGCGAAACGAAGGGTTCTGTTCGAAATTCCAGTCAACTGAAGAAGGATGGAGCTTACAACGGCGGAAATTTTGTGAATATGGCAATGAAGATGAGGATAACAGTCCGAATAATGTAAATAATGCAAGTAGGAAACAGATTCCAATCTAACATGTTTCACTTTATTAAAACTTCATCAGAGATCAATATAGAAATGATAAAAAGCAAAGAGACGCAGATTAATGGTATTTTGTGTTTGGTTATTCCTTATTGGTTAGATACGTGCCATGTATAATGAAGTACCAGATAATATTCAAGTATGTGTGAGAAACATTCTGGACGCTAAAGAGTGTAAACGTTAGTGAGACGCAGCAGGATGTTTTAAAAAAAAATTGTTTTGGTTATATTTTTCATTAAAAATATCTCGTGCGTATTTTATATATATATAAATCTTCAATGATTTTTAATGTATTAGAAAGACTTATATTAGATTCGTGAATACTGGATCTGTATGTAGTTTTCTAAACGTGTGTTCATAGTTGGTAGTATTTCTATAAATATGTTATAAAATTTTATCTTTAAAAGGTTATGTTTCTTTTAGTAAGTCTGGCATTGATGAAATTAAAGTTATGTCCCACGTCATTGCGGTGTAAGACGCGAGATTTTGAATGTCTGTCTAATAGAAACGTCTCTTTTGTGTTCATAGATGCGGGTTTTTAGATCGTGTGATGACTCCCCAATGTACATGTTATTGCATTGTCGACATTTGATTTTATAATTATATTTATATATTTATATATATATATATATATATATATATATATATATATATATATATATATATATATATATATATATAATCACTTTAAACGTTATTTTAACGGATACTTACATTTGTATAAAGCTCAGTTTATTTATATGTACATTTATTTATTTTCGTCTACCGGCATAAATAGTCGAAAAATCATATTAAAGAAAATTTCGAGAAATCTTTGACGAGAGGAATTTAGCTTAAAGGCAATATTCCGCCTTGCCTGATCGGTATACATATCTAAAAATGACAACTTTACATATGATTCAAAAATCATAAAAATGTTTTTAAAATGACTGAGAAATCTGGAAAATAATGAGTAGAAAATTTTAAACATAAAAAATGAGAATAAATACCGGAATAGATCAAGACGAGCTGAAAGTTGGAGATACAAAAGATAACTGGGAAAAAATAGGAAAATTAGTAGTGGGGGGGGGAATGGAAAGGTTAATTAATTCGAAACAAAGAGACCAAAAATAGCATTGCGAATAAGTAAAAGTCTGAGACTGGAAATTAAAAGTGAAAAATCTCACAAGAAATAATGAAAGAAAGAAATCTACCAAATAAAAAATGAAAATATAACATTACGACTGAACAATTTATCTGCGCCATTCTCGGTTATTTTGTTCATAAGAGCAACGGAATAAAAAAAAAGTTTCATTAATTTGTTCACGATCGACAAAAATGTTAAGCAGAAATCGCGCTCCAGGTCATGGTTTTTCCACCTCAGTACAAGAAAAGCAAATAACGTGAGTAGCGTTGCTTAGCTAAGCAAATCAAACACGGTAAGGCGATCAGTCGTTGACCCGCAAGAATATGATAGACGATACGGATGTCCAACTTAGTATTTGTTGGGCAGAAAGCATATAAGCATATGGAAGTGTTCCTGGAATTTTTTAATAGCAGATAGACGATCACTTGTGCATGAGTAGGTATGTATCATCAGCTTAGAGGGAGCAAAGGGAGAGAAGCAATGATTTGAGAAACTAGGATGATACTTGGTACAAGGACACTTTCGTTACGGGCTCTAGGCTGACTAAGCATTATGAAGAGAGAAAAAAGAATTAATAATGAAAAAGCAATAATATGTCATGGACACATTTTAGTTGGCAGAGTGCCGTAATGAATTTTGGCAAATTGTTGTTCATTTTCTTGGAGCATTTACACATGCTTGTAAAAAAGAAAGAATTACTTTCAGTCTAAATGAGTCGCATGTTCACAATCAAAGCAGGTCATTACAACTTTATTACCACACAACAATGAACACACATATTAGACTATACACACATATATACATATAGGCACACACACGTATATATATATATATATATATATATATATATATATATATATATATATATATATGTTCTATACATATTATATATGCCTGTACTGATAACTAAATTAAATAGCGTAGAGTACTTTCACGTCCGCTCTGACAATGTTCATAATTAATGAAACACAGAGGAATAGATATATGCATAAATGTTAACAAATGACCAGGTAAATATATACTTATATGTACGTATGTATACCTGTACGTACAGGCATTATTTATGTGGAAGATTGTGTCTGTGCGAATAATGTGTCTTTAGGCAACGGTTTTTCATTGATGCATGTTTCCATAACTAAAGAAACTGTTTGAATATATATCATCATTTGCTTTCGCCTAGACTCCTGCTTATTTTCATGATACAGGCTTATGTAAACACGTCCTCTTTTATATATTCAAATACTTTCAAAACTGGACGTTTGCTTATAGGAGGCGTATTTATTTGTTGCTTGAATGTGTAGTCAGTTATTCAATACATTTAAAATCGCAGGTACAACGTTAAAGAACATATTGCTTATTTTTCATGTTATTGTCAGGTCTGCTAGAAAATAGGCCCCTATTTACAGTTAATATCAAGTGAATGTACTAGAGATAATATTATATGAAATATTTACGTTATTTACGAATATATGTCTTATGCTAGATGGGACATTTACAAGTAAGTTTGGCAATTAGGTCTCATCGTTTTACTATTGAAATAGCCAGATGTAACAATAATTTTTATTTATTAATTTCTCTTCTTCCTTTTCTCGCCTGTGGAACTCTCTTCCGGTTACTTGCTCCCCTGCCACTTACGGTCTTCAAAATTAATGCAGCGTCAATATCCATTTTCTGTCTTCCCAAAATTTGTTCTTTTATTATACTTTCTTCAGGTTAAAGTTAACCATTCTCTTTCACTCTCAGTAACCCCTGGCGTCTTAGTGTCATTATCACCTTGCTTCGGTTGAAATGGCTAAAATGATTTATTGATATGGGAGCATATTGTGAGGTGGCAGCTTAGCCCATGATATAAAATGGTTGAATCATGGAGAAGAAATAAATTAAATGGCACGATGTTTTTTAAAAGTAAATTATTTTCTCTGCCAAATAAATGTTTTTTTTTTATCATTTGGTTACGCTTTCGTGATATATCTACGTATATATAAGCATGTGTATGTAACTTTTTCACTGTGTCTGCAAACACACACACACACGTACATACATACATACATACATACACACACATCTACCTTCTGTTTTTACAGAAACCCGTATCTATCTAAAATCGATACGTCAATCATTCTATCTACAACAGATACATTCGCACATGTACACTGTTTGCTGTCCAGGCAATTTTTCTTATCTCATGACCACAAAAGGTGTTGGATACCAAATAATTGACAATAATTACAAGGTATCTTTAATTATTGTCACTTTTCACAAGCTAATCTATTGCTTCTAGGTTTGCCAAATATAAATAAAATTTAAGAAACTGATAAAAACCAGTTTATAAATTTCATTTAGCTTCGTATTGATAAAACCAATGAGTAATACTGTACGTAGACAAGAGCTTTTATTGACCATTCAGAGGAGATGTCCTATCAACGAGAAAACCAGTCTAAAAATTCGTATATGTCAGAAACAGAAAACGAGATTTATGTGCATTTTCCTGTCAGCGAATCCACTGTAATTCCATTTAACGATAAAACATGGCCATATTTGTTGAAACTTGTAGCAAAATAGAAGATACCAGACTGAAAATGCAAGAAATCGAGAATCTTGAATCCAGATCTTTTAAAATATAAGAATCAGTGACTTTAAGAATTCAAGTTTGTCTTTCGTTAGTATAAAAACTTTGTATATTAACAATTGAAATAAATTCCCATTTCCTGTTTTCACGTAGCCACACGAGTGGCATCTGTGCTCATCAAATATGACGGCGTTTAATCATCATTGTAAATACTTTATGAGAATTACTTGTCTCGCTGAACATAACGTTAAATAGTTACCATATCTGAATATATTATACGTGGCGAGCCGATAAATTTTGTCTCACAATATGTGATCATACTCTTTATTTATATACAAGTGATATAGAAGAGAACGAGCCTTATTTCGACATTAGAAACTTGTATATAAAGCGACCACTCGTTGTATAAAACATAAAAGGTACATTTATGCCTATACCTGTAGATGTTGAAATTAAAACATAAAATTATTGACCATATCTCAAATTTTAAACAGGAACCTCAAATTCACAAACCTTCTTTCCGGTACAAGCATGCTGATTGGGGTTCATTTCGCAAGTTTCTTTGAGACACCTTAGGATTGATATTTTTAATCGAGAATTGAGCAAAAGTAGTTTTGTTTGGGGTCAAAACCGGCTTCGATGTTTTACAGGTTCTCGGAAATACCACGTGAAATCTTTTCTCAATGGTTCATACCAGCCTGTACAGACTCTATAGTGCACAGGAATTAATTTTCAAGCTATACTAGCATGACACTTCCGATTACAACAGACACCTATTCGTGGCTGCACGTTAACAAATGTAACGTGAGCTCTTTTTACCCCGTAAATTTTCCTCAAACTACTCTTGACTCAACTGAGGTGTCATTGCCTGATCTTCCACTTAAAACTGAGTCTGTGTCGAGTAATATGTATATAACTCCTATTATGGTTTCTGCTATCTCTCAACTAGATCCCCGCAAATCGTGTGAACCTGGTGGTATCAATGTATTTAAAAATGTCCTCCCGAACTGGATCCTGTTATCTCTAAACTGTATAATAAATACAACACTGAATCTTGTTTCCCTGCTTGTTGGAAGTCTTCCTCTGTTGTTCCCCTTTTTAAGAACTCAGATGAAACGTCTGACCCTTCGAACTATCTACATATTTTTGGAAAACTACTAGAGGCCCTATTCAAATCTGAATTGGCTAAGTATCTCACATCGCCGGGCCTCTTTTTGGATATGTAATATGGCTTACGCTTCTCTAAGGCAACTGCTGGTGTACTGACGATTATTTCTGAGTCTATCAAGCTTTAGGTAACACTTGTGAAGCCCGGACTTTTGCTTTGGATATCTCGAAAGATTTCGACAGGGTTTGACATACCGCTCTTCTTCACATGTTGAAAGGGTATAGAATTTTGAGCTGATTTAGTCTTTTTTATCAAATCTTATTCAAGTCCTAAATGTCCACTCTTCTGAATATTTTGATATTAACGCAGGTGTCCTTCAGAGGTCTATTCTTGGACCTACTTTGTTTTTAATTTACATCAATGATATTCCTGATGACATCATTTCTCAACTTCATATCTCTGCTGATGATACAAACATTTACTCCTGTCTCGATAGTAAGTCTGATCAGTTCGATAAGGTCCAAATGGCTGCTAATCTCAAAAATGACCTAGAGTTTGTTGTCAACTGGGGCAAGGAATGGCTTGTTAATTTTAATGCCTCTAAAACGAATCTTCTCTCTACTAATCAGCTGGAAGTTCCATTTCTCAATCCCATCAGCATGTCGGATACAACCGGAGTGACTCCTTACACCTTCTCAGCTGACATGGAGTGGAAAGAATATATTGAATCCATTAGTAAGCCTGCTGCTAAGTTGGGTCAGTGTATCGCGCTAGACAATTTTTCTCTCCAGAATATATCTTACATATTTATAAGTCTACTATTCTACCATGAATTGAATATTGCTGCCACTATATGGCCCGGTTCTCCTGCTGTATATTTGAGATTCTTGATAAAATCCAAAGAAGAATCAGCAATATTATTGATCCTGACCTGACATCTCGTCTTCACTCGCTTTCTCACTGTCATAAGGTAGCTTCTCTTTGCTTTTTCTATAATATCTCTTCACTATGGTAACTAAACTTTATGAATTTAAGCGTAGTACTACATTGGCGACAAGGTCTCATCTATTCGCAGTTGAATTGGTTTGATGTAAGTGTAAACTGTATGCTAACTGTGTCTTGCTTTTGGAATTCTCTTCCAGGTTTATGCTTTCCTAGCCAACTTTGATCTTTAAAAATTTAAATGTAATGTCAATCGTTATCTACAGTCTCCTTGTTTACACTTCTATTGTCCTCGCTCCTTAACAATGTTTCGCTTTTTATTATTCTTTCACACTCTGTAACGTCTTATGGCTTAGTGGCTTCACTGTCTCACACGGGGTGATGTGATTAAAAAACAAAACATCGTTAGCATTTAAAATTGACAAAATTTGTAACGAAAAGTTTTTTTCTACAATGATAAATCTTTTAGTTTAAAAATTATGATACTCAACTTTAAGCAAATTTTGTGTCCCTAGACATGTTACATGTATCTCATATTCAAAGGAAAAGGATATTTAAAAATTCGTGGACAGTTATTGTCATGTCGTTAACAAACTACTGAATATAAAACCAAGTGAATCTGTAAAAATGAAATTTTATCTTTCCTCTTTTCTTAAACAGGTTTCAAAATTTCACAGGTTTATCTAATTCGATTAACTTAAAACAGTATTTCGCCAGTTTGAATGCTCTGACGTAAAATGGAACATTTATCTTCTCTTGATTATCATTTTTTTCTCTTGTATTTCTTTCTTTTTTAATTTAGTCAAAACAAAATGGATTTTCGTATAATTCTTTTTTATCTTGGTATTCGAACAGAAATATAAAAAATAATGAGGAAAACAATAATCATTAGTTTGTTTCTTGAGTTCGCGTTATTTTTAAATGTAACAGTACAAGATAGTATGGATGTTGTCGTCGTTGTTATTGAGTGAGAAAATCGCATACCAACATAGTGATGCTAATACACGAAGTTTAATATAAACATTATGACACCCAGGTATTTAAGTGTATACCAAGCATAGGTATCATAGACAAACGTGTAGGATAAAGAAACATTTCATTATTATTATTATTATTATTATTATTATTATTATTAATAATAATAATAATAATAATAATAATAATAATATTGGGAGAACGAGAGCAGCACTCTAAAAAATGAAGTTGTGTTACAAATATAGGAAACCGAATATTCTTACCATGACACCCAATCTAGTAAGAGTAAATCAAGAACATTGCATCACAGCCAAATGTGCAGATATGGTGACAGAGCTTAACACTGCGGGGGTGGGAGGAAGTTCGAAATATCTTAATGGCTGTTTAGGCCAATCCGTGTACCTGACTAGCTGTTGGTAGCTCTTCATTTATGCGTACCGTGCCCTCGGTAAAGTAGAACTGGCGGAAACCATCCATCTCCAGTTCAAGCAGTTGACAAGAAAATTTGTGGTAATGAACAGGATATTTACTGAGGGCCATCTTATTTCACCAAGATAAATGTACATGTTAACACATCTAATTGATGAGAATCCATGAGAGCCGGGCCTGATGTAGCATCAGGACATTATTATTAATAATACATATCTATATCTAGACCATATTCTTATTATATTAAATCTGCTTAGTGATTAGTTAGTCTCGATAATTTGAACAAAAGCCTTTTACTATTTCGAGGAAAGAATCACGAATCTATGTGCAACGTTCTTTTGTGTAAATTTGAATTCTGTCAAATCAAAAACATTTTTTTTATTGGAATGAAATGTTTTCAACGTCAAAATACCGATTTTTACACTGTCCCCTTTTTATTTTCATCCGGTTGTACGTCATTATCTTAGTTGAATAATTTTTACGCGTCCAGGTGTCACCAATTTTGCCTAACAAGTTTAACTCGGTACTAGAAGATAAAGAATCAGATCAGATAATGGAATTTTATAACTTATATACAACCAACAATTTTGAGATTTTTCAACCAAAAAATACTTTTATATTCACAAATCATATTCGGCAGAAATATTTGTTTAATTCCGTATATAGATAATTATTTAGTTTTCTTACTTTCAGGGATTCATAATTTTCAGGAAAACATTTTTAAAGAAAATTTCTGCTTATATATCTGATCCTTCAAGGCTGGATATATCTCGAGGCCGTATATATGCAAATATCAAACCTTTTAAATAATGGAATATTAACAGCAGTATTAAAAAAATAAACCCGATTGCAAATAACATATTTTTCATCGATTATAACAGTTGGATGATAAAGCTGCTTAAATCTATGATATCTCTTTTTCGCTGCAATCTCCCACCAAGAGAAATGGAGTAAAACTACTTTTAGTATATATTTGAAACAAACACTTGAGGAGATTCAAAAGATTATAACAAAGATGCTGTTATAAGAAAATCTAATTCAGTCTAAGCTTAAAAGAAATAAAATAAAACTACCATCGTTAAAACGTCCCTTCAAAATGCACTCTATAAGCAATGTTGATAGAAAAATGAAATCAAAACTTTCGAATCATTTCGTTTGAGATATCTAGCACTGTCCTGAATGAAATTAAATAAAAGTTTTGACTGTACGTGATATTCTATTTGTTGATTGCACTAATATAATGGAAAATTCGTAACCAAAAATTATGCCATTGGCGTTTACTTGAAAATATTGTCGCTTGCAATTTTCATTTTGAATCAAAAACAGTAATTATTTATTTATTTTTTAGTGTGGTCACCAATATGAGAGTAATGAAAGTTTCTCGGTTCAACCTACTTTCCAAGATCTTTGTCATTGTCGTTGAGAATAGACACACGAGATATCCAGAGAATGTATTAGATTTATTATTTATGAACAAGTTCGTATGCAGACGGTAGCAGCTAAGTGGGCGATAAAATATTTATATGTCGACCAGAAGCAATATGGTGGGGGACACCTCTAAGTTGATTTTGTAGATTTGTTCGTGAGCTCCTGGTATATTTTGGGATGGCTGCTCACTTTCGATGAAGCGTTGTTGCCCCACTCTAATGCAGAAACCAAACATCAATTCAAATAGTTGCAATGGGTTCATTTGTGTTCGCAACGGGCGAAGAAACCCAAGAAGAAAAAGTGGGTATGGAAATTATAACCACAGATTTGGAGAGAAACAAGATTGTTTGGAGACTGAACATCTTCAGAATCTGATGAGACTAAATAAGACGTTTCAAAAAATCCAATACCAATATCTGTTGACAGTGCTGAATATATAGTGAAGGTTTTATAGAATCTTTACTCTAGTGAACAGAGCATCCATCTTACTTACTAGTTCATACTTCAGCTGAGTATTTTCTGCTTCTAAATTTTATAAAAGCATTGAACAGATAATGTTCGTATGATTCCAGGTGATGGCATCAAGAGAGCAAAATTACAATCAGAATGATTTTGAAATGTTTAAAGAAATGTCAGAAGGATATACTAATATTTCAAAATAAGGATAACATAACTAATATGCATATTTCAGGCTTGTCAATCTCTTGTTCAGGCTGAAATATTTCAGTAGAAAAATTCCGCATGAGATAAAAGGTATTAGGTTGTAAATTATACACACAAATGCCCTCGCCATACACATATATAGATGCCATTTTATTTTAATTTAAACAGTGTATTACGTCTATCGGTATATTATTTAATATATATATATATATATATATATATATATATATATATATATATATATATATATATATATATATATATATATATACATACACACATACACACACACACACACAACACACATACCCACATATATATACGAATGATAGTAAGTACATATATGAGTGTGCGTATGTGTGTGTGTATATATATATATATATATATATATATATATATATATATATATATAAAAGATAGATACATACATAAATACATACAAATGATAAGTACACATACAAACACACACAGATATATGTGTGTGTGTGTGAATCATTATTGTATTTGTATTAAGTTCAAAGCTTCTACTGCGGTTCTCGTACAACGGCTTTGACTGAACTGCCGGAGCTGACATACAAGGAGGAATTTACAAAAATATTTTGTATTATGAAATGACGCTAAAATATAATTATACCAAGGAAGCTGTAGTAATTTACTTTATATATTTACTTCAGCTTGCATATTGTAAAACGCTGATGAACTAAGTTTTGTAAATGAATTTCACAGGATCAAATAATACAAAATGTTTTCTTGTAAAATAATTCAGGGTTAAAAGACTCTAAACGCTAAACGAAATGATATTTTGTTAATGCGTGATTTTTGGAGATGATAAACATGTAAGTAAACAATTAAAATCACTATTTTCATTTATATCCAGCTTTAACTAAAAGCTAGAAACGATGACACTTTTGTTAATATTATCGTCAAAGCACGTAATATTACCTTCATAGATTTGTTCATTAGCCACTTCACATACACAATTCGATTTCTCCCCTCCGTCTTATATCAAACACTTTAAATATAATGACAACGCTCTTTTCACAGCAGAAAATTTGTGTGCAATGTTTTGGAAATTTTTAGAATCCAGCCCACGTCTGAAAAGATACATGACCGTCCATAAGAATGGCGATACTCAGTTTGATCCAATAAATCCTCTTTCGTATGGCACATAAGGCTTCAAGACGCACAAAATCTTTTCTGGGTTAAAGAGTTACCTTCAACTAATTCAGTGATGTACAAACGATGAAAAGGTAATCATTTCCAAAGATTCTCCGATTATATATATATATATATATATATATATATATATATATATATATATATATATATATATATATTCCTGTGTGTCTGTATGTAACCGCTTTCTCTGATGAATAGTTGAAAATGGCTCGAGCGAATAAAAATTGTGGAACCATCCTTTTTCGAACCTTGTGAACTTGCGCTACAGAAACAAAATCCACATCACTTGAGGATATTCCAGAAAATCACCAACTAAAATGAATAACAGAAGTAACTCGAACAGAAATAATGATATAAAGATGTTGACGTTGTACATTACTTCAAACAAAATATCAACCGAAAATAGCACTAGCTGCTCTTTCAGTGAATGTTTTTTTCCCTTATAAGCAGACGGATAATATTACCATTAGCATTACTATTATGTTCGTGATCTGGCACATATATCAGATTAAATTTTCACTATGAAATGTTCATTAAGCGGACTGAGAAGAAATGATATGTAGAAAAATTTTTTTTTTTTTTGTAAATTAAATGCATTTTACAACATTAAACGACAGAATATTTGATTTATTTATGCAGTATGTACACGTGTGTTTGAGCTCATATATATATATATATATATATATATATATATATCATCTTCAGAAAATAATCTCTCATAACGAAAGGAGGAGTGATGCTATGATTATATAAACTTGTATAGTTGCATTTACTCACACATTCAATCATCCCTCCCGCCATTCATCAATATATATATCCATATATATGTGTGCGTTTGCGTATAGAAGTTATAGTTTTGTGCGCCACTTTTGCGTATATAACTTCTTTTTCTTTAATAATTTAGTTAATAAGCTATCACTAGGTAATAATCGTATAAGTTAAGGATCTTTTACGCTACTGTGACACACACTTATCTTCTTGCATTCGGAGAGACCATTTTTTTCTTTACCAGAATGAAATCTACGTTCTGTAATTTATCATCAAAGTGAGATACTTAAAAGACGTTTTTTTCATTTTTTTTTTCCTTCCTTTTCGAGCTTTATTTCATTTGCTTATATTTACAATACCAGTTATTTTTTCCTATTTCCTTAAATGCTATGAAAATGAAAACTGGGCAGGAAAAACATAAAAATAATCCTCTACAGCTAAATAGTAACGACAATCATGAAAATGTGTGGCTTTTTTTTACAAGCATCGTCGATGGATATTGATAATCTTCTTACCTGCATTTTTGGGGCAAAAATACAATAACAATCTTAATGATATTGTGCTTGATTAATTTGTTTGCTGCAAAGATATATTTTTGTAATTTACTGTAGTCAGATATTTTTTTCTCCTTTTTGCGGCAGGCTTTTCGTTTGCATAAATTAAATCCTCGCCTAGCAAAGTTGCACTTCGGAAAATAATGACCAATAGACGTTTGTGTCCATGGGGGAATTAAATTATGTTTTTGTTTTTTGTTTTTTTGTTTTTGTGTGTGTGTGTTTTGAGTGTATATGTGTGTGACTGTATGTGTGCGTGTGTTCGTGCGTATGAGTGTATACGACAGCTGTGGTTTGTGGAAAGAACAGAAACAAGGAGATGAACCAGAACAAGAAAAGCGAAAAATGGAGGAACAAATGAAAGAAATGAGAAAAAAATTCTTAAGAAAAAGCATCAAAGACTTGAAAGACGGGAATGACAAAGAGAAAGCTAATGAAATAGATAATGAAGAATATCTTAGTCATATAGATTATTAAAGAGAGGGGTAAAGATAATGGAATTAGTACTGAAGAAATAAAGCAAAGCAGAAATAATGATGATCATATGAGAGTTCATAGTGATTATGTCTTTAATACAGTAAATAGTATCACCGGTGAAACTTATAAAATCATGCCAATGTAATGATGACACTGATACAAGATTCATTTCTCCAAACGTAACATTTATTACTACTAATACAAGTAGTCATTTTGGGACTGCTATTTAACAATGATCCCAGTTAGAAAAGAAATTCAAAAAATAGCGAAAAACGAGATCAACGATCAACTCCAGGCTGCAAAGAAGAAATATTCGCAGCCCTTGGTAGTTGCTCGGTTTCGAGAACTTAAGGAACATTCACTTTAATTATCTCTCTTGAGAATAAAATTCAGTCGAACTTAGAGGGATATCGAAGGAGTGCTTGACATTCAAAATGATGAGAGGACAGCGAGTGCATAAACGGGAAAATGCATCCACATATTAAAGAAAGCTACAAATTTATTTAGCAAAAGAAACATTAATCTCTATGTGTTTTTTTTCTTTCTTATTGTTCACTGCTTCTATACTGGTTCCGTATTCATGTATACACTTAATTTTAAATACGGGAATACATGAATGCTGGATGATAAAAGCAAAATACACTATAATATTCACTGTAAGGAAAGACTCAAATTCTCAAAGTCATTCTCATACGATTGACCCCCTCCTCCTAAAAAAGTAATACCTTTTTCCACAGGTGATGCTATCCTAAAGTGTCTACAAAATACTTAATATGCATGCAAAAATGATGCCTCTAAGGAAAACCAGACTACACATGATGTCACTTATATGCATTTATTTAAATTAATTTATCTTATAGCGTCCTATCATTTGTCTGGATGTAACCAACAAAATCTTGTCTACCATACTGATAACACCTACATCTTGATAATGACTGAGCCTGCAGAATGTACTTGAAAAAAAAACAGAATAACATTTTGATTATAGTATTCAATATTTTATTTGAAAATATCTCCAAAATACATCCTTGTTTCCCTGGTAAAGTTATGAATCCACCTCATCTCCTCCCTGCTATGGGTAAAATAGCAGAACAAACTGGGTCCTGTAGCCTTCGTTGGCAATTAATTGCGGGAAAATATTCTTCCTAGTCAATCATGAATCGAAAGAGACAAGATCGCCCAAATGTGTATCACGTAAGGCACTTAATTGACTGACTGAAATATAGATTACACACATACATATGTGTGTTTCGTACTTCGGGAGGATTTTTTCAGACCAATAATAGTTTTATCGCTGGAATATTGCATCAATTATCAAAAATATATAATACCTCAAATGTTATTATTGTGGATACTCGTATTTGAAGTAAACTCCCCATTTTTATTTTACACAGTGTGCATCATGTCTGTCGGCCTGCGTATTCGAGGAATCATAATAAAAATATCCTCTCCGGTAGGAATCAAGTCTGCGTAAATTTTTTAGAAGCCACCACTTGATCTGGTGGGCTTTACCATTCGGCTACGACGAGCAGGAAAATAAACAAGCCTCTATTTTTTTTCCTTTTAGCGAAAGTACACTTCCTCACCAAGCTATAATAATAAGCCTAATATAATAATCGATATCTGAAATAAAAATGGGGCGTCTATTTCAAATATGAATATCCGCTATAATAACATTTGAACTAAGGAAAACGCCGCATTAAAAATTAATATATGTGTGTGTGTGTGTGTCAATGTTTATGTGTGTGTTTGTATCTATGTATATTGGATTTTCGAATTCTATATGCGCGATAGATGTGGCGGTTATCGATTACATAATTCAAAGCTGCTCATTTTTTAAGTATATATAATGCAAACATTTCAAGTTTTATCTGGCAAGGTGATACTATAGTATACTAAACTATTATACATACAGAAAAATTAATTTCAGATCTTTATTTAATATGTAAACATCAGACGGATTCTTTAAAATAAATAATATTTTTAGGTAATTACTAAATATATTACTCCAGCCTCTCTTATTTCTAGTATAGATCATTCTGTATCGGATGTTTAAATAAAGATTCAGAAACAGAGTTCCTTTCCGTTTCTCACTTGCACTGCGGCAGTCAGTTTTCTCGGTAATCCGTTGATTGGTTTCTTTAATATCATATTGTATTCGGGTAGACAAGACACTCCGTAAAGCAAACAATTATAGAAACTCATTTATTTTCTTTATTGTGCTGGAGCCCCTGTAGCTGTCCACTTGTAAACGAACAGAAGCCAGAAAAAGCAGGAAAAGCAGTTAGAATCCGAAAAAATAAAGAGCATAAGGAAAATACACTCGGAAAATTTGTTGAATAATAAAGTTAGAAAGGGAAAACACGAAACGTTTATTTTTATTAAAACAATGAAGGAACAGAGAAGAGTGTCTAACGAAAGGACCCTGTTTATATTATGAAATAAGCACTGAGTTTAACGACTGGCTGCATATCATGCAAACTTTGAAGACATAATTTTGAAGCTAATCTGACTATAGTAAATGGATATATAGTTTGGTCGTAGCCACGGCCAACAGTACCTATGCTAATTTTATATGTCGTGTATGATTCGACCCCCTTAAAATTAGTTTCAACATTAGGTCTTCAAATGTCGCATGATACGCGAGTATATGCGATATTTAAATATATAAAGTTAAAGGTTGCGTTGATATCTATATGCCCCAAAACGGAAAAAAAGATACAGACGCTGAACGGAGTTATTTCCCAAAAATAACAGAAAAATATCTGTAAGTTTGAAGGTGAAATAATTAGACGGTAGAAAAAAAAAGAAGAAAGTAATTTCAAACTGAAACTTTTATTTACTCTACGGTAGAGTAAATTGTTCTCGTTCTTACTTTCATGTCTAATGATATCCCCATCTTGTTTTTATTTAGTACTGCTCAATTATTGCTCACCCTGTTTCTAATAATAATAGTCTGTCAGTATTGCCCGACAAGGGGATTGAACTTACAATTACTGTCACCACATACATAAACCAGCGCTGCTTTAATCCAGCGCTAGGCGATCGAAGGTTATCTGGATTGACAAACACCTGATGAAGGTCGGTGGGTACAACGGTTGAAACCTTGTAATAATAACAGTAAAGATGAGAACAATATTCCGAATTTAAATATGTAAATTACAAAATGAAGATAGAAAAAATCAAGCAATTAAATCTTTGAAATATCTAGGAAGTGCTTTAATAGAGGACGGAAATTGCGACACTGAAATCTGAAGACGCATTGAAATAACGAAATGTGCATCCAAAAGCTAAGCAGAGTATTAAGAAACATACAAATTTTGATAAAAACCAAGAAAGGAGTGCGGAACTGTTAGGCAATATCGGTCCTTCTATATGGAAGTGAATGCTGGACAATTTCCTCGCAGATGAAGAAGAGACTTGAAGCAAAAGAATTGTGGTTCTTCAGAAGAATGCTGTAAATACTATGAACTGAACATGAGAGCCATGTTTTATAGAAAGTGGAAAGAAAAAGGGCACATATATATCACGAGAATGAGACAGTGAGAATTTTTAAAGCACATAATGAGGAAAGTGGGCTTGGAAAATTTGATACTACCAGGACAGATTGAGGACAAGAGAGAGTGGGGAGACAACGCATAACATACCTAGCGTGCCTGAGTAGATTTAGGAGAGATAACAAGGAGTCAAAATATATTACGAGCTACAAAGGACTGGAAATTGTGGAGAGCTATGATGGCCAACGTCGCGACACATAGAAGAAAGAAAGTACTATAGAAATATTGCGAAAAAAAGGAAAGAAGGAAGAAAGCAAAGAAAGGAACGGAAATAAAAGGAAATTAAGAGTAAAGAAGAAAAGGGGAATCGAGAAAAAATGAAAAGGTAAAAGAAGATATGAAAATAAAACAATCATTCAGACTAGAGATTTAAATAAAATGTAGCAAAACAGAACAGAGAGAGCGAGAAAGAGAGGGGGAGAGAGAGGGAGAGAGAGAAAGGGGCAGAGAGGGTAGATAGTGAGATAGAGAGCAAGATAGTATGAAGATGCACTGACGTGTGTGCCGCTAGCAAAAATGATTAACTTTGGATCATTGTTCTTCTACTCAACAGGTATCCAAACAAGAATGAATCGAAGAACTTCTATCGCAAAAGTGAAAAAAAACGAATGGCTGGACCCGGTCGTACAGTTGACCGATCAACACGGCTTCTACTGACAGTAGGAAAAGAGGAAGTTAACTTGAAAAGAACCAGAATAAACCTTTTCAAATGGATTTTAGATTATCATCAAAAGAATTGGCCATTCGAATAGGCTGCTTGCCATGAATGTGAGAATTCTCTTGAGGAACTAAAATGTGAGTCAGTTTTCATAGCTGAATCATTTTCTAATGCACGCAATATCAAACTCATAATTATCTAGCTGTATATTTCAGTAATATTTCCGTTCGTGTCAATGCACTTTATTCAACACATACATAAAATTTATACAGGGATGTTTTAAATCAAAATACAGATAATAAATAAGTGTCAGACATGAACATTTCAAGGAAGAAACAAAATATAGAAAAATGATTATATAAATTTAAATGAAATTTTTGAATAGAAAAAAGTTACAAAAGAAGGGAATGTTGCATTTTACTCAAGATTTAATAGTAATTAGAAGAATGTTAATAAATAAATACCGTGTAACGTGCGATCATGCGTATCGTGCAACCCTCAATTGATTTTAGAATCTATTTCGTGTATAATGCGTGTTCCGATTTTGAGAGAGCAAATTACAAAAAAAAAGTAAAAAACAAAAAGCAAATGACAAATGTATTTTTAGTAATGATATACTCATTGTGTAAACGCGTGCAACCGAATGAGGAAAAGCTAAACATCTTATAAACATAAAAAATGCAAAAGATGCATATTCGCTATGCTTGTGTTTTATAATACGATACTAATATTTGGATATTACATGCATTATTATTGGCTACAGTTAAGTAAATCATCGATTTTACCAAAATCATGTTTAATTTAATACAACTGACTAGAGTAAATAAATATATAGTTTGGTCCACGGCGTAGCCATTACCAGAAGTACATACTATAATTTTATATCTCGTGTATGATGTGACCCTCTTAAAATTAGCCTCAAAATTAAGTCTTCAAAATTCGCATGATACGCGAGTATATGCGATATTTAGATTGAAATGAAAAGACCGATGATAAAAGTTGGTGCGAATATTCTCACCCATTCCCACACACACAGACACAGACACACACGCGCGCGCGCGCGGACGTGTTTTGAGATTGTAACTGTGGTTACGGTGTTAAGTAACAGTATTAGTGGCATTAGTTTACGCGAGCTGAAAATGCAAGAAATATTTAGGATTCTGTATTTTATAAATTCAAGGAAAATATTGCCATAAAAAAGCTAGCTTAATTCTCTGAGTTAAAAAGTAGTGCATTGATAAATATAAAATAAATGTATATTTCTACTACATAAATAGAATACTCTAACACATAGAGAGAAACTAATTGTCTATCATAATTCTCTCGAATAATTATTGTAATACGGACACATACACAGGGCCAATTCAAGGTACTGGCAACTCGAGCAGTCGCCTATAGTGTCATCAAGTCTGAGGGCGACATCATGTCAACATGTCATATGTTTGGGATCTTCCATAACTAAAGTTTATAAAAAGATACTTGCGGCCGTCCATGACTCAAGACACATTAAATTCTTTGGCAATTCAATAGAAAAAATGATGTTTTAAGGAAGATAGGTGTAGAAAGTGCCATGCAAAAGTTTACAGATCGAAAGACTAGAAAAAAACTTTTATATAAGATATATATTGTAATACACTCGTAATTTTACATTTTCAGGTTTCTTTTAAGGGCGCCGAATTAAGCATGCCTGGGGTACCAGCAAACCTAGGGATGTCACTACACACACACACACACACACACACACACACACACACACACACATATAAAGGAATAAAAAGCCTACAAAATGATACCAACCAATATTGGCAATAAAATTGATATTTATTTTATATGAAATTTTTGACCAAAGAGGAACACGAAGGGAAAAAAATTCTAAAATCAGAGTTTTCTTATATACGGTAAGAGAACTTTGCTGGCCAAGCTGAACGGTAGCTTGCCCCTACAAATGGACACAGTTTCGAAGATAGCAAGATGATACATCATGAAAACTCTCGAATGTACATAGATTTAAACTGTTTAAAAATAGGAAATTTGCTCAAACACGTGTACTTACTAAATAAAGTTTCAAGTAATATATATATATATATATATATATATTCATTTGTGTGTGTTCTTATGAAATAAGGAAACAAAACTTATATATATATATAACAGAAAGTGAAATCAGCGAACAGAGTTCGAATTCTAGTCGAGCTCGTGATATTCACTTATTTTACGTAAACACCTTTGGGAAATGTAGCAATACATCTCTTCTCCCTTCAGCTTCAGACCAAACCAACTTGGTTGACAACCATTATAGAAGGAGGAAAAACAGAATTCAAAATATGAAGAGGGTTGTGTGTAGACTTCAGGACACTGTTTATGTTAGCAATTCTTGCTGAAAGTTAAGGTTAATTCTCCAACAATGTAATAATACACACACACACACACAATAAATTTATATATATATATATATATATATATATATATATATATATATAGATAGATAGATAGATAGATAGATAGACTGACTGAATGTTCAGTTATAAGAACAGCATTTTTTGTCCCCATACGTCGTGGCACTCTGTAGCATCGAATATCACAGAACGAAAGTTTAAAATATAAACTCGTCCAATTCTGAAGTCGTGCGAAATATTGCAGTTATCATTTTTAAAACTATGTTCTCTATTATGGTAAACTTGCATAAAACAGCAATAAAGGTAACATTGAATTTACAAGAAATTTTATAATAACACTGTCTCCGCTCCATCCCCTATAATGCAACAATGTCTATATAAAATGACTCTTCAATGCATCAAGTATCTGAAGAATTTTTACATAAAAGTGTCTCGACAGACAAGGTCACGTCATATATGTGAAACAGTGCTTTGTGCACATTCTACTGGCGTTCAATTCATATCATCCAGAAGAACCAACTTTTAGATGTTGCTTTTTGCAAACGAAGAAGTTGTCAGGCATATGAGCAATTTTAACAATTATGTGTTATATTCGGCGATAAATGTAAATTTAAATTGGTTGGTTCTGACAGCATGTAGTACTTAAGGATATGATATCGTTTCCCAAACATATGGAGAATCAGATAAATTTTAAATTGGTGCAGGTGATGCTTTCTAACGTTGGTGATGTCCATCAATGTTTAAGAATTAATGAACAACATATTATTTCTTCTCTGTGAATGTTCTTTGTTTCTAGTCCCATAATTATGCTACGTAAACGGGAAAACAATTTTCCAAGCTAAAATAAATCAGACGGGGTTTACTTAATATCCCGAACCCAGTCAAAGTCAGAAATTTTGGAAGATCATCGGCGATAATGATTTGGAAAGGAAAGCGACGACAATGACTCAAGGAAAAATGGGACAAAATCACGCCTGACCAGTGTACCAAATTAATAATATCTTGTGCTTGAAGATGCGTGGAAATATATAAAAAACATGACATGTACCCATCTTATTAATATTGCGTATCAATATTAGTTTAATAATATGATTTACATTTGTATTTACAATTTTGCTCTCAAATATTTTGCTAATTTTCTTGTAATGCACAGTTTATTTTCCTTACTTTTTTTTATTTTTGTTATTCTTAATGCAAATTTACCAGGGCAGAGAAAAAATTTAAAAATATTTCCTGGAATTTTTATCACTATTTTTTTTACGTAGAATTTAAATTTTTGTTCAAACTTTCCTTTCCGTGGTGATAATATATATATAAAAAATATTTAAAAAGAAAATGGAATGTTTTTTCACGGCCATTGAAATAAACAAACACGAAGAGCAAATTTCTATGGAAAAACATCAAAATATTTCTTCTATAGTAAAAGACTCTTTAGCACAACAGATGGTGTTTGTCTCAGTGCGACAGCTCTCAAGCTGATCCCGCAAGCAGTCACTGGTGTGTTTGGTCAACTGCAATTCTCTTTGTAACCTTTTAGTAGCGTAATTTCATACTTCATAAATATCCATTTTATTACCTATTTAACGGTCAGATTCAAGAAATCTTTTTTATGAGACATTTCCTATGGTTTAGCAAATTCTTTCCCAAGTAATTTTACCGTCGCTTCTTTATTGCATATGCATTATTATTGGATTGTCAAGTTTAAATGGTTGAGTTCAGTATAAAAAGAATACATTTTGTTATTTCTATATAAAAATATTTGTTTTACAACGTTAAAATTTCAGTAACTTTTGAAGAATCACTTCTTTTGTTCATAAGAATAGAAATGTCTATGTAGATATTTGAATAAGAATTCATACATACAGAGTGTCTGAAGTTATTATGCAAATCAAATAAACCTTAATAACTCAAGGTTCTGAACCAATATTTGTCAAATTTAAACTCGTTCATTTCCACCCCTAGTAGAATATCTACCTAATTTTTGAGCTATTTTTAATGGTTGGTTTTTGAGATAAGTGAAATTTACGGTAATGGACTGGCTGAAGATAGTATGAACATTAATATTAGCTTAAGACCTCAGAAATCTAATAAAAAATATTTTTTGGTCTATGATATATATTGAAACATGGGTAAAGTTAAAGATCTAACAACTGCTGAAAAACAGAAAATAACAATGTCAGTGAGTGAATGTCAACATTGGAGCTGTCAAAGGAGCTTTGCAGAGATCATCGAATGATAAAGAAGACTGTTGAAAATACAATTAAATTGAGAATTCGTAAAGGAAAAGGCTTTAAGAACTTTATTCCTTGAGATGAATATAAACTAAAGTGAATTATAGTGAAATAACCAATTTTGACCTGCGATCAGATCTTTGAAAGCTCGAATTGAGAGATTCAAGGAAAAAAGGTGTAGAACATTTTGTGAATTGAGATCTGTAAAAAAATCTCTTAGCCACCCTCCTCTCACTAAAGCAAATATTTAAAAGCATGAAAATTGGGCCAAGAAATACATGAAAGTTGACTTTTCTAAAGTAATTTTCACGGACGAATCTCGAGTGACATTTCATGGACCTGATGGATGGGTCAAAAGACGGATTTTATCCAATTCAGACGTGCCTGTGGCTAAAAGAAGGCAACAAGGAGGCGGTTGTGTTAGGATATTGGCTGGAATTGTCGAACAAACTATTATTGAACCATTCAAGATCGACGAAGTAATTAAACTGAACAATGCTAGCTATTGTGATTTTATGAAGAAATTTTCTTTGCATGGTAGATGTCCAAGTCTCAGTTTCAAAACGAAGTGTGTATTTATGCACGACAATGCTACTTTTCTTGTATTTGAAGTCTTTGAGCATAAAAGAAGAGGAAAAACATTGATTAGTATTGGTTAATTTTATTCATATTACTATGCCTATTAATTCAATGTATTCTATCACTTCTTAAAAACGAATATATGACTGATAAAATGCCATGACTTAATTGTCTGATAACATATGATATAAAATAATTGTACAAAGTGATAAAGAAAGGATTTCGGATAAATTTCTGTCTAAAGATGTAAGAAAATGCATAGAAATATTTTTCTTGTAACAATAATATAAAACGAACGAATGAACTTCACTGAAGAAACGTGTTTGCAAGATTGCTTTGTTGGGCGTTCTAAGCTAGAACCGTTCTGTGAAATTTTTCGATTCGAAATCAACTGCTTATTCAGCTTAAAATCTGAGTCTTATGCAAGTCGATGGGTAGAGAATAAGTTTTGCAAAAACTTGGGACAAAAATATTTTGCTTTTATTTAAAACGAAATTCACTGTACGTGTAGATCACAAGCATGCGGCATCCAGTAAGTGTTTAACTCAAATATAATGATTTGTAACGCAGGCTTGTTAACAGTTACTTATAATATATGCACAATTACTAGATTAAAAGATTATCTTATCGAAAGAAAGAAATATGAGAACAATTAGATGAGTTTTATATTACATATAAATTGAATAATCTGATGTAGAATCTCAGATACTAAAATAAAAGGAATAATCTTGCGAGATAATGTGGCTTTAAAATGAGATTCGTACACTGTGACATAGATACGTTTTTGTTGTACTGATTTAAACATCTGAAAAGTAGATATCTCCACTGATTTGTTAAAAGAATGAACATGACCACGAAGAAAAACTGTCGCCAAGTTAATAAAGCAATGTTTTATCTTATAAATCTATCAAAATTCTAATAAAATGATTTTTACTAAATTTTATTTTTTATCCTTTTTTAAAGCGTTCGAAATTTTGGTAAAAATGTAAAAAAAGATTTTAATCTTTTTTTTACATTGAAAAACATATTGATTTTAAAATGCTTGCGAAAATCAAATAATTGTCGGATTTTAATAAAACTGTCATGACATTCACAAATGAATGCAATTATTTTAGAAATGTTTCTTTTTTTTCAGAAATCCTAGAAAAAAATCATTTGTTTACATCGGTGACCTCCCAGTTATTTAATTATATTAAAAACGCATTTCTGCGATATTTTTAAATTGTTTCCAACCAGATTAATTAAACTTTAAATCAGATGATATTCCCCATATAAAGTTTCAAAAAAGTATATTCAATTTTTAATAAAGAGAATTACATTGAGTTGACAGATGGCTAAAATGGTGTTAAAATCAGCGACATTTAACGATTTCAAGACGAAAGATCCTTCAAGCCAATTTAAAATAGTTTTGAAATACAGCAATGTAAACTTACTGAAAATATGAAATTTAATCTATTAGCTTGAAGTTAAAACTCAAATGAAAGCTATAGGAAATATTTCTTTTTTAAAAAAAACATTATAAACTTTAGGTATCGCGTTTCTGTGGAAATACCTACTGAAAAGTCACTATTCTGACAAACGGAATATTAAACCCTAAGTAAAGAATTTTTTTTTCAATAAAGAGTTTCTGTTTTTTACAATAAGAGTCTTTTTTGTCGATATGAACGTACTTATAAAACTACAAATACAACGAAGTTGAAAAAATAAACTTTGTCTAAAAGGCAAATATAAGCATCACATTGTACCATCAGATCAAGTAGTACCTGTTGGCGCCTCACATAAACGATTTCAAATGAAAAAAGAAAACGATGAAACTTTAGTCTATTTTGCCATCATCTGGCATGCTCTTTCATCCTTCCCGCCACTGTTGGTGTCTCACCCAAGCGAGACACAAATCTTTTGTTGAAGAGCAGTCAAGGCACTTGAAAACATTCAACTCTGTTAGCGGCCCGGCAAAATGGCGTCATGACACTGAAAAAGAGGATTAATATATATATATCCCCAGGAGAGAGTCGGCACTTTCGCGGTGGACTCTAACATTGATTGCCTTACCCACAATTCGACTTTGACCAACCCACACAAATAAAAACACATCAGAGTGGAGAGATGCATATTTTTGCAAAGCCATTCTCAAACCTCAAACAATGATAAGAAAACAACAAAGATTTTGAAGTTTTTCGACAACTCTAACGGTGTCGTCTTCTAAAGAATGCGAGAAGTCTTTTAAACAAAGTCCCTGAAGCGATATCTACTTTAAGAAGTGTATATATATATATATATATATATATATATATATATATATATATATATATATATATACTGCTAAGAATTTAATGGTTCAGTCATTACGGAAGCACTCAGTGTCTAATAAGTGCTTTACTTCCAAGACTAGAAGGTGCCATTCACACACATAAAGGAATATGGTTGGGAAATAGGTAGAAGTCGACAAGAAAAAGAAAGGCGGAAAAATATATAAATGAGCGCACCTGATCCAAATATTAGCAACAACAGTTTTGCTTGTAGAGCCGTAGGTAAAAGAAGCGTTTGCAATTACAAGTGCCGGCCTGTCAGCTCATTGCAAATCATTGAAACTGTTTTCTTTACAGTCAAGTACATTTATTCAATCTCTACGGCGGTCTGTCTACCCTTCCATAATGTCATGTCCTCACACTTACTCTATGCGTATTTATGTATGTAAATTCATACACACTATTATATCGTTGCATATATGAATATAACTAAGCAAATTCAATTACATCTTGCCGTTATTTCACCTATCTATATCTCATCTATTTGTATTTAAATTAAAAGATTGACTTGCGCAGTTTGTCTCATCAGAAACGCACTAATATATATATATATATATATATATTCAAATAGATAAATATAAATAAATAAATGTACGTGTAAGTGTTCAAAATCAAATACATGCATATCTATATCCTTTGCTGTACGAAAAACAGTGCTCAGTGCTAAATAACGAAGCTATTATTGACAAACAACGTGGTGCGATTAAGCTTTTTATTTAAGTTTTCTTGTGTTCGAACAAGTGCTTTTTTTCTGGACACTGAATATATGGAAACTGTCCAAATGTTCTGTAATTTAGAGTGTTTTCGGCTATACTTTTAGCCATTATCAAAGATGGTTTTATTTTTGATTTTTAAATGGATGTATAAGTTGTATGTATATATATATATATAAATTATAGCCGTGTTTTATTTTCCATTTACAGTCAGAACAGACAAAATAATATAAATATTTTCTACAAAAGCCAAATGCACATAAACAAGATGAATCTGCACTTAGAAATATCATAAAGAATTACACTACCCCAGTTGACCCTAAGAAAAACATAATAAGTTAATTATCTACTACAAAACCGCTAACCTTATCTTAAAAAATAACAGCACATCTGCAAAATCAAAACTACAATGAACGAACATTATTTACAAGTTCAAATGTCACTTAAGGAACAGTGTTCCTGATCAAAACAATGTCATAAATAATTACATAATTCACACTACTACATGCCTATCCAGACATCTTACGTTACAGCTATCCGAAAACAGATCCATCTAAACTTATTTAAACACACAAACTTGCCATATTCCATCCGAAACATACTAGTAGAAAATACAAGAATAATAAGCTCATCCACATGTAAAAAAAAGATTTGTCATCGCATAGTAAACTTATATTTAAACAAAAAAAATATGTCAACTTTGACAGTGAACATTGTAATGTCCATATAACTACTCTGATCATGGCCCAAAAGCTTAGAACGATGACCAATATAATAAAGAAATTTCCAAATGTTGGACAGTTTTAGCCATTATTTTCTCTTATGTTTCACGCATTCACTATCTATCTATCTATCTATCTATCTATATATATATATATATATATATATATATATATATATATATATATATATATATATATAATATTCCTACGGTCATATTTATATCTTTTATTTACAAACAGTATATATATATATATATATAAAGAGAGATATATATATATATAGATAGATAGATAGATATAGATAGATAGATAGATAGATACGTATACGTCTGTGCAATAATATGTATATACACATGGATATATACATAGATATATACAATACTGACATCTCATTTTAACACATATATCTGACAAAATTTCGCAACAATATCTTGAAATACTAAAGAGTAAATTTATTCAATAATATCACCATTGGCTTCAATCTCGGCGTGCAGACGACTTCGGAGTCGCTTACATCTCTTCTGGATGGTCTCCTTGTTTAAGTTGATGAATGTTTTTTTTCAGTTCATCTTGAATGTTACAAATAGTTTTGTTAGCCCAACTGCACCTCACACATAAGAGGGTTGAAGTCTGTGGAGTTAGATGGCCAAATGTAATCGGTCATGTGGCCGCAGAAATTGCTTGACAGCCATCACTGGTATGGTGCAAAGTTCTGTTGCCAGACCTAGGTTCTTCCAGTAACTACCCTTTGACACAGGGCAGCACTACCTCTTCAGAGCACTTGACGTAGGCTTCCGTGTTGAGTCTTAGGCCCTGTGAGAAGATGAATGGAGACATAACGTCATCACTAGTGATCACTCCACTCATCCAACTCTTTCTGAATGTCCTTAGATTGAAACCAACACACTCTGAAATGTTGCTATTGGAGCTTTCGGTGCGAATGCCAAGCAGTACAGCATGCTGTCTTCAAATATCTGGCGGAGTGAATTGCGTCATGGTGCTTTTTCTTCAGAGACGGTGCCCAACTGACCATAATGTGCAGTCGACAAAATCAAAATCAACGCGCATGCGAGAAAATGACCGAAATTTACCCATCGCACTCTGTATATAGGTGTCTCCAAAGAAGCGAGATACGTAAGGTTTACAATGAACTTTATAAAATGAAAAATCTTTCTTGTAGCTTTTATTGTAATTTGGTTTTAATTTCAATATAATTTACAATAAGCAAAAGAATTTGCTCTATTTTAAAACTAATTTAAATTTGTTGAAACTTTATTTTTAACCGCTAAGAATCACTGACTTTAGCCATTTTTAACCATTTGCCTGCACAATGCATCTCTCTTTATTAAAAAATATTTTAAAAATAAAATACACCTTTTCTGAAATTGTATTTTAGTAATATCAGAGGATTTAATGTTTAATTAAACAGGTTGAAACTGACTTTTTACTTACTTTTCGTTTCAAATATCACAGAAATGTATTTTTAACAGGTGTTTATTGAAGTTGTTGACAGTTTGCCAGTTTGATTGACAACCGGAAATTTAAGATATGTCTATATTTCTGAGATGAGTTATTATAACTGTTTATATTATTTACATAATTTGGACTGTTGTCCTCATAGTTATTGCCATTTGCCCGTCGTTTCGGCCGTTGTACCCTCTGGCCTTCTTCAGATAATATACGTTGAAATTTTGAACCAAACCCTTTATTTAATCCACACAAAATATTTGGGGTAAAATTCCACGTCCTGTGCTTATTTGGATATATCAGTTTCAGTTAATTCCCTTTAGGAAATCAAATTTTTTGTTCCTTCTACTGTAGCCAGGTTTTGAGCTGACAACCTTTTGGGTCAAGTTACTTTTTAAATTATTTCAAATAACGCTTTTATCCATTTTAAAGTGATTTGAAAAATTCAGGGACACCTCAAACGTTTTGCATCTAGTATATATATATATATATATATATATATATATATATATATATATATATATATATATATATATATATATATGTGTGTGTGTGTGTGTATATATATATATATATATATATATATATATATATATATATATATATATATATATATATATTCCGTCCTTATTTAAAACACTTCCTAAATTTAAATTTTTGATGCGTCCATTTCGTAGTTCGCATCTTGGATTTTTCCTTTTGCTAACAGCCAAACATTCCAAAAAATGGTAAGTTAAAAGAGAGATAATGCAACTTCGCTGTTTTCGCCTCTTAAAATTCTCTATTAGTCTAAATTTTCTGTTATTAAACGAGTAAATATTTCTTTTCCTGCATGGATTCTTTTTGTCTCCCTGCTTCTCCCCCTCCTTGAGCGTGTTAATAAAAAATAATGTTCTGTGTTAATTCGTGAATTCATCTCCATGTAACTACCCACGCATCTGTTGCTGATTAGAGAAGTCTTTGTGATTACTCAGATATTTACGTTAGAATTCCTGCGTATTACATGAGCATACGCAAGTAATTCTCCATATTTCACATGTGTTCTTATGCATGAGTGGATATGTATATTTCTTTAAGCTCATTTTTTCATGTTTGTGTCAGACAAAATCAAATTAAATTTGGCTTCTTAATTCTGAGGTTCATTATAAACAAAATTTCTGTGACATATACTTACCTCAATTAAGTTACTACTGTCTTGAGTAAATATGAATACTTCTGAATATATGTCTTTTAAGTTGGTCTATATATATATATATATATATATATAT
Organism: Acanthosepion pharaonis; assembly: GCA_903632075.3. Taxonomy (NCBI): domain Eukaryota; kingdom Metazoa; phylum Mollusca; class Cephalopoda; order Sepiida; family Sepiidae; genus Acanthosepion; species Acanthosepion pharaonis. Next base: position 4,778,756 of record CAHIKZ030005588.1, on the reverse strand, counting down.
ATATATATATATATATATATATATATATATATATGCATCTTTCATTAAAACGACAGACAAAATACTACAGTTTGAGCTTTTTTATTTCATTTTTTTTTGTTCTGAACAAGAGCTTTCTTTTCTGGACAAAAGTGTGTAAGAACTGTCCGAATGTTCTGTATTTTCCAGGCACTTTCACTATACCTTTAGCCATTATCAAGAATGATTCAATTATCAGCTGAGTAATTGAATCATTCTTCTGTAATGTTCATGGTGTAGTAGTGAAGCGTTTTAATTCCAGAATACATTTAGGACATTGTTCTTTGTTCACAGTTAATCCAGAAAAGAAAGCTTTTTTTTTGCACAAGAAAATTTTTTCTCAACTGTAGTAAATAAAAACCATCTGTCGTTTTAATGAAACATGCATAAAGGAAGGATTGCTGCCTAAATATACAAATATATATATATATATATATATATATATATATATATATATATATATATATATATATATATATATATATATATGAAAAACAGTATATATTTTGTTATATATTACGACAAATTTTCCACGTGGTCATAGATTTTTTCTAGTATATGTAAATAATATATCTATATTAGGTTATATTTGTTTTATTCGATTTTAATCGTTAAATATTAAGTTATGATCCCTATCTTAAAACGTATCTTAATATACAGAGTAATTGAAAAGTAACTCGCTATTTTATGTATGAGTGTGGCCAACCAGGAGTCTTGATTTAATACCCCATGACTTTCTGGTGAGGGTGTAAAGGAGCAAGTCTAATATACCAAACGAAGAATTTGGAAGAAATGGAAGGGCGAATAAAAGAATGAATGTTTTCCATACATGAAGATTCCTGGTGAAAATAGTTGACGCGATTCCTGGTCGGTTCGAGAAGCTGGTAGCGAAATCTGGTGCCCATATCAAATTTTAAATAAAATCTCAAATGCATTCCTCTCATATCCATTTCTTGTAAAAAATTATAGTTAATAAATTGTAAGTATTTAAAATGGGTAGTTACTTTTCAATCACCCTGTATATATATATATATATATATATATATATATATATATATATATATATATATATATATATATATATATATACAGTAAAGTTCACCCTGTACAAGGCCCCTATCAATCGAGGTAGAGGGTTACGTTACGGTTAGTTTATATGGATAGGTGGGGAAGATAGCAGTTGACTCTAGATTTGAACTGATTAGGATTGGAGAGATCGAGGAAACATCCACTTAGGAGTTTAGGTCAGTGTTTTGTGGGAAGAAGCTGTTTGTGTGGAACTTATTTCTCGCCAATGAAATACGGCGGGGATGAGGATAGTTTGTTACTAAGTAAGTGGCATGGGGGTTCTATCCGTGAATGTCAGACTTGGTGAAACCAGAGAGACGCAGTTCGTCCTAACGCTTTCCATAATTGTAGCGATAGAACAGTGAAGGACTCGCTACATCCCGCCTGTGAGAAAGAGGTTGGAGGGTGAAATATAATTCTTCTCCAGCAAGGACTTTGAGACTCTTTTGAACTCTGTCAAAACTGCAAAGTGGGGTCTGGGAAGCTCTTGCCCAAATACGGCAACAGTACTACATTTTCGACTTCCCCTGGCTCTTATAAATATAGAGGATAGCATGAGGAGTCAGGTTCCTACTTGAGCGGTACAGAGAGCCGATCATTTTACCTGAATCTTTGGCAATGGATCGTATATAGGAATTCCACTTGAGGTCGGGTGTATGAGACCCAATCTACTCTCGAGGCAAGGTGTCTCATTGGGGACACCGTGACTGACGATAGTTCGGAATCTGATCGCGGTGATGGAACCTTAATATATATATATATATATATATATATATATATATATATATATATATATATATATATATACTAGCAGTAGAGCCCGGCGTTGCCCGGGGATATAACAGTAAGAGGTAGATCAAGTATCCACCATCATAAAGACTGAAAAATAAAATTGACAAAGATTATTGTTTAAGATTGACGGACACGCATGTCTTAATTTTTTTTTTTTTTTTTGATTGGTCAAACCCAAACTCAAACAAAACATTGTTTTCAATCGTTATGAGTCTCCCAATTGAATAGAATTTTATTATAAATAATTGTCTTGTAAATGGAATTTTTAAAGCATTCTGAATGTTAAAAATAAAGAAAAAAAGTGTGCAAGAGAATAAGAAACACGACCTGCCAAAAAAAAAAAAGTGAAGTTTTGTTTTATCGGCTGAAAAATATAGGAAATCCGATGTGAGTTGTCCCCTTCCATTTTCACGATGTCTCTTAATCGTGTTTTCAAATTGATTTTATGCAAAAACAATTATATTTTTCCCATTTTTGGCACTGTTAGAACCACCACAAGGTAATTTTATGTAGTCCTGTGAAGTTTTGTTGAAATCGGTTGAAAAATGTAGGAAATCCGATCCAACGCCGGGCCATGCTGCTAGTATATATATATATATATATATATATATATATATATATATATATATATATATATATATACGTATGAGTGCTCGTGCGTGTGGATGTGGATGTGTGCTGAATGCGAATCCGATGGAATTCGAATTGCATAAAATAATTTGTAAAACTTCTACTTTATTATTTTTAGCTAATTAAAAGCCCTTAGAACTTGAACATCTAATTGGTGAATAAAAATACATTTAAAAATACTCTTTTAAATAGCCCACGCGGTTATTTCGCATACAGTTCCAAATGAAAACAATTCAAAATCCACATAGCCAAAGAAGAAAAAATAAGAGGAAGTTTAGACACCAATACAAAATCTAGGCAAATTCTATTACATAGAAAACAATTTACTAATGAACATTACGCTAATCGCAGTATAATAATCAATACAAAACATTAAAAACATTTTAAAATTTAATCAATGTAAAAAAGAGAGTTTACATTACACTAGAAGTAATCTATAAAGTAGAATTTAAACATTACCTCTCTCGGCGTATCATTCCGAAATTTAAAGAAAAGTTATACGAAAATATAATTACTTATGATTAAACGCTTAATTAAAAAAAAAATTAATAGGCTCCTCCAGAAATAACTGCACGGTCCAGATCCCATTCATAACATGTCTGTACAATATTGTACAACAGCTGATGTGATAATCTCCTGATGCCCGGATTCCTGACAATCAGACAGTTAACACAAACCTAGGAGACGTTTACCTCCAGCAGCCTTAATGAATGGACAAAAAATATCAAGAAGATGCAGGCAGACTAATCGGAATGAACACGCTCCATTTACCTAAAATTCAAAGTAGCAGAACTTTTCCTTGGGTTAACACATAATCACACGCACATACTCACACACTCACACACACACATATACATATGTGTGTGTGTGTGTGTGTGTGTGTGTGTGTGTGTGTGTGTAAAAATATATGAGTGATATAAATTTGGGGGGATTAGAATAATCATTTCTATTAATTCCTAGAGTCTAGAAGAATCCACAACAGAATACAGAAAGCACCGGAGGGCTGCTTCATCCTATTTGGGACTCCTCAGCAGTGTGCATCCACTATGAGAATCGAACCCGGATCGTAACAATTGATGAATTAATATATATATATATATATATATATATATATATATATATATATATATATATATATATATATATATATATATACTACTACTACTACTACTACTACTACTACTACTGCTGCTGCTATTAAGTATTACTCTTCAAGTATGAATTGAGTTCTGCGAGCCACGGACGCATTTCCTATAGAGAAAAAACTTTAAAATTCCCTTCTTTTCTACCGTGCAACGATGGCCTAGCGGCTATTGAAAGGAAAGTTCATATTTTGATTTGCATTTACTGGTGTGTGTGTAATATGTTGTTCATATTTCTGTTGTGTCTATTTTTTTATTATCTGTGTCATGTTCTCGGTGCGATTAAGAGCTGAATTTTTTTTACTTCATTTAACAGAAAAATGAATTCAGTTCAACATGTCATTTAAAAATATTGGTATCGATGAATCGTAGTAATCTTTTCGATTTAGGATTAGTATATATAGTTTTTTACTTAATAACAATATAACCTAACCCGTACAAATTAAGATAGTAATTAAAAAGATTTAAAACTTTATAAATTAAACAATTAAAACTATTATTGCAAAAATTCATTATTTATCGATTATTTTTCTTAAGACAATAGCGTCTATAATATATCTTATTTATAAAAGCAATTGAAAACTTTTTGAAATTAAATACTGTCTTAGTTTTATTGAATTTTTATTTTACAATTCAGAGCAGATTTTCTGTAAGTGAGGGTCCTACAAATAAGCGCTAAAATTCGCTATACTAATATTTCGTCCCCACGCTGACAAAATTTCGAACGTTCTGAAAAGGTTAAAAAATATAATTTAATAATAAAAAATTCTTTGGTTTTTCCTCTTAATAATAATATAAAGACTTTGACCATTAAACTTTGTTTTTATTAAGTTTGGGGCATTTTTTCATCATGTTATACTAATTTTTTGACGAACCATTGGAGGTACCTATTACTCGAGTATGAAGATAAAAGACAATTATAAAATATAATGAATTAAAAACTATTCGCGATTACTCAATTACTAAGAAGTGTTCTTTGAAATCTTTTCCTTTGATACATACACTTGTAAAAAATCCCGAATGCTTAAACATGTATTATTTTAATCCCTCTCTGTGATGCTTGTATACAAACGGATACAACCATTTTGCTTACTTTTTCAATTTCAAATAACTGGTTTTATTTACACGTTTCTCTCTTACTATTTACTTTCTGCCTAGCATGTCATTCTCTATCTTTCATTCACCAACAGTATCTTCATTTTCGCTATGTTTGCAAATAAAGTTTGTGATTCGTAAACAGAGAGAATTGCAATGGCTTCGCCAATCGGAATATTGGAAGAATATCTAACAAGCGCTGATAATTTATTGCGTGTTAGAAAAAAGAAGATTGTGTAATTAAATCTGACAATCGAGACGAATTGAAGAATATTTTTGAAAAAAATCTTCTTGCTCACATTTATATACACACCAATCTTTATGAATAGTCATACATACTTGGATATTTACGAAATGTTTTTCAATTACATATTTATATACACACCCTCGCATATATATATATATATATATATATATATATATATATATATATATATAAAGTTTTAGAAAGGGAATTATCAGCTTTATCTTTTTTTTACATTTACACGAGGAGAAGGTTACTCAGTACGCCGAGAGTAACGAGAAAAATGCTCGTGGCTACAAGTGTAACAATCACGATGCTGAGACTAATCCGAATGGAAAGGCTTCTTATATACGTGTAATGTTTTCCTGGCGTTGTATTTAACCCGAATAGTACTTCCCAATTTAAAATTTCCATCATGGCATAAATCCGAAATATTTTTTGCATTTCAGTGGCAGGAGTTTTGAAACTCACACACACCTACACATGGGTTTACGCATAAAAACATATATTATAGGTCATACATAACCATTCATATAAAAGCCGAAAAATGATTACAGCTGCTCAAATATAGTCACATACATACATACACATATAATCCAAATTTAATGGAAAATTTCATGGATGCATACACTTTTTCGTTCTTTCTCTGTTATCTTCTCATTACCAAAAACTTCCATAATCTTACACATTTCTATTTTACTTTTTTACCAATCGTTTCACTGATTAATGAGATATTCTGTTTAAACGATACCAGATTGTCAGATAATTCTTTTCGTTTGAAGAACTCGTAATGCGATGGTGCTCAAGCACATTTAAATTTAGTTTGTATATACAAATTTCTCTCTTTCTTTCTAACTTACTTCGTTATACATATATATATATATATATATATATATATATATATATATATATATATATATATATATATATATTATACTTGACTGGATGCGCGTGAGTCGCTGATTGTTTAAAACGTTAACGTTCTGATCAATCGACCTGTTTTCAAATCGCATCCTAATCAATTTGTCAATGAGTTGATTTCTTGATAATATTGTCCTGAGAAGACACTTTTGTGAAAAAAAAACTGAAAACAATAACACAGGATCAAAACTTGTGAATGAAATTGTGTAGAGGAAACTGTTCTAAAGCCGTCGATAGTTGCGCTAGTTCGATGATACATCGTGATCAAGGTTTCGAGTGTACTGATTTTGCACAATGACTGATCCCGCCAGATTGTACACTATCTTCCAGCAAGAGTGATTCACGTCCGTTTAGTATAGTTGCAGAATGAACCACAGATTGGCTCTGTGAGTGTTAAAAACTGCAAAAAGGATTAGCTACTTAAAGATGCTATATTGGGGGATTGAAAAATATATGTAGTATCTGGGAATTGTCTTGAACTTTTGCTTATAACATTGCCAATGTTGTAACGTTCATTTTCGTGCGTTTTAAATAATCCCATTCGATATCAAGAAGCCCTTCCCGAAACAAACTCTAAAAGTTGATGTTTTGGTTGGGAGTCAGAAAAAGGATCATGGTGAGAACATTTAAGCACCCACTAGTGAAACGTTATCAATCCAGTTGTACACTTATAACAGGAAAAATTGTATCTTTTAGAAAAACAACGTATTCTGAGTTATTAGTCAAATGTTGATATAAAATAAACAAATTTATATTGATACGATTTGGTAGATTGAATAATTCCCTTATTATGTATATAGATTACTAATGAATATTTTAATAATCATAACTTATCGGTCTATACGGAAAGACACAGTTATGGAACTGCTTATGGATATGGAACTGTTTCACAAATCATAGCCGGATATATGAAGGGAGAAGTGCAAAATTTAAGCTTTGAAAAAGAATTTCAGAGAGCTAAAAGGGAAAATATAAAAATAAAATATCTCCCTGCTGATATTTTTTTTGGAATTTAGATTGGTTAGGTGTCCGCACGTTAAAATCATTGGCACGGCTTCTCTGATTATGTGCGTAGATAGACATACTTGACGGTGATAAGAAATATTATATATGCATATTCTACTGGTGTGAAAATATTTGATTAGGATTGCAGCAGATTATGGACACGCAATTTTTCTGTCTGTCGGATAAGAGGTGTAAGAAACTGACGCCTTTCCTCTTTACAGTTTTGATTCTTTTTATTCTTTTTTTTGCTCTGATATCTTCATGTGCCATTGTCATAAATTTTTATCATTTTACTTCAGAACTAGTTTTATCGTTCTTCTTGCCAACATATTTTTTTTCATTTTTTACGCTTTCTTCTCCTTTATTTTCTTTACATCTCTTATCTTTTCTTCTCCAATTCCTCTGCTAAGTTGTTGTTTACTCTTATTTTCTTCTGTTTATTATAATATTTCATGGAACTGTATATCTACACCAGATATCAAGCGGTTGTTGCTAGAGATTCAATTATCCTCAAATCTACCATATCAATCTCAGTATCAATTTCAGTATCATTGTAGACATCAGCAACGTCGTGGTCTGAAGAAATCTATTTCTTTCTCGAAATTAAAAATCATTTCCTTCTTTTTTTTTGAGTACGATTTCAATGCTAACTATTATACGATTTTCTTTAATCTTCATGTCACACGTTAATATCTGCAACCGAGCAACGTCCAAAACTTTGTTATATCTCTATTGTGTCAACCTGCTGCATTTACTGGGCATCGTCGCATTGTTTGTCCACAAATGTAACCTTTTCTTCTGTTTACTTCAACGTTGATGGAAATGGTTTTGATATATTAGTTATGGGTTGCAACAATAATGGATTCCCTTTCGTTCTTTAAGCCTTCTTTCTTACCTACGATAGTTCTTGTACAATGGTTTCTGCACTGAATTTCTTCGGGAAGAGTTGCTTTTTATTTAACTTTCTTGCAAGGTAGCTTTTATCGCATTTACTTTCCTGTTTATCTTCTGTTGCACTGCTATGAGCAGTTTTCAGATTTCAGAACAATGTGCAAAGTCATTAGATTGCCGACGAATATTTTGTCACGAATCATATATAACTCATGATTCGTACTGTCTGAGAATTCAGCCATGTTATTAAATTCTGCCGTCTAATTTTCACGCAATTGTTTATATTCAAAAGTTACTCATTTCCTATTTTTTCGGCAATTTCTTTCTGCTTTATTTTGCCATAATCATGAATTGTTATTTATCCCGGTTATTTGATGTTAATGCTGCAATTGTTTTGTTTTCTGGAAATTTGATTCTCTCTATAGACACGAACCATAGCTCATGCATTATCTGATGTTTTCATTCATCTATTTCGAAATACATTCAAATATCATCGCTGACTTTCGTCACTATTTTGATCAAAGTTATCTATTTTAATCAATTTTAATTATCTATGGTTGAATTTTCCCAGTTATAGTAAACTAGTTTTGTTGGTAGTTTTTTTTTCTAGATTAAGTGTTTGCATGACAAACACGTGTTTATTGAAAATTCTACTAAAATTATTTTTGCAGATAAGCTTAAGTTTCCATATGAAGTTACAGCATATTTTTTTCAACTTTATTTAACTTCCTTCAGAATCACCAGTAGAGGAGATCATTCGATAATGTGCTTCTTTTCCTGCATCTTCTGTATTTAGAATTTGTGTTAGGAAAATGTTGCTTTCCATGTAATTATATATTTCACCTCTACTACATCCAAACCTGTTTTCCCAATTAAATCGTAGTCGTAAATATGAAGTTCCTGAGATATCTACCTGTTACTGCTTTAAAGTTATTTTTCTTTTCAATTCCATATCTCTTCAGGACGTTAGTGAACATGGTTCTCTACAACTTTCTATCTTTTGTATCACTAATCAATGTTTGTCGTCATACTATACCACCCATCCCTTCTCTGCTATTTACTTACATAATCACGTTAAGTAGATGTTTGCCTCGGCTCCTTTTGTTTCAGTATATCTTGTGAGTATCAAATTCTCCGGTTCATCTATCCTCATTACGTGTCCCACCATTTTCAAATGTATGTTTCTGATTTTAAGTTCAATTGTTCTTTTTTCCCATTTTCCTTAAAATTTTTAACTTGTCCACATGTTACAGTATTCTCAGCATTCTTCCAAATGAACAAAAATGTCAAACACCAGAATTAATTCTGGGATAACGTCCTCAAATGCCAGTGAACATTTAGTTACTCCTCGTAGAAACTAAATAAAAGACAAATATTTTCGATTTCCATTCTGATTTAGATCACGTATCAATACTATTCATTGAATTATCAATATGATTGTAGCTGTAACAAATATAACTGCGTTTGTTTATATATGAATTGGTATGGCTATGGAGGTCAATCCTCGCATCTCTGCAATATATCATAGTGTAGTATATGTCTGTTATGTGAAAAGACTTCATCATAGCTGGCTTCATAAAACGAAGATCAAGAGGAAGTCTGTACACATCGCTTGCAGGCACGTTTCAGACCGATAAGTTCGATGCGGGACTCGATGGCATAGAATTGCAGGACTTCCTCAATCGTCTTTTGTCCCTGAGAGCGGCCCTGCAGAGATTTTCAAAGAAGGAGACAGCATGGTTTGTGGTGAGACTCCAGGCATCACGGTTCTCAGGTAGGGTTGACTATTGACAACGGATTATGAGAGTAGCGAGGACGATAGCTCTGTACACTCTTGATTTTAGTATCCTTCTTCAAGTGATTGTTGAACTACACACATTTGTAGAGTCTACCAAATGCAAAGCTCGGCTTTGCCAGTCTGTTGTCGACCTCGTTTTCTGGTACATCGAAGGTAGGGAAACCGATGGGCTGCCTATAGCTCAGTCGCGACAGTGATGATGTGGAGAGATCGATACTAATCCCGAGGTGCAGGCTGGTACAATAACTTTGCTTTCTTTAAATTGACTTCAAGCCCCAAAATTTTGGCAGCTTCTGGGAAGCAGGAAATGATGTGCCGCAAATCTCCTTCTGTGTGAGCAACAAGGGCAGCAAAGCAGAGATCTCGGATAAATTACTCCAAGGTTTTCGTCTTGATTTTTATCGTTGTAGATTAAACAAGCCACCATCGAGACGGTGTCTGGTGTAGAATCCGTCCTCATCATCGAGTTCTTCGTGGTTTGCTTGAGCCACGCTGATCCTCATGCAATTGAATGGTCATGTTCATGAACTTTGAGGGATAGCCAAGTCACCCAGGATCTGCCACATTCCTCTTATGCTCACTGTGTCGAATGCTTTCGTCAGATCAATGAATACCACATATACCATTTTGTTTTGCTCCCGACACTTCTCCTGCATCTGCCGGAGAACAAACACCATTTTTTGTGCTCCTGTTGGTTCTGAAGCCGCACTGACTCGATAGACGGTGCTGTTCCGCGATCTTCCTGCAATGGAGAGCAGAGTAATCCATTGGTAATTGGAGCAGTCATATTTTTCGCCTTTGTTCTTTGACAGGGCAGTGATGACTGCATCACGCAGATATTGTGGTATTTTCCTCTGCTCCCGAAACCATCAAAAAAGCACGTGGAGTCTCATATGCAATACTGGGCCCCCATGCCTCCAGATTTTAGGTGGGATCCCATTGACTCCTGTTGCCTTGTCACACTTCAGATACTTTATGTCTTTGATAGTCTCTTCAATGGTGGGCAACACATCCAGTTCCATTTTTCCATTGTCGGGGAATGCGTATAATTGCTGGTTCCTGGGCCGAGAGATTAGCACTGGCGAGGACTTGGAAATGCTCCGAGTAACGGTTTAGGTTGTACATCTTGCTTGTAAGGAGCATCTGACGTCTGCATTGCGCATAAGACTCTGGACCTGATACATATGACCGTATCCTGCCTTTAACGCTTCCTATAAGAATCTGCTTGTAAAGTTAGGGAGTACACACTAGTGTGGCATATTGAATATTGCTCAGTGGGAGGCGCATAGTGATGATGCGGTCAGAATAACCTGTTGGCAGTTTTTCAAGCTTGGAGGCAATAGAATACCTGATCACTAATCTACGTTCGAAAGACGACTCTATTAAATTGCCTGCGAAGTAGAGGGTATATCCGGCACCGTGCTCTTGTAGGCTGCCTTCCTCTGGGAAACGAACTTCCCTGAGAGCAGGGAAGTCAACATTTAGTCTTGGCAGTTAATTTGCAATTAGAGCATAGCGATGTTCTGGTCGCCCACTGTCGGTTGTATCCAGCATGGTCCTGAGGTTCCAGCATGCTACATGCAGTACTATGATACCCTTACAGGTGGGTGTGAACCTATCCTTTACTGACGTTCGACTGCATGAGAAGAGGCCCTTTGACCGCGGTTAGCCAACTGGGTAACATAGGAGATGAGCTTTGTTTAGGCCACCTTTTCTAGGCCTCTCTCCAAATAGAGCTAATAGTGATGTCCCTAGAGAAGGCTGCTTGGTCAGTTAGGACTCTGCCGAATCACACAACTAATATCCTGACCCGCCTGCATGCGGGATTGGGACTGCGACTTCCAGTGTCATCTTCCACCTGCCGTTTTCGCCACTTTCCCATTGCTACAGGGATCGGAAATGTTTGGTGGACGTGAATGCCTCTGTCAGGCCTGCGCAGTGGAGTTTTAGATCAAGTGCAGCGTGAGGTGAACTGGCCCCTGGGATTCGATCTGTCATGGCCGAGCTAGCTGGGACAATGTCAGTGAAGTCCCCGTGTGGTAGGTTTTACAAAGTGTCCTTCTATTAGCCAATGGCGATAAAATCTGACTCCAAGACTCCCAGGATAATTGTGCTAGATGGACATTGAGTAAAACGCTTCCTCCGCTATTTTGACAGGTCTTTTATTTAATCCAGCAGGGCAACTAGCCACCCTCCTCACAGGCAAACTCTGTGGTGGTACAGGTTTAGTCGCCGATAATCCAACATGTGGCGCTGGATTACATAGTACCAGTAGCGCTAGAAACGACCTGACATCACATATAAAAGGAACTTAATATGTATCTATGAGATAGATAGATAGATAGATAGATAGATAGATAGATAGATAGATAGATAGATAGATAGATAGATTCATTCATTCATTCATTCATTCTAATTTAGTTTTATATATGTAGATAATTATTTCTATTGTATTAAGTTAAGGTAAATATCCCGTGATAAATAATCTTCAAAAAGGAATTATTTCCATAAAAGACAGCGTGCTTCTACCGTTATTCTACATTTACCTAACAAGACAGTTTTACCGAAAAGCTTATTGCTCGTGTTGATTTTTGTAGGCTTCGGTTTAATTCAATTATGGCGGACCATCTAAAATAAATTACAAAATAAGTGGATGAATTTGTGTAATCTGACTAATAAAAATAAATGGAAAATATAGTCAATGCATTTCAGTTGACATTGCTCTGAACTGATTCACTCATTTAAACATGATTCTGCTCCTCCCAATCTTAGATGACCGTTTAGATTAGAATGGTGGAATTATTCCGATCATTACACTCCGATGGAAAACGGGAAGCTGGGGATGATAATAATGTAAAAATAAAAATATCTTTCAGAACAAAAACATATAACAACATGCTTACATACATTAATAAATGCATACATAGATATTCAAAGAGAGTATGTGTTTTTATATGTGCGTAATTTTAACAAGCAACGGAAATAACTAAGTAATATAAAAATGAAACTCGAATGTGAAGGTGAGAATTTGGTTTGATTCTAGCAAAAAAAAAATGATGGAACAGGTGATTAAATACGGGAGGAAAATATGATTTGAAAATATTCGCTTTGATTGTCTTTTCATTCTTAACTTAAACACAAATATAATTTTCATTGCTTCTAATATATTAAATGTCGTTTTAAACTTGTGATCAATCTAAGAATTCGTAAATCCACAAAAAACGCAACATTACATAACAGCTAATAAGTTCAACTGAACTATTACAAACAAGCCAACGAAATTATCAGCATTCAAATAATTCACCTACTCAACAGCAAAGAAAATTATCGAAGGCGGGTTTAATCAGTTTTGATAGTTGGGATTACAAATGATTATTCTACTTTGGCAAAGTTTGTATTAATCATATAATTACTATCGCCTTCAGTCTTTCATTTGTACGCAAGTGTCAATGTAACTAAGGAAAATTATAATTGTATACTATAAGTGCCCATTTCAATTGATAGCTCCCAAAGTCCATTTGGTTGTTAATGCTTATAAAAAGAAAAATATATCATATTTTAAGCAATTTTTAGTTCTGCATTCTGTTGAGGTTTCTTTCAGACTCGATGAATTATTTAATTACATATATATATATATATATATATATATATATATATATATATATATATATATATATATATATATATATAATACATGAATAATACTTAAGTATATATATATATATATATATATATATATATATATATCGATTCCCATCTTCTCATAAAATTATGACACAAAATGTACACACAAATACATCTATATTAATAATCTCTTTACATATATATATATGTATATATATATATATATATGCACATATTTATTTGAGATGTGAAATTAAATTTGCGCTTGATAATGTTGATTCTGCATGAGCTTCGTTTTTATAATGCATATATGCAATTTCAGTTATTTAAATGTTCTCCAAAGAAGCAATTAGAAAATCCAAATATAACATAAATTCAGCCATCATATTTATGCGGACGCGTGGGACAATCAGACAATTTAACGCCTTAGAAACGCGTATGTCCAAGGTGTCAGGTTTGTTTCCCCTGAACAACTGCAGATTTAACTGTTGATTAGTTTCAAGGTAATTACCTAAATGTACTAATGGGGACTTAGGTGTTATCCATCAGTCGGAGATAACGTTAATTCGCTTAATATGAGGTCAACTGTTACATGCTTACAACAGACAGTGCTGGTCATTTGTTCTCTAAACGTGAATAGTAGGATATTTAGACAGAATACTACAGCTTACTAAACTACTGGGTGTGTGAAATACTAATAGTAGCACTCCTAAAGATGATAAAAACACGCTTTCTCATTAGGATTGTGCCGGTCATTGAGTCGTCCTTCGGTTGAGGCAAATAAATAAAAACTTTCGGATGACAAATCGTTGCATTTTGTCTTTTTGACGACTAGCAAAAATGATGGATTGGCCATGAAAGCAAGAAAATATCAGTAAGAATAGTTATATTTTGGATCTTAAAGTAAAAATATTAATAAAGACACTATCATCTTAACTGAGACAGACTTATTTATTCTTACTGATTCGCAAAGATTCTAATTAACTACATATCTAGTCATCTATTTACCTATCTACTTAAATTCTTTTTTTAGTTTCTCTCTTATCCCTTTCTCAAAGATCGTTCGAAGCAGAGCAGTGTAAGAGAAGAAATAGCACCTGCTAGTCAAGCTAGTATTCAGACACAAAGATGCGTGCGATAGATGTAATAAGACAAAAAAATGTGATCTAATAAAAACATGAGAACAAGTCTGAAATCAACGTAAGATTACATTCTTTATATATGATTGATTAAACATGGAAGATTAATAATAATAATAATAATAATAATAATAATAATAATCGTGATCAAAAACCACAAAAACAGAATATTAAGATTGTAATATATCCTTGAAGATCTTCAAAAAACAATCAAAATATAAGGACCTTGAAGTAGAAATCTGAAAAATCTGGCACATGAGGACATCAGTAATTCCAACTGCTGTTGGAGCTGTCTGATTGATTGGGAATGAGCCGAATAGACTCATTGAAGAGATTCCTCGTGTTTTTTTCGTCACGTGAACGAAATTAATTACGCAGAACAAAACCTCTGAACAAGTTCGTGTATGCATAATATTTTTCTGGTTTAACTTTCACAAAAGTACTCAAGCTTAACATTTTTATAGTGGGTAACAAAAGTATTTAACACATCGGATTTCTGCTGGATTTCACAAAATAACATAGTTCAATTTGAATGATACTTACTTCAAATATTTTAATGGACACTGTCTAACTAAGCATAAAGGAAAATTAAGAAACATTGTTTTTGTACTTTTATTGCCAATTTTTGAATCTGACTGTGTGCAAAAGTATTTAACACGATTTGTTAATATTTTGGTAACATATCCTCTGTTCTGCCCTTACAGCCTCGAATCATTTTCTGTAGTTTTCAACGAGCTTCTTGCATGGAAATTTTAGCAGTTTCAACCATTCTTCTTCACAGACTTTCTTCAGTTACTTGATAATTTTGGATCTCTTGCATATACTCTCAACTTCAACATTTTCCATAAATTTTCTATTGATTGAGATCCAGTGACTGGCTAGGCCATTCCAGAACATCAATTCCATTTTCATCGAACCAGTGTTGAGTTTTTTAGCCTTATGCTTTGGATCGTTGTCCTGTTGGAACACAAAATCTCGGTTAAGCTCCAAACCTGTTGCGCAGTTTAATAGATGGGTTGATAAGATTTGCTTGTATTTTGCAGCATTTGTTCGATGAATTATATTTCTCCTACCTCGTTATACAAAAAAAAAAACAACCCCAAATCATTACGCTTCCACCACCATATTTGATTGTTGAGATGGTGTTTACTGGGTTGTATTCAGTTCCTTTTCAACCTCCATACTTGGGTTCACATGTTTCTAAAAAAATGCTCGATATTCGTTTCACCTGACCAAATAACTTTCTTCCAGAATTCATCTGTTTCAAATTCATAACTTTTAACAAATTTCAAATGGTCTTACATGTATTTATGCCTTAAGAGTGGAGTCTTTCCTAGTGATGTAGAATAGAAGTCTGTATGATTACATGATCTCTTAATCGTATCTTTACTTACTTCAATTCTGGCCTTCAGATTGTTCGGAATTTCTCTTTGAGTCAAAAACGTGTGTTTCTTCACATTCTGGACTATATATTGACTTGTTTAATTTAAGCAGATGAACACTCCTTTGAATATTTTCAGTAGTATCATATTTTTTTACATTTCTGAACAAGAAGCAAATGTACACACAAGCAAATTTAAATCTTGAGCAATTTTTCGACACCCCTTACCCTCTTTATAAACTTCTGTCGCTGATTGAGTGACGTGTTTGGTTAATACGCATATTGAAGACAACCTGTAATATCAAAATAACTGAAAATAGGTTTAAAATATCATTTTTACCGCATTATTTGTATAGGTGTTAAATACTTTTGCATACAATCAAATACGAAAATTGTCAATAAAAGTACAAAATCAATGTTTCTCCATTTTCCTTTATGTTTAGTTCATTAAAATATTTGAAGTAAGTATCATTCAAATTGAAAATTTTTTTATTGTGAAATTTATAAAAAAAACTATGTGTTATATACTTTTGCTACCCACTGTATATATGTGTGTGTGTGTGTGCGTGTGCGCTTCATCTCCTACTTGAAGATATTTCCAATGAGATAGAGAATATCTTATATCTCCACGTATATTATGCTAAATTTATAAAGAACTTATTATCTATCCTTTATCAAATGTAAACTTTTCTATATTTGTAAGAATTCATTCAAACCACTTCCTCGTATAATCATTTTCAGTTTATCTTCTAGTTATAGTTGCGCACTATCATTAAATAAATGCTACATTTCAAACGTTTTTGCGAATTAAGATGCATTTATACAATTCCTGTACAGATGAATATGTTTGAATCCATTTTAGCTCAAAAGTATTACTGATTTTTTAAATATTTGCTATAAAGACATCGAAATATATTATAATACGCATCTTTCCTATTGTGGATGAACTTTCTGCGAAATTCAGTAAGCAAAAGGATAATCTTTACTTCGGGCGTGTTATAATATTAGCAACACTTTCGCCAACTAAAAATCATAGTTAAGTGAAATTTTGGTTGGTTCTGATCTGGCATCCCGTCTGCCATCGCTATCTGATAGACGAGCTGTGGCTTCCCTCTGTCTTGTCTACAAACACTTTCGTTGGCAACTGCTCCGACGAGCTACTTTCACTTATTCCCAAACTGCGTGCTACTAGGTTGGAATCTTGGTCCCACCCTTTCACTGTCGAATCGTTTAGCCGAAGCCATCTCTTCTGCTCCAACAGCTTTTTCTCTCGCACTTCCCGACAGTGAAACTGTCTTCCGCTTACTTTCTTCCCTGATAGCTATAATCTTCCAAACATTCAAATGTAATATCAATTGGCATCTTCTGATGCCTTGACCTTGATTCCAGTCCTCCTCTTTTTTTTTCCTTTTCCCAAACCCTCCTCTTTAATCTTACTCTCACTCTCTATAACACCTTGCGTGCTAGTGGCACTCCCGCCTTGGTCATTTGCTTAAAAATTGCTGGACAATCTCTTCCCATTTGAAGATTAGATGTGAAGCCACATGGGTGTGGATTCAAAGAAGATTACTGAGAATACCATGGACGGAATAACGAGTAAGGTTCAAGAAAAGCCTGAACGAAAAGGACACATTCGTTTAAGATTTGTCAAATGCAGCTGAAATTTCCGGGAAACAACGAAGAAACTGTGTTTAGTGAATTTAACACTCACAAGACATATTGAAAGTAAGACGAGCAGAGGGAAACATCGAACAAGACACCTAAAGATCTAGTGTAAATAGAAAACATAAACAGGAACATATAGTTAGGGGACAAACATTGCAATGTGTTACTATGAATCGGAAGGTGTTGAGATCCATTATCGCACATGTACTGAAGAGAGACGGTACATAAAAGAAGATATCAGTAACATTACACAAAATATTCTTTTATTGAAATTAAAATAATAGAAATTTCAATTTAAATCGGTGGCTAAAATATAAGAATCATAATGTTGACTGTACCTAAAATCGATGACAAAAATAAACTTGAACTGCACCACTATTCTTCCCAAATGTTTATTTATTCGATCTGTTGACACGTGTTTACGTTAATGTATCAAAAAACACGGTGGAAATTTGCTTGCTCATTTGCACTAACTGATCGTGAATTTTAATGCTGGTGCATTTCATATGATACGAAGTTGATCAATTTTGATGCGGTACAGGTTATTAGAGTTGAGACCTCCAAAGCGTATTCCTTGGGGTCAAGATTTTGCTACTGATATAAAATACTGATCAACATAAATTGATATGGGCTACACTATGTCTGACTGTAACATATCAGCAACTAACGACATAGTATACATCCTTATGAAGATTAAATTATGCTTAAACTAATTCATTAATCTTTTGGTCTCTCTGACTTCTTCATTCTATGTGTAAGTACACCGTGATTATTTGTTATTTACGATGACGATTGAATATTAAAAGAGACAACGACAAAAATTTTGACATCATTCCTACATTTGAGTAATAATAAATCCTGCATTCAGTTTTCCAGCCAAAAAGCATTGGTTGCGATATTGAGAATAGGTAACAGATAAAAAATATTTGTATCTTTATGGCTTATATTTTTTCTTTCCTAACGCTGATCAATGTATCGAATTCAATATCTAAAAGAAAACGGCAAAAATATTCTTTGACGTTATTTGGGATTTTTATACGTATTAATAAGTGTGAAATACATTTGGAACATTCATTTGATTCAAAGTTAGTAATGAATAAATTAACAAGCAAAATTCCATTATTTCAAGATAATAAATCATCGAACATTTCAGAAATCATATATTTTTCATTTTTACCTAAACATTGCACTTAGAAAAATTCATAATTTTAAACATTCAGTAAGTTTCGATTATAGGAACATTCTTGCAAGTGAGCATTTTTGAGGAATGAACTCACATTAATATTTAAAAGACTACTAGATTAGTTTTCTAACCATTACTTTAATCCAATGAGGTTAAGTATAGAAAATATATTTTATCTTGCCGAGTTTTCACATTGAAAATCCCTGCTTCATTACTTCTTTCTGTAATTATTTTTATTTAGATGTTAAAATCATAATAATAGTAACGTAATATTGTGAATATGTTTGTGAAAATTATAACGTATTCACAATCAGTTAAAAAAAACAAGGATACAAGAACAAAAAGGAATTTCTCTATAAGTGAATTTCGATACTATTTGCCAAAATCCAAAATAAAATTTAAAAACAGGATGTATGTATTCAACAATAAAAATTGTCATGGACTGATGATAGGAAAGGAATTTTTTATGATGACATTTCTTATCATCTAATATGATGTATATAAATATGATATACATTAATAGTTTCGAACAGATATGTGGAAAGAAATTCTTTGTAAAAATCCATACAAAAAATGAAACATCCGAGAAGATCCATTGCTGTCAATGATTCTGTTTATAGTTTTTTCTCCTGAGGACGTTGTTTTTGATGAAATGTAACAAGGACTATAGTTTTTCAAACTCTTCAAAAGAGGTGTAATACAAAAAGTTTTAAAATGAAATGACGCTATGAGGTGAATATATATATAACGTTTAAACAAGAATGGAAATATAAGTATATATATATATATATATGTATGTGTGTGTTTGTGTGTGTGTGTGTGTGTGTGTGTGTGTGTGTGTGTGTGTGTGTGTGTGTGTGTGTGTGTGTTAGAAATAGAGAGATAGAATATAATAGTAAGGATTCTATTTTACAAGATTTACAACAAAATAAACTCACACACAAAATATATATATATATATATATATATATATATATATATATATATATATATATACTTTATTTTCCATATATATATATATATATATATATATATATATATATATATAGAGAGAGAGAGAGAGAGACAGACAGACAGACAAAGAGAGAGAAACGATGGAATCTAAATTACTTTTAAATTACGCAAAATGAAAATAACATTGACATCTCATTTATATATATATATATATATATATATATATATATATATATATATATATATATATATATATTTACCAAAATTTCAGAAAAATATCTTGAGTTATTAAAAACTATATTTATTCAATAAAATCACCATTGACTTCAACTACGGCCTTCAGACAACTTAGGAATCTCCTGCAACTCTTCTGGGCGGTCTCCTTGTTTAATTTGGTGAATGCTGCCACAATCCTTGCCTTCATTTCATCTTTGGTGTTACAAAGAATTTTGTTGATTTCTCACTCAGCTGCACCTCACACATAATAATCCAGGTGGTTCCAGTCTGGTGAGTTAAATCACTAGATATAAGGGGTGATGTGGTTGCAGAAATTTTTGACAATCATGACTAGGTTCTCCTACTTGTATGGCATGCTGTAGAGTCCCGTTGCTAACCACTTGATCCAGAGCAGCACTTACCTCCTTAAGGCACTTTATGTAGGCCACTCTGTTGAGTCATCAGCAGAGATAACTGCAAACACCTTCGTAATGCCCATTAGACTCGCCCAACTCTTTTCGAATCTCCTACACTCTCCTCAGATTGACACCCAAACACTCGGAAATGTTCGTATTGCAGCTTCTGGTGAATTGCTTCACGATGCTCTTTTTCGCACAGACGGTACCCAACTGACCCTACTATAGTGTGCAGTCGACAAAATCACAAACAAGCCACGAGCATATGCGAAATTAAAATGTAGAATGTCGAAAATTTACCGATCGCACACCACATACACATACAATTACGCGCGTGCGCACACACACATACACACGCACACACACATACACACATTTATATAGTGTCAATTTGAAATGCTATTTTGAAGCCAAAATTGCTGGGTTTTTCAGTGGTTTGCTGATAAGGAGTCATTTAAGGCAAACAAACTTTGTTGTAAAGTGATCTATATAGAATATAGAGATAAAGCGTTAATAGAATTAATATGGAATTTTTTCACTTAACTCAGGTTTGCTTTGAATTTTCGTGGCTATATAGATATAACGGCTCATCCGAACAGATTTAAACTGCGAACATTACTCAATTTTCTTGTACTATTATTTACACTAAGTAAAATCAAATAATACAACCCACTAAAACATATTAAAACACTAAGTAAAGTTAGATAATACAACCCATTAAAATACATAAAGAGTTAACACAAACACTCACACACAAATACAAACACAAAGTTAGATGCACGTATACGAACACACAAACATACACACGCGGTTGAGTGTGTGCGTGCTTGTATGTATATATGTGTGCATGCATGAATCTGCAAGGACACGCGCGTAAACACACAACTGTACAAACATACAAGCATACACAAAAAATCCAATCATAACCTAAATTAAATGGTCAACTAAATAACAATAAACCAGAGATCAACGGAGAAGGTTACGAAGGAATAAAAGAAAAAATATAAGAGAATAATCTTAAAATGAGGAAGGGAGAGGAAGTGAAGTATGTAATTAATAAACGCCCTTCAAGCGAAAAAATAACACACTCAGACTACAACAAAAGTAAAAGAGAATCGAGAAATATCAGCAGTTTAACGACGTGTGGTGATATCGATATAGCCACGAAAGTCCGAAGTAAACATGTATTAAAAAAAAAAATACTTTTTTTATTATATTACACCTATATATATATATATATATATATATATATATATATATATATATATATATATATGAACCCGGCTCTCCGATTAACAAATCAGAGCCATCATCCATTACCACACGAACATCCACGCTTGCAGCACGTGGTATTTCCAAACGACCAGTCATCTAGGTACTGACCAGGATCAACCTTGCTTAACGTCGTTGATCGTACATGAACTGGTATTTAAATGTCATGTTACCGTTAGCATAAATATGGGAGGATAAAATAATATATGCATGACTACATACACTAGTAAATCTTTGGCCTGCTGTTGAAAACAATGGTTTTATTATATAATGAATATTTATTTCTCAAAGTAATATTCTCCTTGTTAAATCATTTAATTCAGTGCTAATTATTAATAACATAGACCGAATTTTATACAATGAAAAAAAAGAATATATATATATATATATATATATATATATATATATATATATATATATATATATATATATATTCTACCATTTGTTTGCTTAGAATATTGCTGCCATATACGGTCCGGTGCACCTGCTGTTTACCTTGAGCTTCTTGATAAATTCCAAAGAAAAATCAGCAATATTATTGATGTTGATCTGACGGCTCGGTTTCAGTCACTTGCTCAACACCGTAATGTTGCCTCTCTGTGCCTTTTTAAAAATACTTTCATGGTAATTGTTCGGATGAGCTATTCGCTATGGTACCTAGGCTGTATAAATTTAAGCGCAATACTAGACTGGCGGCTAGATATCATCAATTTAGAGTTGAACTTAATCTGCAAATGTTTAAATGCAATGTCAATTGCTATCTACTGTCCTCCTGATTTCTTGTTTTTCTTTATACTCATTATTAATGTTTCTTTTCCTAATTACTCCACACCCTGTAACACCATGCTTGTTAGTGGCTGTACTGTCTTGCTTACCGACTTAAAAAAAAATGAAAAATTGCAAAAAATTCTTGAAAAATCTTACTCGAAGAAATCAAATCTTTGAATACGAACGCTAAGCTAACAAATATGAATGTGTCTGAGCTCACTTACTAAGATCAAATGAAAGAGGAATTAATTTCTGATATGCTAGAAGATTTATTAAGTTTGTTTAAAAGTTCGTTTTTTTTTGTTTTTTTTTTATGTGGACGAAATATGCTAACATAAATGTAAACAAACGCCAAAATGTTTGGCAAAAGATGGGTAAACCATTGAGATACCAGGGGCAGATGTAATCTACAGAATCTGTACATGAAATTAAAAAAACAACTCTATAACAAACTGTTTAAGGAATGTAAAATGTACTGGAAGAATTGACAAGACTTATAATAGATGACCAGAGGTAGAAAATATTCATTCTTAAAGATACAGTAATAGGAGAGTAAGTGATCCAATCACGTGCCTAATTTTAGTGTTGAAAAACCTGACTGATCAAATAGAATCTATCCAACAAAAAGAAAAGCAGAAATGATGTGAAAGATAAAATGATCGATTCTACATCGACATGAATTTTTCTGATGAGGTTAAATCGTAAAATGTTTTCTTTTGACTACAGAAAATGACTGCCAAAATGTGGATTTCCAAATGTCTTAACATGTGCGAGATGAACAAAAGATTTCCAAAATTTGTATTCTACTCTATGAATAGCTTGAAACAAACAAAAAGCATAATAATCAGAAAGGACTCTTTCAGATAGACAAGATATTTCCATTACCATTTATCATTGAGAACAATGAAACTGGAAAGGTTATCTAATTTATAGTGATGATGAGAATTTAAATTTGTGAGTGAAGAGAGACGAGAATTTTAAATATTGATTAAACATTCAACAATTACAGTAAGAAAATCGGAACGGATTTCATCATAGAGGAATACGCAATAACAACAGATGGAACTGAAGATCCAAACGAAAGAAGAATTTGAGCATTAACAACAATAATTGCTAAAATTACTGGTAACCTAAAATGCGACCCACTAAATGAAAAGGGAATGAAAGGAAAATAAACTAAACTCTTATGGATATAAAATCAGAAATTTATGAATTGAATATTACGAAATAGATTGGCATGTGAGCACTATCAACAGAGATAGGGGCATGTCTCTTCTGAGGCTGGAAAAAATAGAAGCAGAGATTAATGAAACAATAGATCAGATAGTTGATGACTGTACCCAAAATACAAACAGCAGATGATACTGAGATAGTCTGAGTAAAAAAGACGATCGATTTATTTGTTTCAATGGCTAATGGTTTGTAAAATGTGAAGAAATTAGCAATCAGAAAAATTGCTCAAAAGTGATAAAAATAAGAGATGCCGAAATAGAGTAAATTGTTTCCGAAAAAAATGGTAAAGCGAAAACTCTCATTGGATTATTTAAGCGGAATATAAAAACAATGGAAAGTTCATGAGCACAGAAAACACTTGAAAAGAGAAACTGAATTACTTATTATTGCAGTCAATAAAAAACATCAGGAACTATAAGGATAAAGTAAATATAAAGAAAACCCAACAAAGCTGTAATTGTTTGTAAGGTAAAAAACTGCCAATGCATTGCATATTATAAGTGAATGCAGTAAAGTCATGAAACAATTGACATGTGTTTAATAATTTAAACGGATGGTATGAAAACGAGTGGATGTCGGAGAAATTAAATAAGTAGCAATTTATTTGATAATTTGTAATTCAAATCGACTCTGCAGTGTAGTCAAGAGACACAGAATCGATAGGGAGAAACAATAAAATAGAACATGCGATGTTTTAAACGCGTTTCAGTAATCGGTCCAAAAGATGATGAAGACAGAACAACTGGAGAAGTTAATCAGAGATCTGAGAGAATGGAACATTTTCCTTTTGTTTTCAGATGTTTTCCAATCAAAGTACATGTAAATTCTTTTAGGCACTTTTAAGAATGCATCTGTCTAAATCATCCTCGTGAGTTTATATGCATTTTAAACAATGTATGCGCTCTTTGTGATTAATGACTACATACACATGAAAATGCGACGAAATCAAATGGCTACATTCATCGAGAATGCGTTGGTATGTTGCCATTCTTGTAATATGTGTCATAGTGTTTATGTTAACTAGAAATTTTAGAAACAGATCCCCTCCAAAAAAATAGCTTTTCGCGTTTGCCTTTAACGTCAACTGTGATTTCAGGACAAAAAATTATAGCTGAAATAGCTACGTGCATTGGGGCACATTCTGTCAAGTATCTCGTTTCACTGCTATGACTAAGGTGTTAGACGGTCTCACATGTCCCCAAAAGTGTCAACTGATTCTTTTAAGACTACATAAAATGTAACTGGATGTGACCAAAAACAAACTGTGCGTAATTTGAGAAAATATAGTAACAGTATTTAGGCATTCAATTTAGATCCCTGTCACGTTTACTCTTGAACTCTCACCTGAAATTATTGAACCCTTAACTTTTCTTGCTTCTCTTAGAGTTTGCGTGGCTTTATCGTTTATTCATACCACCTGAAAAATAATTACATTACATTCGAACTTAAATAAATCCTGATATAATTCTATAATTCCTTGAATAATATGTAACGTAACAAAACCATACATATACTCGAACACATACATAGATAGAGAGGTGGGGGGAGAGAGCAAGATTGAAAATTATTATATCAGTATATATTTCATTAGTTGTCTAATTGACATTTTTATCACTGTCAGAGTATTTATATTTGTTCTAGTTGAGTGGCAATAGATTTTCAACTCCGAAATCATTCCTCTACCTTGGCGGGCAAACTGTTATAGATGTATTTTCACAATGTATATATATATATATATATATATATATATATATATATATATATATATATATATATATATATATGTGTGTGTGTGTGTGTGTGTGTGTGTGTGTGCGCGTGTGTGTGCGCTCGCGTCTCTGTCTGTGCGCTCGCGTCTCTGTCTGTGCGACTTTGTGTGTGCTTTTGTGTATATGTGTGCCTGTTCGCACATTCGAGTTGTTTGTATATTTCGGCTTATATATTTTGTATATAATTTGTAGCGGAAATAAATTGTGAGAAATTCTCAACAGCTTAGACTTTGGCGTTAACTTTACATTAATTTCTGTAAAAGAGAAAACTTCAAACTTCATAAAAAGATTCATTTTTAAGTCTCGATTGACTTGCAGATGCATTTCATGTAACGCTTTATGTACGTAAATACGCAAAATAAGCCAAAGTTTAAAAGTAAGTATTTTTCACTGCCAAAAAGAATACATCTAGAAAGAATTAAGACAGTCAATTCTTGAATTTTTTCAGAAATTTTATTTTTCAAAAATCTTCATTTTATATTAAAAATTACGAAAGCGATTATTAACAATAATTTATCTGTACGTTGCATAAATAATTTTATAATGTTATTGTATTGTTCTATGGAGACTACATTTTGTCATATTTTATTATGCAAATCAATGTCACTTCAAAATTTTTATTTCCACACCGACGATAAGATTGCTTTCGGGATATAGATATATGTGCAATATACCCTGTGAGTTTCAGCTTATAATGTTTGTTCATATTAATAATATTGCTAATAACTTGCTTGAAGAGGATCAAGTTGTTTTTTTTTTTCTTATGAGGATGGTGACTTTAATTTGGTTTCGTTAGAGCCTTTTTCTGACAAGATGGGCAATATTAATTTGTTCAGATTGTAATCACGCCTTGTCTTACATGAATATACTTCTTAGTTGTGAGGCGTAGCGCACATAAACACTACCCAAGCACTTACTCAATTATGTATCTACCTTGACATAATAATTCCTTCATAGTGTTTTCTACGGATGTTGGTTGAAGATTTTCATGAACAACCTAAACTTGAGTCCAGCTATCAGCCCCATCCAATGTTCTCATACATTTATCACTAAAAGGTACCGAGAAAATTGTGTATATCTTCGATTAACTAATACGTTTATGATTGTAAAACTTGCTTACGCATGACACTTGATTTCATACGTTTACACATCTTTTCTGTCTGTTTATATTCGAAACACAAGCTTCTTCAGATAGTATGTAATGTTTTTTATTAATACCCTTCTAATTTTTCTCACATCGCTTAAAATATTGTTATTATCTTCCTAATGATTTCAGTTTGCATTTTTTCATTTATATTTTTTACTTTTATGCAATATCCAACATTGCGTTGCCCTCATTCAGTCCCTTTACATTATGCTTCTTATATGTCATCATGGCAATAAGTATGTGAAATTAAAAAATTAATATCAATAACTTCATCTTATGTAAAACTTTACATTGATATAATGAACAATCCTCGAGTTTTGCAACAGAAAATCGCATCACCAATTACGGATTTGTAAGAAAAACAGTTGCAGAAAAAAAACAATAATCTGCTAAGTCGAAATTAACTTGGTACATTTATTCTATAAATATACTTTGAAAATATTTCCAACAACTCTATGTTAATATGAATTTTATTGTAAATCATTAAGCTTAACAATAAGATGTTGTTGCCGGTGGTATATTGACGCAAAAACAGATATTGAATGACGGAAGACAACAAGAAACAAACAAAGATTTGAGTAAAAAATATATTGCCAAGTTTATTTTCATTAAAGAAATATATAAAAAAAAATAAGGTTATAGCGCATTAGGCAAAAATATCTCTGTATGTTCATGACGGTGAGGAGAGCGTTGTCATGAGAAGGGCAATTTTGGTAATCGCTGAAGAGTGTTGTTCTGTAATGGGCCGTTTTTTAGTCGATCGAAGAACATTATCCCGAAAAGGACAGTTTTGTAGTCGCTCGAAGAGCATTATTCTGAAACGGAGAGTTTATTGCATATCGTTAATGCTGGCGAAGACGTCTGGAGCAGGAAAAGCTGCTGGAGATGTCTCTAACGGTAGCCGATGATGAGCTGAAGCTGCAGATGGTGATGGCAGGTGTAACTGCTGCTAATGGCTGGAACTATGGGCTGGCTGTCGGCTGCTGGAATATATACTACACTTTGATCTTAGTCATCTGGGCCGTGATTGATGTTTTATTTTGAAATATTACATCTCATGTGGTACAAGGCCATGAGAGGGAAAGAAAAAAGGCTGATCGTCATTGATTATTCTACACCTAGCTAATCTAATTCCCGACCGATTCATCCATTACAATTTATTCATTGTTTTTAAAAAAAATGTGGGGGTGTCCACAGGATACGACAATCTGACAGCGTAATTGCTTTTACTTATCTACATTAATGAGAATACGCACATTAAAAAAAAACTGACAAGATTTATGAAAGTTGCGTATATGTTTGCTATTTTTAAGAAAAGGATTAAATCCGACATATAAAAAATTAAAAATAATATATATGGTTGTATTTACAAGCCTGTATTTGTAAAACATGGGCACAAGAAAAACATATCCACGCGTAGGTAAGTGTATATACTAGAACTTGATTAATACAATGATATTTATCTTGCTGCCTTACGCCTGAACTATTTGGTGAATTTAGTAAAATACAAGAGAAAATATGACATAGAAATCTGAAAACGCGTGTAAATAGCGAAAGATATCTTGCAGAAACTAAACTTATAGAAATAATTATAGCTTTGATGAGAAAGAAATATCTTCAATTCATGCCATGCGATATTGAATCTCTTATATAGCACTGAAACAATCTTCCTATAAATAAAGAAGAAATTTTAAGTTCGACCGAAGAAAGTTATGAACACCAAGAACAGAACATGTGAGCAGCGAAGAAGTTTTAAGGGAAATAGAAAGAATAAGATAGAATATGCTTACAATCAGAAAGAAAAGGATGAAATTTCTTGAACACATAATGAGGAAAGTGAAGTTAACATTCACAGGATATAGTGAAAGCAATTTAATTAGAAAGAAGAAGATTGATAACAAGTGAATGGGTGGCAGTACAGGCAGACAGAGTTTGGTTGAAAGGTCAAAAGTTGCTTAAAGCAACAAAATGACGAGAAGCTTTTGGGAGCTATAGCCTGAAAGACATAACATATAACATAACGATGTTTGTAGATGTGATAAAACGGCTCTTATACAATATGTATTTTAAAATTTTCAATATAAACAATTGTTGATATATAGTGACATAACATTTCACTGGTTTAAATAAATGTTTTACTTTTACATTAAGTGTTTAAATTCTGTTTATGTATGCACCTCAGGATAATTTACACGGATTTTGAGAAATCACGTCTCCTTTGCAAGGGTTTATTACTTACCTTTGTGCATAAACAGATAGAGAGATAGTGACATATATCATCATAATTCTCATTATCTGAATGAATTTATATTAGGAAAAATGGGTGAAAGATTTTCATTGAAAAGTCATAGATTAGATACAAAGTTGTGTATTTGGCATGAAAAATAGGTAAGATCACATTAGGTTACGTCAATTGTATAAGCAGAGACCCAAAAAATGTAATCTGGTGAAATGATACATTTGTGGCTATCATGCGTTTATTTGGGTTCTTCACATATGTCTTAACCTATGAAACCCACAGATGTATCAATATATATATATATATACATATATATATATAAAGACATTTTTATTTATGTTTAACGTTGTTATTTTATAGATACAAGTGAAATGCTCTGTTTAAGATAAACAGTTTAAATAACATTTACTGGCCTGAATGTCTTTTTTCAATTCGTTCATAGACATAACCTGATCCTATAATGGAACTTTCATATATGCTAACATGCCTTTAACTTGGCCACCTGAACCTTATGGTAGACAAGAATTTACTGTTATAAACTACAATCTTCCATGAATCTGGTTCATAATGCCTATGTATTTAAATGGACATCCGACAATTTATTTATTAAAGACATTTTATTTATGTTTAACGTTGATTTTATAGATCATAAGATTTCATTTACCGGTTTATAGAAAATAAATAGACAGGATTTTCCTATACGGAACTGTCATATACGCACATGCCTTAACTCGGCCACCATGAACCTTATGTAGACAAGGTCGAATTTACTGTTACATATATCTCGTACATTCATAACTTCTGTATCGAATGTAAACAAATGACGTCATATATTAAGAAATGGACAAGGTCCGACAATTTATTTATTAAAGACATTTTATTTATGTTTAACGTTGTTATTTTATAGATACAAGTATTTAAGCAAATGCTCTATTTTAAGATAAACAGTATTAAATAACATTTACTGGCCTGAATGTCCGAGAAATTTGAATAAAAATATTCGTTCATAGACAGGAAACCTGCATCCTATACCAACTGTCATATACGCTGACATGCCTACCACTCGTGGTCAAATTTACTGTTATAAAACTATAATCTTCCATAATCTCGTACATTATAACCTGAAATGTAAACAAATGACGTCATATGTTATTAATTTATTTATTAAAGACATTTATGTTTAACGTTGTTATTTTATAGATAAAGTATTTAAGCAAATGCTGTTTAAATAAACAGTATTAAATAACATTTACCGGCCTGAATGTCCGGAGAAATTTTCAGAGAAATATTCATAGACAGAGTTCGAAACCTTTCCTATATGGAACTATCATATACGGACATGCCTTACCACTCGGCCATGAACCTTATGGTAGACAAGGTCAATTTATATATATATATGAATATCATATATATATAACTTATCTGGCGTATATAAACAAAATGATATTTATTCGTTCATAGACAGAGATTCGAACCTGGCATCCTATACGGAACTGTCATATACGCGACATGCCTTACCACTGGCCACCATGAACCTTTATTTTACTGTTATTCACATTAGGATGCAGGTTCGAATGTTTAACGAATGAAAATTCTCGGACATTCAGGCTGCGGTAAATGTTATTTAATACTGTTTATCTTAAACAGGCACATGCTTAAATACTTGTATCCAAAATAACAACGTTAAATATAAATATATAAATAAATTGTCGGACCTTTGTATTTCTTAATATATATATATATATATATATATATATATTGATACATGTATGTCTTATTTTCTTTTAACATTTACTTGTGTGAGCTTATAAACATTCATATAATTCTGACTTTTTATCCAACATTATTTTGCTATGTCAAATGTTATTCTTAATGGGTAATACGGGTATTAACTAAAAATAATGTTTATAGAAATAAAGAAACAAACACAAACACACACACACACACACACACACACACACACACATATATATATATATATATATATATATATATATATATATATATATATATATATATATATATATTTTTGTGTTTGTGTGTATTAATAATAATATATATTTTCCTCACGGTTAGCACAACTTGATGCACTACGCAATATTCAATTTTTGACTAACCGTTACATATTTTGAGTTTTTTTTTATATATATAATGGATTATAGCAATAGTGGAAAACTGCATACTAATTACGTTTGTTTTTTTTTTTTTTTTTGTTGTTTTTTTGCTTTATTAATTGTAAAAAATTAAATTAAAAATAACTATAAATAAATGAGAAAAAATATTAAATAATATGTATGCTTATAAACAACCGTGAAAAATCAGACATCCACACCACATCTCCATATCTCCAAATCAAAAAATCGAATTATGAATGTATGCAAAAATATCATGTCACATCGACAAATGCAATTATATGGATCAATATAGATATAATCACATTTACAAAAAATACAAAATCATATCTGCCTACGTACATATCACAATGCGCGATACAATATTCATAATGAAAAATAGTATATATATATATATATATATATATATATATATAGAGAGAGAGAGAGAGAGAGAGAG
The DNA here is from genome assembly GCA_903632075.3 of Acanthosepion pharaonis. NCBI lineage: Eukaryota > Metazoa > Mollusca > Cephalopoda > Sepiida > Sepiidae > Acanthosepion > Acanthosepion pharaonis. The sequence goes on along the minus strand of CAHIKZ030005588.1, from coordinate 4,747,575 downwards.
AGAGAGAGAGAGACAGAGAGAGTCAGAAAAAAGAAAGTCAGACAAATACCCTTGTGATTAAATAGTCTCCCATATATATAAATAATATATATAAACTCTAAGTTCATCCATGCAATATATCATCACATATATATATATATATATATATATATATATATATATATATATATATATATATATATATATATACACACTTAGGTCAGTTATAAAGCTGTACTTATAGATATACACATCCTATTTAGATATAAGAAATGGCTGAAAACATGTAATAAATGTTATGACTGATATGTGTTTAATATATTTTTTGATATAATAAGTTATTTTAAAAATTGTGAACTTAAACATAAAATAAGTAAGTGAATTTACAAATCAATCTGGTTCAACATATTTCAATAGGTATTTGATTTTACGCTTGCATGTGACCATTAATTCATTTCTCTTGTTTAGTAAATTACGGTTAATTATTTTTTAATAGTTAATTTTCTACAAGACATAGGTGACATCTTTAATTTTACCATTGTAGAATTTAGTTATGGCTATTGTGTCTCAAGTAATTTTGTGTCTATTTCCACTCTCCTTTGATTGCCAGTAATATTTAGAGAGAGCACTGTTTTATTTGTACTTGTCGTTACATAAAGTTAGCTTGTGATTGTAAAACTGATCTTTCCAAAACGTGTCAGTGGAACCAATGCAAAATTTAATATTTATATTAAATTATATGTTAGCTCGATATCCAATATTCTTAGTCAAACTTTGGCTGTTTAAGGGACTGATCATATTGTTTCGGCAGTTATATTTTTTTTATTTGCTATTCTGCTTCGTTATTATTGTTCTTTTTATTAGTTACATAATTACTCAATAAAATATTGTTACGATGGGATATAGATTTGATCAGCTGATCTTTATGTTAATTTTGTTAAAAATTTTCTTTCATTTTTGACATTTTTATCTATTGAGAAAAATTCTTCCGACATTAGTTTTGATATTGCGGCTATGAGATTTAATCCATAACACGTTGCGGTCACTTTTTTTAATTTTACCTCCTATGTTTTTTTTTGTTTTTTTTTTTTTTTGTTCTTTTGCAAGTATTCTATATTTACTTTCTTCTAAGGCTTTTACATATTTCATCAAATATTCAATTGTTGCTGCAGTTAGTTGTTAATCTATAATGTGCTGATTTGTGTAAATATGAAGTATAATGGGAGAGTGATTAGATTCGCGATTTACGTATTTCTGGTTGTGTAAATCTTTTATATATAGTTTGTATCTATCAGTATTCAAATCCAAGATTACGTCAAGGAAGTTGATAACTTTTGCATTAGTTGTTGTGGTAATTTAGTAATTTATGATCTTTGAAGAATTTAATCAATTCTTGATCGATCTATGTTTCAGTGGGTGTTAACCATCATCGCTTTCGTTCGATATATTAATAAAGAACTTACTTTATGATGATGATTCTATCTAAGAAAGATTTGAAAATAGGCATACACTTCAATGACGAGCAGCGTACCATCATCTGTCTGATTTTTAACTTAATCAAGTTAAAAATCAGACAGATGATGAGACCCACTGATCAAGTTTAAAGAGTTGTCCGATATCTTGAAGGTGTTTTATGATCGAACTATGATATGTATTATAATATTTTCCAATTATTTTGCAGTTTGCTTAAGCTTATCAACTATTACAGTTTATGGAAGCTCAATATTGACCGAAATTTATAAATATACATCAAGTTAATTGAAAATCAATTACATTCTAAACCTATTATTGAAAATATATTATACATAAATTAATTTCAAACTAAAATAATATAATTAATAATTATACTATAAGAAAATTTTAAAAAAAAACAGAATGTACTTACATTAGTTTATTAGACATTAAATTACATTACTTAGGCTCCGCAATAATTTAATTTGATTTTCAGTTAGTCTGATGTATATTTATGAACGTTCTTAAATTTGAACAAATTAAAAAAATAATGAAATTTTAAATCTGTGTAACTGTTGCAAAAGTAAAATCTTTACATTTGTTTTGCTAAAATCCATCAGATTATGAAAAAGCGTCTGCTTAGATATTTCACTTTTGCACATATATATATATGTGTGCAATCATTTCACCCCAAGCAAGACGGGAATGCCACTAGTACGCAGGGGTTACAGGAAGTGAAAATGAGATTGAGTATAGGGAGGATTGAAGAAAAGTCAAAAGATGAACGGGATTAAACACGATAGAAGATGGCCATTGAAGTTGCATTTAAATTTTTGAAGAATGCAGTTATTAGGGAACCAAGTAAACGGAAGGTGTGCGAGAAAGGAAACTGTTGGAGCAGAATTGGCGGGTGCATTTAGTTATTTCAACAGTAAACGGGTGGCAACGAGATGCCAATTTAGTAGCACGCTTAAATTCAGGTAGTCGGGGCACCAGGAAAAAAGCTCCTCAAAGCAGTTGTCATGAAAATATTTGTAGAAAAAGAGAGAAGGAAGCCACGTCAAGTCGGTGAGAATGTGACGGAATTTGAGTTCCCAAGTCGATTACATTACAAATCCTTCTATGGATTTTGTCAAAAACATCTACATGAATAGCAGGTGCACCAGACCAGATATGGCAGTAGTATTCAATACACGGGTGAATGGTAGATTTTTAAATGTGCAAGATGGACTCTGATGAGAAAGATTTTCTGTCATGGTACAGTGAGCAAACATTACTTGCAGTAGTTGCTGATATAGAATCGATGTATTCGCTCCACTTCAAGTCAGTTGAAAAAGTGAGATCAAGGAGGCGCGGTGTGTTACATTCTAGGAGTCTAACGTCAGCGATGCTAACAGTAGAGAGAAATATTTCTCTATGGTGGTTTTCTTTTTTTTTTTTTTTTTTTTTTGGTGGCATTAAAATTTGCAAGCCATTTCCTGCCACACTTAGCCACTGATTGGAGGTTCTTTTTAAGAACAACAGCTAGATTTACTTTGTCAGATGTGTGACGGATTTGCTATTGAAACGCAGGAGTAAATGGTAGAGTGTCATTAGCGTAAATAACTACTTGGTAACTGATGACACCAGTAAGATCATTGACCAAGATTAGAAACAGCGTAAGACTCAGGATAGAGCATTGAGGAACAACCTCGTTCATGTGAAAGGATCTGAATAAGATCTCATTCAAATGCACCTTCATTTCACGATTTTATAGGAACGATTGGTTGAAATCAAACAATCGTAGAGTAATATCATACACATGGAGCTTGTGTAGAAGACCAGCGTGCAAAACCCTGTCAAACGCCTTCGAAATATTTAGAACCATATCTCGAGCTTCACCGTTATTATCAAGAGTTTGATATACGTATTCAGTGATGGCCGTTAACACCTCAGCGGCAGATCTAGCGAAACGGGTCCTATTGTTTGTCCGAGAGGAAGTCGTTTGAAGTAAGAGCTTTGTGTATATATATATATATATATATATACAAAAGAAACCATTAATTTGTTTAACACAATTACAAATAAAAACAATTGCACTTTTATACAATTAGATATAAAATACTTTTATCCATCTTTTACTAAGCATATATTGGAGAAAGCATTAATTTAGCAAGACAATATATAAATATTCAAGACAAGGAATTAAACATTATTAATCTTTGTAGAAAATCATTTCCATACTACAACAATAAAATAAGGATAATAACACAATATGAACAAAAGAAATGAGAGATTTGATGTAACAATCGGCAGTTATCAATGCGCATAATTATGCAAACTCACAGGCTCATATATCTTAAATCATTTATCAAATATTACTAATAAATAGAATATAGGTTTATAGAGACATGGTGGCCTAATAATTATAACAGTAGAAAAATAGAAAATATAAGAAAACAAAAAACAGAAATATTTAATAAATTAGGATTTAAAATAGGCATAAGATCTAACCTAAAAATAGTAAATTTTCTTGACGTTTAATTGAAATAATAATACACACCAACCATATAGAAAAGCAAATAATAATCCAATATATATATATATATATATAATATTCACATCACCCTACTAATATATTTAATCATATAGCAATATCTATTAACAAAAGAACTGCAACTAATTCTAGCAATATATTTAATGAAAAAAAATATGAATCAGAATTTTAAAAAGTGGTTATTCGATTAAATTAGAATACATAACTAAAAACAATGCACACAAAAACAAAACATTATAATAATATAATAAAAAACAAAAATAGGGAAAATATTCTTTAAATTAATTGATGAGCACTTCCCTAAATCAGTAACAATATCAAATATCATTAACAAAAATACAAAATATTTCAGTTATAGTTTTATGAGAAAATAATAGATAAACATAATAAAATATGGAGAAAATAATAAATAAACATAATAAAGCATAAAAATATTAAATAAAAACATAGCAATTACAATAACAGACATCTGCAAATTAGCAATGTTAATTGTAATTGTCGCAATAAAAATAACTCTCCACTTAATAATAAATGTTTAACTAATAATATTATATGAAAAGCAACTGTATCAAATAATATTAACAAAGAAGAAAAGATTTACATCGGAGCAACAGAAACCACTTTTAAAGGAAAATTTAATAATCATATGCCATTTAAAATAGATAAATACGCAAATAGCACAACATTATCAAAATATATATGGAGTCAAAAAGAAAATAATATATCCAATATAAGTAAATCGGAAATTATAAAAATATACACCATATAATATTGCCAATAGAAATTGTAGACTGTTTTTAGAAAAAAAATTATCAATATTAACTTTTAATAATCGAATTAAATTATTAAATAATGAGATAATGCGTCGATATTAAAAATATTTACTTTGTTACTTTAATAATAACATAACATAATAAATCAATTAAAATAATAATTAATAATACAAATACAACATGAAATATTATAATATAATTAATAATACAAATTAAGAAATATTACAATCTAATTAATAATATGAAATAACAACTTCTATATAAACCATAAAAATTAGTTTCGTTTCGAAGAAAAAATAAAACTGGAAGAAAATCTAAAGTCGAAAAAGTGAAGACGTAAACAAAAGCAAAAACTCATGAACGTGTAAATGAACGTTAAATTCATAAATACTCACGTGTAAAAAAACGAGTAAAAACGGATTGAAAAAGACGCAGAACAAATTGAAAAAATTGAAAACACCATTTAAGACCAGGACCCCCTGAACAATGAAAATTTTACCAAGAAACTTCGAAGTCGAGTAAGGGGACAATTGATATTTAAAAAGTTAAGTAATATATATATATATATATATATATATATATATATATATATATATATATATATATGGGGGGTGTTTGGGATTATATATTGAAATAATAGGAAAGAACTGTTAGATTGATCATCCTTCAGTATTTTTGTTTTTATTTTTAAAAAACATTGCTCGATACACAAATAGTGGCCTAGATTACAATTATTTTTTTTTAAAATATGATTCCATCGCGACACAGAAGTTTTGAAAGTGGTCAGCAGTATTTAAGTTTAACTCCAATATTAAACCTTAACCACTGGATGGCAGTTTCATCCTCAAGAGTTGTTTTGTTTCTAGCCGCGCACTGTGAATTAGATATTAAAGACATCGGGCTATACAGAGATGATGGCCTCATGGTATTGAGGAGTTCCACAAATTTTAAAATAGATAAAATTAGAAAGATAATATATAGTGAATTCAGAAACTAAATTTAAAAACTACAGTTAACACAAAATTGAAAATGGTAAACTTCCTCAACATAACTTTAGACTTAATGAATAACATATACCTACCTTACAGAAAACCTAACATTAATCCCTTGTATGTACACCCCAGGTCAAACCATCCTTCATCCACAATTAAGCACATACCCTCATCAATAGAGAAAAGAATCAGTATGAACTCCGCAAATGAATAAATATTCCAGAAACACAGTATTATTTACAACAATGCTCTAAAAATAATGGATACAAACACGCTAACATTAATTATATAAAAAAACAATAGTGCAAACCAGAGCAAAAAAGAAAAAGAAAATTCATTTGGTATACCCCGCTTCAACTAAATAGACATCAGTATGCTAGGACAAAAATTCCTTGCTGTAATCGAAAAACATTTTCCTACTGACAGCAAACTTAGCAAGATATTTAACATAACACCCTAAAATTAAGTTATAGCTGCACAGAAAATCTAGAAAGAATTATAAAAATATACAAAAATTATACAAAAATAATGAAAAATTATTGATTGTAGAAACCATAAAAACTGGCCTTTGAATATTAAATGCCGCATAGAATCTGAGGTATAACAATGCACAATCTCATCCATCGAGAATTCAAATATTCAAAAGATATATATAGGATCCACGAAGAATGGATTTAAAATAAAGTGAAGATAACACAAAAGCTCCTTCAATGATATTAGAAATAGAAATAAGGCATCCCTATCGAAATATTTTTGGCATTTAAAAGAAACAAATTAAACACCAAAAGTAAAATGCCAAATAATAAATAGAACAAGAACTTATAAAACCTGGGATGACTCATGCCTTTTATACCTATATGAAAAACTACACATTATTAAGTTTCTAAAAATCGAAAATTTATTAAATCAAAGAAATGAGATAACGGTGTTTTGCGACACCATCAAATATTCGCCTTAAATAATTAGCATTTTATAAAAGAAAAATAATAAAAAATTCAAATTCTATTAACAAGTTCATTTAAAGTAATAGGTTTAAAAACATAACCTAATCATAATCTTAAAGCGCCTTTAAGAAGTCGTTACCAAAAAAACAAATAAATAAACACCAAAAACTACCAGAACTACAAAGTCAATACGTTAAAATCTTAGCATACAGTAATAAAAAAGAAAAACAGAACTACTATATCAATCAGTTTTAGCAGGGTGTCTGATAAGATTAGGCATTGTGGCCATACAAAAATCCCCAGCCCAACCTTACACAAAAAACTTGACATAACACAAACACCCCTACTCCCATCAAAGCAGTGACCCCTTGATAAAGAAAAAAACAATCCCCAGGCCACACCGCCATTCAAAACTATAAATAAGTAAAACATTCCATACAATAGTTATTCCAAAACAAGGCTTGAGGATGAAACCGCCACCCAGTTGTTAAGGTTTAATATTGGAATTAAATTTAAATACTGGTGACCAGTTTCGAAACAGAGTAATTTTTGTGTCGCGATGAAATTATATATATATATATATATATATATAGATAGATATATATATAAAGATAGAACGAAAGGGAAAATGAGGGAAAGAACTGTGTTAGTTTTATTAAAGACAAATATAGTTATTTTTTTTTAGTTTTGCTTGTTAAAGAGCGATAGAAGTTAAGTCTAGCGCTAGTAAATGTATTCTTTACAAAACATTTGAGAGCTATTGCATCTGGTTGTATTTCTGTGGTTTTCAAGATCAATGAAAACCTGTGGATTCTATTCGTTTACCATTAATTTAATATTCTCTTTTTGTCTCTGTTATTTATTATGATACCAAGCACAAGAAGACATACAGTTGAAATCCATAATGTATATAACACCAAAACTCAAACCCACAAGTCGTATTTTGATATCACATAAACGAATGTCTATTCCAGTCGAGCATCAATGTAAGCATATCTACCAATTAATGCATGAGTCAAAAGCACACAGACCTTTTCAACTTGAGCTCGTTTATATATCACCTGCTTCTAAAAGTCAGTTCCAGCTTCGGTATGAAAGAATCCAACAGTGTAACATACATTCAGTGATAAATCATAAGCGGCCCATAAACTGCGGCTAATCTGCGGTGGACCGTCGTTATCCGATGTCTCCGTTATTCGAGCCATTCACTCTTTCCAATAATGTAGCTGACAAGGCAACGAGCCGTATTATTCATAGACGGGACGACACGTTGTCATTTTCATGTAAATAGGGAAAACGTCACATGTTAAAATCAAGGGGCTTTGGTCAACTCTGGTCTTATTACAAAACACACGTCAAGTATCGCTTTTCTTGCTCTTTCATGCACAAACACACACACACACACAAACGCACACACACATGTTCTCCCACACTCTTCTCTCTCTCTCCCTCTCTCTCCCTCTCTCTGTCTCTATCTCTCTTCACTCATCCCCATTATCTAGTCACCTCTTTTATTTTAACCGATGCTATGACCTATAACCTCAGATTCTGGCATGGTGAGTTTTAATTTTTTTTTCCACTGATGCGCTAAAAAATAATATACTATGGTGAAAAAATGCCCCCGGCTTAATGAAAACAATTTCCTGTCTTCAAAATCTTTATGTCATTGGAATGATCAGAGAGTTTTTTTTAATTATAAAATTATAATTTTGGGCCCTTTTTAGAACGTTCGAAATTTAAAATTTGAAAGTTAAAATTTTTGTTTTTCTTGCATCAGCGGGGGACCAAAGATTAGTATAGGATATTTTAGTGTCATTTTTGCGGTGAAAAACATAGATTTGGAAATAATTGTCGGATTTTAATGAGACGTTCAAGACTTATGAAATAATTTTTTTTTTAGAAATTCTCAGTATTTTTTTTTAATCTGTCACCTCCACTTCTTAGTTCTTGTACCATTTAATGTTCATATTAGTTATACGCAAAACCCCATTGAGGACTTAAATCATCAATTTATTTTTTATTACTGAACTCCCAAAATATGGTCTGAATTGTTAAATAAAGATGCAATAAAACTAAAACGTTATTTAATTACAACAGCTTTTAATTGAAAAAAAAACAAAAAAAAAAACAAATTCGATGAATAATGGATTTTTAAAAGAACTGTTTTAATTTTTTTTTTAATTTTAAGTAGAGAAGTTTCAAAGTAAGCGTGGGGAGAGTCGCTTGTCCGTTAATTTGAAGCACTTTTTAAAAGTAAAAACACCCAGTGCAGTAGAAAATTATTGTAAATAAATGTAAATATATTATATGTTTATTTTATTTTTAAACTAATATAGTTACTTAAAATAAATCACTAACACACAATAGAGAGAGAGAGAGAGAGAGAGAGAGAGAGAGAGAGATGCGGTGTGTATTACATTTTAAATTTACCCGTAAAGGTTTAAAGTTTACCTAAACTTACCATTCAAATCAGTATAAAATGTTCAAGAGACGATGCAAGTGAGTACACGACTAGCTCTCAAGTAAACAACAGCGGCTATTCCCGGAATTACCAGTCTATGTCAATTGATTACGACAGTACACAATAGCCGTCAATTCCGGGACTAACGAACTTTGCTCGCTAAACACGGGTGTTTTAACTTCCAGCCGGACTCTACATTTCTGCTTATTTTGTCCGTTAAATCTGGAGTCCGTTAGTCCCGGGACCGTTAATTTGAAGTTTTACTGTATTTATTTATAATAAATGGAAAATATTCTTTGCGTGTGTGTGTGTATATACGCGCCGATTTGTATAAATACGGATGACTGTACATGGCATTATCAGAAAATAAAAGCAATAACTACAGTAATTTTAAAGCCAAAATACCTAATATTTAATAAAACATTAGATTATGGAGAATATTTTCCTAAATGTTTAAAGATTACGAGGTAGTTAAAAATAATATTAAAAAGGCAATCACTTTACATTCTGCAAATCATTTTTACAGGACTATCCTCTGTAGAAAAAAAATATATAAACTTCCGGCTGATAGTCACGCTGTCAGCTCGTCAACAACTTAAATAAGCCCGTACCTAATATTCATCAGATAAAATTTTTGAAAAGTATATTTTATTTTTGAAAGATTTTTTTTTAATAAAGAGTATTGCATTGTGCTGACAGATGACTAAAAATGGGGCTAAAATCAGAGATTTTTTAGCGATTTAAAAGAAAAACACCTTCCAGTCAATTTAAATTAGTTTTGAAATACATCAAACATTTTGCTTATTGGAAATATAAGTTTAATCTATTAGCATGAAATATAAACTGAAATAAAATTTTCAGGAAAAATTGTTCATTCTTTTTAAAAATTCATTCTGCACCTTAGATATCGCAATTCTTGGCAGAAACTACCTTTAACTTTATCTCCCTTTGCGAAAATCAACTGCCACCAGAATTCTTGTCTGATTAATCTCTCCTTTATAATTGAATTTAGTCTTCAGTATCTTCTTCTTCTTCTTCTTCTTCTTCTTCTTCTTCTTCTTCTTCTTCTTCTTCTTCTTCTTCTTCTTCTTTATTGTTGAAGCATCCATCATTTATTCATCCATTTCCCAGCCAGATTTCATTGATACCAATCTCAGATTTTAGGCATTGATCGATGATCAAACAAATATATCCATACGTATATATATATATATATATATATATATATATATATATATATATATATATATATATATATATATAAATATCATTCTATAAAAACTCGGTCTATATATATATATATATATATATATATATATATATTTCTTAATACTATTCCTTTAACAGGCTATATATATAGGTTTTGGGGGATTAAGTGAACTGAAGTGTCAGAAAATGCTCAATAACTTTATTTTTTGCGGAGGGGTAATATTTGTGTTTATCTAAGTTCATGGCCTCTAGATTATTTACTTTTACCGGTAGTGTGGTTGGAGGAAGTGTATAACTAAATAGGCTACGGTAATCTTTGGTCATGATTTCTAGATATTTATTTTATTCACTTTTCTTTTTTTTTTCTTTTGTGTACTTCTCTTGGTTTTAAATGTTAGTATTTGGAATAAGGTATATTAGATTTACGTTATGGAATTTGATCTTTTTTTTGGTTCTGATGTGGTTGTAGGTAGCATAGCATGACTTTCTTTTCTTGTCTGAATTTGAACATGATTTCCGACCGTTATGTACCCAAACAGCGTTAATAAGCAATTTAAAGATCATGACCATAAGTGAAACTTAGCATTAACCTTAAACAAAAGAAGTAGGAAGTGCCTGTTTCGTCTTTCACCAATTCCTCTAACCTATATATACAGTCCACGAAAGGGGTACTGGCATTTTTCTGAATATATCATATATATATATATATATATATATATATATATATATATATATATATATATATATATATATATAGGGCATGCAATAAATTTCACGTGTTGAGCTACTTACTAAACTCTGCCCAAAGGGTCACAGATCAGATTTTCAGCTTTTATTTTTTGGAGTGTCGAGCATCCCCTGCTATGTATATCTAGCTATGATTACTTGCCAATGTTTATACATAAATTCAATTATCTAGAAAATTGATAACTAGATGACAGAAATGTGACGCAGGAATCCAAAGACGCATTGAAATAATGAAAATTCTCTCCTATAAGCAAAGAAAAATAGATAGATAGATAGATAGATAATTTGTTTTAGAAAATAAAGAATGCTAAACGGCTAGGTCATATTTATTCCCTCATATGGCACAGAATGATAGGCAATCACTTTATAACTGAGTGGATACTTGAACACCATAACTTATATACTAATGCAGACAGCTACGTTTCTCCTTATAGTTCGGAAGAAAATAAAACTAATATAGCCTAAAATGAGAAAAGTTACTACTGCAAAACCCACTTGTTATGTGCAAATTTATTTGTGCTCAAAAATGTAAAATTCCTTGTGAATTGCAGTCTTTAGTTTCATAGAATAAAATCAACGTTTCTGGGTCCTGGTGCATTTTTTGATACAGTATTTAAATGTTTTCGGCGAACAACAGATAAAAATAAATTATAATTAAAAATGTTTCCCCGGTTTCATCAAAATTCGATCGTCTAATCTTCAATATTTCTTCCTACTTTTAAGTTTCAAATCACATCTAGTATTTCTTTTATCTGGTCTTGAGATCAGCAATAAATCTGTTTTCCACTTAATCCATATAAATATATAGTAAAACGTTCGTAATTAATTTTTGCTGACGAGATTGAAAAATATTCGATTATCTTTTAATGCGTTTTTTGCACTTTCCGATAAATGGTTTCCTGATATTCACGTGTATAAACAAACACATAAAAAATATTCCATGTACGAATGGGAATTTTTCGCTATGTTCCACATCAGATCGAAAGGATTAATTCTAAGTTAATACATACTTATATAATAAAATATTTCTTAAATCTTATATTTTTATTAAATATGTTTCACATTAAGTTTGGTAGAAGATTGAGGAAATAAAAAATATATTTATGCTTGCTTTTTTAAAACGTTTTTGGCTAGAACTTATCGGATTAAAGCCTGCGATATGCAATATATAGCCAGAGTTATATATAATCCTTTTTCTCTCGTGTCATGGGGAAATGTATAATGGAAACGAAATGCTATCATGCTTTAATAAATAAATGGTTAGAAACGATTCTATCGGTATACTCGCATACTGTAATGATGTTGATGATGTTTCAATGATCAGACAATAAAAGATAGACATTATGTTGTAGAAATAAAATCATTTAGAGTAAGATCATTGACTACAACATAAGACAGAATATTCTCTTCTAGAATGATCTCTCTTCTTAAATGACAAAAACAATAACAGCCTTCTTGAATACTATATTGTTGTAAATATTTATCCACAGTTTTTTCTCTCCTAAAATGTTTAGTAGAGAGGTTGACTGCATAAATAATGCTTATTTGATACTTAATATCAAACTGCGGAATGGCACTGGTTGCAATTGCGAAAGTTTTGATATATACCTATCATACTTCGGTGTTTCGAAGGAACCTGTAGCGTGCAGAAGGGAAGTGCGACGACCTCGGTTATCCATATCAGAAGGGCATCCAATGAAAGAGTGAAATAAAAATTTAGATTTTTAAATTTGAAATTGTCTCTGTTAACTTCGTTGCACAAGCGTCCCACAAGAGTCCCACAAGATCAGTAAAGGGATTTTAGCCTCTTTTTTGGCGTTAAAAACACATTGTTTTGGCAAATTCTTACAAAAAATCAAATAATTGTCGGATTTGAATTAGAGTTTCAGGATGTATTCACATATGAATGAATTTTCTTTTTTCTTTATAAGATCTTGATAAAAATATTTTTTGCATCTGTTAAAAGTTCAACCTCTTCATATTTATATTAGTTAAAGACAGGACTCCCTGCGTAAATTCAATAATCAACAAGTCTATGCCAAAGAGAAATACCATCTACCGAAAATCTGTTCTGGATCGTAAAATAAAAATACAATAAAATTATGACAGTATTTAATTAAAAAAAGCTTTTAATTGCTTTTTGTATATATGATACATTAAAGATACTATTGATTTAAATTTTATTTTTGATAAATAATGAATTTTTTCAAAAATTGTTTCATATTTTTTAATAGAAAAAATTCTAAAGTTTGTAATATTTTAAAAATTCTGTATTAATACCAACCATTTAGATGATAAAGTAAAGATGATATTAAGTAAAAATCATAAATTTAAATGCTTAATACAAATAATCAAACCCCAATATTTTAAAAAAGTATTTTGTATTTATTTTTATGTGTATATTTTTGTCAGCTCATACACGACATTTTCAGAATAAAACAGCGCAACTATAATAAATTTAAAATCAACATTTGTAAACATTAGATTAAAGAGAATATTTTGGTAAATTTTAAAGATTACTGAGTAATTAAAAATTAATTAAAAAATAAATTTTACTCAAATAAAGCTTCAGAAAATTATATTTATTTTTGCAAGTTTTCTGAATCGTTTCTGGTTATAAACAACAGGTTTTCTATTCACACCAAGAAAGTTTGATTGGATTCAGCTGGATCGCAGAGGATAAAGGTTATTTTAATGTCTCGGCTGAGATTTTAACGAGTGAATTATTCGCTCTTTCCACATAACCTCGCCGATACCTGATGCGCCAAACTTATTCAAACCCATAAAATGTTTGTCCACCACTATACATCACATTTTAAATGTTATTCTGTATATTTCACTATGTTTTTTCCCCAAAATTAACCTTAATTCTTATGTATTAAAACTTTTCTTTTGTTTGACTAAATAATTCTATTACAGTAATCATTCGACTGATTCAAAAACATTTTCTCGAAAGATTTTTTTTTGGTCCAAATAGCGATAGAGCAGCGAGAGGCATGCGACATTTGGTCTGTAGAAAAGCGGTTGTAGGGTGGGAAATAAGTTATCACCCAGAAGAACACGGATACGCTTTTGGATATTATCGACACTCTAAAGTGAAGATTGGGCAGCTCCTGCACATATACGGCATCAATATTCAAATGCCAGCCTGAGCTGGCAGAGGGTATAGAGTACCAAACATTTCTCAAGTATCTTTAGCGATGGATCTTATATACAAGTTCCACTTAATGTTTTCGTTAAGCTTATGTCCAAATAGGCGCTCAAGCTACGGAGTCTCCCTGAGATAAAACCCTTTCATTGCGATAGGTAAAAATGAATGGTCCGCTCAGTGAAACTTTGCCAGTTTGTTTTTCGTCGCATTGAATGTGATCAGCCAGTATTTTCCCCACTGAGCTGTTAAAGTTAAAGGAGAATTTATTGAAATATTGAAATGTTGTAACAACGCTATTGTAAAAAAAATAGTTATTAGAAGTATGTAATGAAAGAGAGCGCATTTTAGGATTTAAAATCTTAGAACTAATGAGTACTGTGATGGAAGCAAAGGTTGTTGCGACGTAAGCGAATTTAAATTTTATGATTGCACAACTTACCAAGATATCAATTCAAAAATTCCGATGAAATATTGTCGAAAAGCAAACTTAACTTTCTAACCGATTGTAAAACTCGTAAAGGATATTAGTAACACAAAACAAACTTTGAAATCATCACCTACGGCCGAAAAATACATCAGCAATCAACTGAACCATATTACATAAAATTAGAATATCTCTAGCAAATGTAAACTTGAAACAAAGCTCAATAATCTATATAAACTTCCATATTCCAGCCACTTCCTCAGATATATTCCTTAATCTTTCGAATATACGACTTACCGAACATGAAATATCCCTTTTTAAATTTCAGACCAAACTGACACATACAAAATAAATAGAACCACATCAGCAAATAAATAGAAATTAAAATCGTATACAAAAATATTGTAGATTTACATAAAGATAAAATTATCACATCTCACTCAGGACTAAAATAATCTATTAAAAGCTATGCGACTTTTTTTTATTTGGTAAAACACCTTACGAAAAAAATCATAGTTCAAGTTTGAGGTAACATTTAATTTTATAAGCCAAGGGAACACAACAAAGGCAGACGACACGAGCCGAGTTTAGAAAAACAGACGATAAATTTATTAACACACAAAAAAAATGAAAGAATTACACAAATTAAGTACTGTGTACCAAATTATGGCCAGTAACATTTTCACAGATTTTTACTATTTCAAAGAATAGGTATGACGTTCGAAGCAAAGATCGTGGTAACAGCGAAGAGCAAAAAAATCTCACCAGTCGAAGAATTTTTCTTGATGTGGAATCGAAAATGATGTTCTTTTCAAATTCCCGTCTGGAGATCATCAATCTTCTTCTGCGTTGTTTTTTTTTTTTTTTCCTTTGACCGTCTGACCTGGGTTCAGCAGTTATTCTTCGATTCCCTGAATTCAATTTTGTCTTTTGATTTTATTCACTAACATTGGTTCCAGATTTCCTTCTCAGAATTTGGAGGCAAACTTTTGATTAATTCCGAGTGTAAATCAAAAATATTTTTAAAATTAAAAAAAGTTTCAGTTAAAGTCTAACACAGTGTTTGTTTTCTCTCAGAAAAGCAGAAAATGCACGCACAAGCAGATTAAATTTCTTATCAAGTCGAATCTATCATAAACAGATATTTTCAAAACAAAAAATTCACTTTTAAACGATCCAAAATTGAAAAAAAAAATACATACACACTCCAAAATAATCCCACTAGTATTATAAGGAAACATAAAGAATGTTCGTATTAAATTAAATATTAAATAAATATAAATACCACAAAAATACAGTTAATATTACATGCAAACACAAAATTCAAAAACACACCTTAATATATTACTTTACTGAATATTCGAGAAATCTTATTAAAGAAAAATATGCGCTCTATATATTAGGCAGACGAAAATAAATTTACTCAAATATCCACTAAAAATAACGTTTAAAGTGATAAAAATATGTCGGATTCATATATACAAAATCCAGTCTGTCTGTCTGTCTGTCTGTCTATCTATCTCTCTCTATATATATGTGTGTGTGTGCGTGTGTGTGTGGTATACACACACAAATATATATATATATATACACACGCTTAAAGACATATACATATATTTTTACATATACACACACAGATATATATATATAAATATATATATATATATATATATATAAAACATAAATGTACATATATGCATCCATATATATATATATATATATATATATATATATATATATATATATATATAAATCTCTCTCTCTCTCTCTCTATATATATATATATATATATATATATATATATATATAAAAAAAAATGTATAAACAAATAACAATAAAAAAATGATAATGGTAATAATAGTAAATATAAAAATAATAAAAAAAATATAATAATAATAAAAATAAATAATAATAAATTATCATAAATAATATCAATAATAATACAAAAATACTGATAAAGATATTAAATGATATATATGATGTAGGTGTCTGCATAATAATCACATAAATAACTTAAATAATTAAATACATCAACAGACCCATTTATACATGTGCGACAAGCACATACAAATATATATACGCAAGCATACATACATACATTTACAAATATACAACTAAAAACCCAATTCACCCGCAAATAAATGTTTTTTAGGGTAATCTAAATCAATATTCATGTCGACACTTAAAAATAATTTAATTTCTTTGGTTCAAATATTGGCCTCAATTTTTGCATTTTTCCTGTAGGCATGAATTGCATCTATTCCGGAAGTTGTTGGGAGTTTGTGATTGGCAGGTGATATCCCATTTAAACTGTGGAGTGAAGCGTCTATCTTTATGTCTCCAGAAATATTTAGAGAGAGAAGTTTGGTGCATTAAAGAAACATCAGAGAAGGAACACCTTTGATTGTAGAAACTCTCTTTCTAACTCTCAGCGGAGATACTGTTGTATACATTATATCATTAATATTTTCTTTTGGAATGATGGTAGCTTGGTATACAACATTTTCTGAATTACATATACCTCTAACTGGGCAGTTAGTTTTGGTTCGACAATTGCATGATGGTTTGTAATCTGGTATGTTTCTGTCATAAAAGGATTTTAATATTTTATTGTTGTGTGAGTCAGTAATATTATATATGTTGTTTGTGCAATAATATCTATTTTTTTTTCTATTAAAATTTTTTGCAGTAGGTTGTTGTGATTAAAATGTTTATCGATTAAATTCAGAAAATACCTACCAATATTTTCATTAGATAGTTTGCGGAAAGTGGGGGTTGAACCATACAATTTTTATTTTTTCTGTTTTTGGGTCCATTAGATTTATTGTGTTTCAAAGATTCCAGGGCTTCCTTATCAGTTGTTTCATTCTCATTGAAGAGTTTCTATTTAAAGATAATCTATTAATTCTAGTGTTTACAATGTTAGCAATTTGTCTAATTATTAAATTTGAATTATTGAAGTAGATATTAATATAAATAGAAGTTTGTCTTTGAGAAATGGCTTAAATGTGTTGTTAGAAAGGTTGAAAGTGATATCAAAATACTATTTTAAGGTTAGATGAGATTTCAATTTTAGAATCAAGGAATTTGAAAGGCCTTCTGTATGCTAGAAGATATTTGACTATTACTATCTGGGATAAAAATAAGTTCATCATCTCAGTAGATAGATAGATAGATAGATAGATAGATAGATAGATAGATAGATAGATAGATAATGGCTCTTCAGAGTTCCTGTGGTTGTGCGTTGATGTACTGAAAGAGAGAATGGGTTTCCATGCACTTTTATTCCTCTTCTCTTAAACTATTTTCAATGCACGCATCGGCAGCCATGTGCATATAATTACTTGTGTTTGTTCACACAATGTCGTATACATGCATATATATACATTTATATTAGAAACATTTAATATTCTGTATAAAGCTCAACTGCATCTGTGTGTCTGTTTTTATACAACTGTAAAACGATACATAGTTTTTCTTGTATCATTAGAAATGCGAATTAAACTATCTACGGATAGATATTTATCTACTAATAGGCACTTATAGATGACAAGCTATCTTGACAGAAGGGTCTCAAAAGAGACATAGATTTTGTAAACGCCGAATTGGTGCACGGTTATTCTCAATTGTATTGTGTGAATCACTGTTATTATTGTTCAAGTTAGCTTACAAATAAATGATAGATCGGTAGAAAGACAGAAAATACGCATTAACATCAGAATATATAATATTTTAGCATCATTTATTAAAACAAAACAATATGATTTCAGATTGCTCTAAAATTTCCCCTGTCCTGATTGATATTAGCCATACGTACCCATATAGATAAGTGCAGCGTGCATTGAGCGTATTGTCCTCCCATCGTACGGCAAAAGCCGTTTCGAAACGCATAAACTTAATATACGCTTTTTCTTAATTTAATTTACTTCGCTTGTGAGATTCTCTTTCAATAAAATCTACTTCCTGCTTGGTGAGAGTCCATTAAGGCAGAAGAAAGAAAGGTACCTTTTCTACCATTCCGTTCGCCTCGTTACAGATGTTTAGTTGTTTTTCTTTATTTCAAACCACTTTTCCGTTGTTTTTATTCACAACATATACTCATTTTGTTAATTTCCTTTATTCTTGCGGACGTTAAAAATGTGATGAGACTCAAATGAACAAATAAAATTATACTGTTAAGCAAAGTGATCTGTTGAAAACTAAAGGTATAAATTTATAGCAGAATTTTGAAAAAAATCTTCTTTCAAATCTTATCGACCTCATTTTTTCTGTCGATATTTGAGTTAGAGATTCGGATATTGAAGCTAATTATCCCCCACAGAATTGTCATTAGAATAAACCTTTTTATACTCTTAGTCTTTCTGAGTACTTATGGCCCTCCACAGATTGTTTTTCTTTATTAACTAAAAATTGGTATTGCTTTTTAATAATGTTAGTGGACTAGTTTCCCGTGCTCGACTCCCTTCTTTTTAATTCTAAGATGCACTTCTCCTAGACAGGATGCCTAGCAAGGCTAGATTGCCTAGTCTATCCTGCTATTAATTCATGACTTGTGAAGGATAATAAATGAATGGATTCAAGCCAAAGATATAAATACCAAGTGAACGTAAATGATTAAAACAGAACATGAACTGGTTTTCACCGATTTCACTTACGACTCCTGCAACTGTTATCCGACATCTCCCTAAAACATATCAGATAAATAAAATCTGTCGCTATCATCTTTATTTTTATTTCTTTGTCTATTAACAATGTGTATTATTTGGTTTAGTGAGTAAAAAATATTGTCGTTTATCGGTGATCAAATCTATGTAATAAAACAAAAGAAATTTGGATATCAGTCAAGAGATAGATGCATATACATTGAACGATTGGACATAGTTCTATGTATGTTTAATAGGTTTAAAAAGCAGGTTCCCTTATTTAATACTTTGGGACAATTCGACGTGTATATTACAATCAGAATGATTTCTATTAACTTTTAATAAGCAGGATACTATCATCGTTTATTGCCATCTTACCTTCAGTATATTTTCATGTGTGTATATTTTTCTTAATGTGTGTCATCGTATAAGAAGTTTTCATATAAATAATACAGTCAGAAGTATCTGTGTTGAATAAAAACATAAGGAAGACAATAGAAATAATAAACACTTCTATTTCCCGGTTAATAAAAATGTTTCCGTACATTATTCTCAGCTTATCCCACTTTCTCTGTTTCGTATATGCAATTACTCTCATAAATACTTTATGTCAAATATATATACGATATCACACCCTTTTCCTTTTGTACTGTATGTTTCCTAAAGAAATTTAACTGATATGTAATTTTATCTAATATATATATATATATATATACATATATATAGATAGATAGATAGATAGATAGATAGATAGATAGATAAATAGATAGATCACTCTATTCTTTGATATGAGGTCATACCTGACGATAGATTTTGAAACAGTTCGCAAAGTAGTTTGCTAATCATACTACAATGGCCAGCTCTCTTGCTTGTACATAAGCGGGGTCGTTTTGGAGCTTATGTGAGTTAGAGTGACATAGAGATTATACGAGTTGTCTCCCTTTGAGACTGCTCGTGTCGATAATTCACTATTATCTAGGTGAATAACTGGATTGGCCAGCAATCCTAATTCCTCTAATCTCTTATTCTGCTAAAGGATTGAGATGGATGAAGATGCAACGGACTGGGGTCAAGGGTGACTATATGCTCCCGCTTTATTACAACCGCCCGCTGTCCGTTAGCCCTCAATTTAAGGAAAACGTCGCTCATTATTACTTCTTGGCCTTCCATTTGACTCTCTCGCCGCCTTCTGTGCTTTCTTACCGTTTAACTCGGTCAAGATTATAACCGATTATTTATTTTTTCTTTTTTTTTTGTTTTTTTGCCTCTGCGTCTTTTTACAAAGAGGGAATATTTTCTGTTCCCCTTCCTTCTTCCCTTTTTTTATTCTTTTACTCTTTTCAAATTTTCGGCCTTTCGTTTGTTTTGTTTTGTTTTGTTTTTTTTGTTCCTTATTTTATTTTTCACTTATTATTTCTTCTTTTTCTTGCAAAGATGGGAGGAATATTTTGACTACTCATTATTTTTTCTTTGTCCAAATCTTACAAAGAAAAAATCCTGGCAAGATAATAGCTCTATGATTGATTGTTTTTTCGTTTATTGAGGTTAATATAATAAGAGATTGTTCGACGTTTGACAAGCCGAAATTGTGTTTTAAAAAATAAAATAAAATAACGTACACAAAATCAAGATGTTGGGCATTCCATAGCGAAGATAGTTCGCTCCCATGTTAGTATATAAATAGTAATTCTTACAGAAATTTGGTTTTAAAGTCAGAATTTATTTATCTTTCTCTTATTTTTGAATTAATTCTTGGTAAAATACATATTCTCATTTAGTTTCGGTACACATATATATCTGTCGAGTTAACAATCTATGCATTACGAGAGCTTTTATTCAGTTACCTGTATATTAGTTTTCAAAATCACTCTTTTACAGTGTTTTACTCCTCTATTTTTACTTTGTTTTAATTGGTATCACTTCATGCAAGGATGTAAAGCTACTAAGATAAAAGGGTGTTACAGGATGTGGAAGAATTAGGACCGGAAACATTAATAATGAGCAGGAAGAAAAAAGAGTAGATAGTGATAGACATCGCATTTAATTTTTTGCAGATTAAAGTTGGCTGGAAAGCATGGAGCCGGAAGTAGTTCCACAAGCGAGAAATGAAATTGTTAGCATAGAACTTACGACTGCATCTAACCAGTTCAACTGTAAATGAGCTGTAGATGAGATCTCGACGACAGTCTTGTCCTGCGCTTAAATTTAAAAAATTCTCGTTACCATAGTTAAGAACACACACAAAAAGATTTGAAGAAAGTTATGCAGGGTGTTTTAGGCACTTCCAGGGGTTCAAATCTTTCCCACTTTTGCTGAACTTGTAACTTAAACAGAAAACTAAATGTGTGTTCTTGGCCTCAATTTATGACAACGTTATTGTGATGAGTTGTATCATTTGTCTAATATTATTACTGCCATTAACAGGAAATATCATTTTGATTTTTTTTTTTTTTACGAAACATTAACTTGTTATATAAGTCTTATGTGCGAAAAATATATTTAATTCCAGGAAACAAGCAATCGCTTCATACCATTCTGCATATTTAATTCCAGAAAAAAACTTAGAAGAAAAAAGGAGTTTTAAAATGTATGGATTCAAAACCACATTCAATAAAGTAATGACTTTTGGATAATATATCTAAAATATTATTAACTGTATGACAAACGCAGATAAAATAAAATATAGAAATTGTATGACCCCCACCTCAACTTGCGCATGATACGTAAATTCGTCCAGCAAAATTTTAATTTCCTAATAACTTAAAAATATCTTTAATTTTTCCTTTTATACGTTTAGGTTTTACCAATCTCTTAATAATAATTAATAAAAGAAGTATTACTAATTTTTCAGAGAAGTGATTTGTTTCATAACTGAATGTCACATATATTTCGAAACAAATTTAAAATAATTACAGACATTTATCTTCAATGTTTATCATTGGACATGTTATTTCACATATTTGTTAACAAAGCAAATCTGCTGTAATTTCACTTTGTAAGATTTATAGATTACAAATCGTTATTAAAACATCGTCTCTATCTGGCGTCTATATCTCTTTTCGATCCATGTTTCTAATTTATCTTGCTGACAACCACATTGTTTAAATTTATTTCCGAAAGTAGATAAACAGACAGTACGGGAAGTTTTTTTTACTGATGTAATATCACTAACTTTCGAATCAGAAACTTGCATAAGATTATCTGAATTTTGCTTCGAAAATAGTGTCTTTGTCTATTTTTCTTGACATTACCAAAATGATCCAAATTAATTTTAAATAAAATAAAATTAACAAATATGTCGTTTAGCTCTTTCATGTGAATAAAGTCTGAATAGGAATAGTGTAAATAAGTGATAAATAAATAAAAATGACAAGTGATTTTACTTATTTGTTTATACGTAGAGATCCTTACGATTATTCTATTCGTTTCTATAAGTTTTACAACATTGCTTTACGAAAAGGAGACTAGTTTTTTTTTATCTTATTGCATATGCAAGTTGTCCTTATCAGTCTCATTTTTCGCATGTTTCTTCGATGAATTAAAATTATCAACAGGATTTAAAATTTAAATAATGCACTAAAACTTCCAGTGGAACCTACCTTTGGTTGAATATCAGTTAAAGAGTGACCTCAAATACCCCAATTACGCGAATTAGCACAATTCTTTCAAAACATATATGGGAAATTAAAAGCATAAGCCAAATCACACGAAAAATATCATTGAAAATAAGGAAAACAGTATCAGGCTACAATAATAAACAAATTTACAAACAAAGAAGGAATGAACGCATAAACAAAAGTAAATGCAATATTAATAATCAGCAACAAATAATTAAGTATTCAATAATAATTAATGACTAAACATTTCAAACAACACTATAAAATAGCTACAAATAACCATAACCCACAATTATTTCTATTCAAAAGAATAATTTGAAATGAGCGTTACTGCCAACCAAGTAACGGTTAAGATAATGCAATAAACCTTATTACTCATAATGCACCATTGAGCAACATATATAAATAGTCGAAACAAAACACAACAAATATGACCGGAAGATTAATTTCAATCATGAAGCAGACTGACATCATTTGGTGTTGGCAGCAGTGTTTACTTTTATATTTACATACTTAGTTTTATCCATGAGTAAAACATATCTTAAAGTATGTTTTATCATTATATAAATATATATTTATATATACACTTTTTCTTAATCCTAACATTCATATATATATATATATATATATATATATATATATATATATATATATATATATATATATATATATATATATATATAAGTTATGATGGGTAAATTGTCGCCATTCAATATTTTTATTTCGCTCATATGCGTTGTTTGTTTTTGATTTTGTTGACTCTAGAGTATAGCGGGGTCTGTTTGGCACCGTCTGTGAGAAAAAAAGAAAACACCGTGGCTCAATTCACTCTGCCAGAAATTTGGAAATGGAATGATGTACTGCTTGGCATCCGCGAGAGATGTTCCAGTACGAATATCTCAGAGTCTTTGGGTGTCAATCTGAGGACGGTGCAGAAGTTTCGGATAGAGTTGGAGGAAAGAATCTAATATTAATTATCAAGGTACAGCCGCTTGCTATGAGTTAATATCGCTTAGGAAACTGTGGTCAATGTTAAACAGAGTTACAAAATATAAACACGACTGACACTTTCACGCTTAGGCGATCATTAGGCGTCTGACTATCATTTAAGCGTGAAACTGCTGATTTGAGAACATATCAGAGCATGAAACTAGAAGTCATCCATACATATGTGCATGTTAGTGTGTGCATGTGTGCAAGTTAAGCCTGTAGCCTAATGATTCAAATTATTTATTTTACAAAACAAAAAATAATTATTTTCAAAATTAACTCATTTTCAATTGTGCTGAATATTAATCACAGTAATTGAGTATTAGAATGTGAAATGTATAATTCAATTTCACTTAATAACTGTTAGATTGCGATGCACTTTTGTTATAGAAAGTGCGTAGGTGTGTGGATATGCACATTTGGTGGTGTTTGACGGAAACATAGGACATAAAAAAGAAGTAGAGCAAGGGCGTATGCTCATATAATAATAAACTTTTTTATTTAATTCCTTTAAAGTGAGTCCTTTGTAATTGATGTTACAAAAATATTCGTTTATATGCGGATAGTGGTAGTAGCTTGGAGAAAGTCCATTAATGTAGTTATGAAGTAAGACTGAGCGAGAGGTAGTAGTAATATTATAAATAGATTAGTGACAATCTACTAAGCAGGGCAGAAATATCATTAGCAGATGACCTTTTAACTACTTCTTCATACTTCACGCATTGCTGGTAGCGTCTTTTGCCGTCACTCCCGCCGTCACTTCTAGCTCACAGATGTCAGCTTATATACTTTTGATAAGGCTACGAGACTCTGGTACGAACACTGGTTTCGATTAACATCAAAATTTCTCTTTGTGTCAAATTTTGATTGGCCATTTTTTTCCGATGTTCCTTTCTTTTTCATTTTCTTACGGAGATTATACGTGGACCCTCCCTAATTTGTGTTGGGTTTCAGTCATAAATTAGTAGGTTTCGGACCTACAAACTTCCATCGTTTCTCGGGCGGGTTCAGTCTTTTCTTCTTCTTTTTATTTGATGATTGCCTTCTTGTTAGTTAAGAGAATTATAGAAGGAGAGGTTTAGTGAGAGTGCAAGAGAGAGAGAGACAGAGAGAGAGAAAGAAAGACATAAGGGTTTTAAAGGAAAGTGCAAATGCCTTACTTTAATTTGAAATCTTTTTAGTTTTGTTTATATATATTTTTGTTTATATTTTATTTTTATCAGAACTCATTATAACTGCATATAAAATATTGTGTTTCAATTCACAAAATTACTTAGGAATCCAGAAATCTGAAAGTCTTATGTAAAATATTATACTTGCACAACGATTCACTATCAATGACTTTCCTGGAGGTTATCGATGGTTTCCGGTCTTTTAATATCAGATCTTTTACCGATTAAATACCGGCTTGTATCTCTAGCAGCATGTCAAAGTCTTATCTTCTTTATCCAAAGTAACTTTCACCATGATGGCTTGTCATTGAGATACTCCAGAAATTCATAGTTCAGTTCTAGTATTTAAAAACTGAACCCTTTATTTCGCCCACCGGGGTACAATGATCTAGTTCCACGTGCCATGCCTCTTCGGGATGTCTCAGTTATCCTCCTTTAACTCAACTCTCCAAGTTTTAGTTGACCACGGCAGTAGCCAGGTAGTGAACTCACAACTATTTGGGTCAATTCACATTGCCTAGTGGATAAAGAGAGAAGGACATAGAGAGTAAAACGAAGAAAAAGAGACGGGGAGGGACAAAAAGAGTGTGTGACAACGAGAGTATTAGATAAGAGCAGTATTTTTTTTTTTTTCGTGTGGCGTTAAATCATATTTCATGATTTGTTGAGGAGAAAATCGCCGTTGAACTGCAAGTGAATTTTGAAATTAAAACCAGTCTTTCTTTTTTAATATTATTTTTTTGAATTTGCTTTCATTTCATATATGTTTATTTCATTACGTCAAGCTCAAGGAGACAAAAGGACCATAATGTGCTGATGGAGAGATGCAGGGGGGGGGCGTGAACCCTATCAGTTAGTTCCCAACCAAACGGACCGCAGACTCTCATCAAACAGGTTCCTAACCAGTAACACACAAACAAAGCTGAATTAAATCAGTTTGAGCAATAAAAAATGTGAAAGAGAGAATGAGGAAAAATGAGAGGGGGCCAGACAGACAGGAAAGATTTCGCCTGTATTTCAGTTGTTCGTGTTTATTAAGTACATCTTTAAAAAGCAAAATTTATATGCATTTTTTAAAAAGAATTCTCAATTCTCGAAATGCAGGACGGTTGGTAACTCTATCTCTGTTACAAAATACAAATATTCCCACTTTTCTTGAAAAGTTTTGTTCTCCTCTGCAGTTTTCTTTTTCTTTAACATTGTTGATATTTTTGTTTCAGTTATGTAGTCGACCCAAAACGAATCCAGGTAAAAAAAAAAGTCACAGAGAAAGAGGTCACGTTAAAAATGTCACAGGATAAAAAAGAAACAGGACAAAGCAGACAGCGTAGAAAATCGTAGTCTGGTAAATAAATAGAAAATTGAATAAACTTTTTCTTCAAATTTTAATGAAACTTTTTTTCAAATAAAGTCGAGTCTTGCGTCGTACGAGGATTCACTAATTACGAAATATATCGAATATGTGATTATAGCGTTGTTAGAAAAATTGTTTTGTTTTTAACTGCTTAAATTTGCTTATCCGATCTCCGTGGTTTGTTTAAATTTTAACCTAAACTAACAAACACACTCCTTAAGGTGTTCTTTACATATAATCTAGTTTTATTGAATACTATGAAATACTGTAATAATTCGCTGGAAAAACAGCAGACTATGACGAAAAACGCCCCAGATTTAATAAATACAAAGTGTTATCGTCAAAATGTTTATGTTATATTATTAAAAGGAAAGACCAAAGTTTTGATTATTTGATTTATTTCATCCTTTCTAATGCGTTTAAAATTTTGGTTAAAAATCGTGTTTTTCTTGTGTTAGTGGGGCACGAAAGATTAGTATAATAAATTTTAGCATCTTTTTTGTGGTAAAAAGCACATAGATTGGAAATTCTTTCAAAAATCAAATGATAGATGTTAATGAATTTCTCATGACATATTCACAAATGAATTAAATTATATTTGACATATTTGCTTTTAGAAAATCTTGTTAAAAATGTTTTTTACAACTGTTACCTCCCCCTTATTTAATTAATGAAATTTCCATAAATTAAAATTCACCCTCTTCATATTTATATCATTTAAAAGCAGGATACATTGGAGAATTTAAATCATCAATATTCTTTTCAAACAGAAACACTATTTACTGAAAATCATGTTTGAATCTTATAATAAAAAATGCAATAACACTAACACATTATTTAATTACAAAAAAAAATAGTTACTATTATAAATAAGATATATTAAGGACACTATCATGTCCAGAAAAAAAGCTGAATACTAACTTTTTACAAGAATTTTTTTTTAATTTTAATTAGAAAATTATAGGATTTTTTAAAAAATCTTTTAAAATTCCCTTTTAGAAGATATTATTATTAAGTAAAAACCTATATTTACTAATCATAAATAGAAAAGCTTGCTAAACATCATCAATCACCAATATTGTTAAAAGAATTTTCTATTTTTTATGTGTATAAACGTGCCGATTTTTATATACGGACGGCCTAAAACGACATTATCAGAAAATTAGAGCGACAACTATAGTAAATTTACAGCACAAAATATTTAAAATTTAATAAAACGTTAGATTACAGTGGATAGATTCTGAAATATTTAATATTACCGGGCACTTAAACATTATATATAAAAAGCGCTCACACTGACTCAATTACGTTTTTTTAACGCCTATAGAACAAGTTTAGATAAATATCAAACAGTCAAATATCCCAACACCTTAAATAAACTAAACAGCTACTGTCGGGTAAAAAATCAATATCTGCGATATTTTAATCTTAAAGTAAATAACATTTGTTTTAAATCAGATTAATTATACTTTAAATCAGCTAATATTCCTGAAATAAAATTTCAGAAAAGTATATTTTATTTTTGGAAGATTTTTAATAAAGAGAATTACATTGCGATGAATGACGACTAACAAAAGTATTTTGCTTATTGGAAATATTAAATTTAATCTATTAGTTTGAAATTAGACCTAAAATAAAAGCTTCAAAAAAGATTTTTTCACTTTTTAAAATTCATTTTAAATCTTAGGTATCTTTCTTCTTTATTCTTTTTGTTTTTTAGGAGGTACCTATCAATACGTTACCGAGCATTTTTAGGTAACGTGTTTTAGAGGCTGGATTGATTTACTATGAATTTCTGTTGCAAACAAAACGGACCCGTAAACTCGTGAATTATCTAACAGAAATAGATGACTTCATTATCGATCACCATAAATTAATTGTGACTTTTTCCTAGAAAAAATTGTGAATTTTTCCTGTGACTTTATTACTGGCTACAATCACAAATAAGTATTTCTTCAATGAATTTTCAGTTTATTTAAAAATCTTCCCTAAAACAAGTGACTGTGGCTATAATTGCAGCATAGATGATGAGCACAACAGAAAGAGTTACTTTTACTTGGGTGCTCTTAGTGGATCTGGGGAAAACCTATATATTGAATATATTACTTGCTTACTTAACTACAAACAATATTATGACATAAACATCTGCCTGGACTGGTATAGCTAAAAAAAGAACTATTAAATAGGGGGAAATTGTCTGCTCCTTTGAGAGAAACAACTGTTTAACATGTTGCTCCTAACACCGAGGAAGCGAATTACCAAAAACTTTGAAGGTATACATTTTTTAAGCATCAATGTTACTATGTTATGTCGTTCATGCAACTGATAAATGATTACGGGATGTTATGGGAGTTGCTGCTTTGTTTGACGGTAAAGTGATCTTGCTTGGAGGTTATTTCATACAAATTCTTCCAGTTGTTCTTCGGGCTCCTCCAGCTAGACGCATGCCTAAAACTATCTGGCATCATATTCTCCAACTGAGACTAACCCAAAATATGAAAGACAATGATAATGAACAAGAGTTTTCTATATGATTTCTTTCGACTGGGAAATAAAACTCACTCCAGACGTGTTAACGAGGTTTCCTCATATTCTGTTGATATGCAGGCAGCATGCGTTTTCAATGGTTCAACTGTTGCAGAACTTTTGGTTCGATGTTCACCCGAAAAAATAGAAGAAATTGTAATACTGTCGCTTTAAAATGTTGAATGGCTAATTATAAATGAAAAAAATCATAAGAAAATTTCAGGACAAACCAAAACGTATAGGAATACAGATTCCGGATCTTGTGCTAACGATGAAGAAGCAAAGAACTATCTTATGGGGTTTATAAATTCACACATTCTGGTATGCCTCCCCATCGACTGTACTTGAAAATAGGTGTCATATTTATGGCCCTGCACAATATTTAAACTGCTTAAGTGTTGTGTAATGGAACACGCATAAAGGCATTACAATTTTTCAAAACCTTCATTAGTTGTCTCCCAGCCAAAAATCTAAGGTCAGAAATGGCTTCATGGCATTAAACACTGGCTATTTTCGAAAAAGAAAAAAACTAAGATCACTCACATTTACATGGATAAAGTTCTGAATGAGTGAGCTTTACTTGTGAGTAAAAATCTTTGTATTTCTTTAAGGCATGGGCTACCAGAAATCCCTTCAATGAGTCTATCAGATTCTTTTCCAGTGATTTCGAGGCCTCCAACGACAACTGGAATAATTAATGTCCTCGTGTGCTACATTTTTTTTAGATTACCACTTCAAGATTTTTGTATTTTGATACATTTTGAAGATCTTCAACGATACATTACTATCTTCAGGGTCTGCTATGTCAATAGACTTATTATTATTATTATTATTATTATTATTATTATTATTATTATTATTATTGTTGTTGTTGTTGTTGTTGTTGTTGTTGTTATCTTCTGCTCTTTGATTAGTACAATATTTTACCGTGGCTATAGGGTAAGGCAAAGTATTAAATATAAGAATTTTGTTTGCAAATATTTTGATGACAGGTGATACTAAATATGTTCAGTCATTATCTTTCTTTACATTAAAAACACTGTCCTGAAAAGATGAACAGTTCAACACAATGCACTTTTTTTTTACTTTATTGTAAACATAGTTATCAGGGTTTTGTTAATATTTTTCTGTACCTTTTTTATTGTACTTAAAGCTCCAATTATTATATCTATTACAGTAATTGTAATGTGTCAGATTTTATATTCATTTGTCACACTCTTTAATAAATAGATTGCTATATGTTGGCACTGATATATCTGTGAGTTTATTATTATTATCATTATTATTATTATTATTATTATTATTATTATTATTATTATTATTATTATTGTTGTTGTTGTTGTTGTTGTTGTTGTTTCCTGTTTACCTAATGTGCTGTTTTGATACAATCATTTAAATGTATTTTACCTACGACCTAAGGTAAACAAAATTTAAAGTTTATAAGTTTAAGTTTATTTAAAACTTTATTTTGAGCATATTGCATTGAGAAAGCTTTACTAAACATATGGACCCGAGATCAATCTATTATGTCCTAGGTAGTGGTAGGTTTCCTGGCATTTTCATAATCGCTCTATCGGTATACTTTTTCATCAAGAAGTGTGCTTAGATGGCACATTGTTTCCATTTCTATTTCCAGGTCCTTATATTTTGAAGTTTTTTTCAAATTCTATTGCTGAGATCATTTTTATTAGACTAAATACTCAAGCCTGTGCTATAGTAATTACGTTTTTTTTCAATTAGTTTTATTATATCTTGTCTATTCGCTAGTTTTAAGCGGTCGGTATGTATGGTGGAGTCGTATGGTAAGATTTTAAACTTCTTGCACTGGTGATGGTTTGTGTTCATAAAATTTTTCGGCATGGTAAGGAATATAAAGTTGACATATCTTCCAATGCAAGCAATTATCTTCTCTATCATGTCATTATTTGAATTAATTTAGAGGCCAATATGTTCAGTTGTTTCCTCGGAGTTTCTTCAAAAGCAACAATTTGCATCTGTACTAGTCATTATATAACTTGTGGGATCATGTGGTCAGATTTTGATTTTGAGCAGTTATGATGAATCACTCTGTTTCTGGTTTCAATCCAAAGCTTTGCAACTGCATGTGGGATGGGGGTATACCCATTGCGAACATTGGACATTGTAACAATTTTTTCCCTTGAGTTTTTTGTTGAGTTAGGAACTTCGTATTATGTTTTTGTCCTCTACTTTTTGTCCTCTAATTTTACCTCGAATTTAACTGTGTTGTGTTATTATTATTATTATTATCATTATTATTATTATTATTAATTTGAGTCTTCACACTACTGCAAAAGGGTGATAAAAAATTACAGCCTAACCATAAAAAGATTCCAAAATTATCTTATATAATAGTTATATTATCTGGTTTTGGAAAAGTATGAAGTATGCAAAAAATCAATACCGAAGCAACTTTCTAACAATTTGAGCTGTTTTTTTTTTTGTTTTTTTTTTAAATAATGCAGGCTTCTCGATGTTTTCGATCAACCGGTTTGGAACAACAACTTCCATACACGATTTTTTCATGTTCATTTACAATGTATATAACATGTTTGGATGAGGCGATCCAAATGAAACATATTAACAAAGAAACATAATTAGACTTTTCCCAACGACAAATTATGATTTCTTATTAGTTTAAAACATCAGCAAACATAGACTTTGGTGCAATACGGATTATAAAAAATATTCTAATCATTCTAATCCTTATTTAAAAGTAACGAGGAAAAAGTTAAATATTAATAATATATATCACACTTCCGTAACTTCAAGCATCAGCAGTAAGGATATCTACTATCTATTTATATATATATATATATATATATATATATATATATATATATATATATATATATATATAATAATAATAATAATAATAATCGAAAATGAACTAAGCACATGAACAATTAAAAGAATCAACATTTGTTTTACTTTTTTGTTTTATTCAGTGATCGAAAATATGAAGAATATAAAACTTTCTTTAAATGTACTTCACTCTGATATTCTTTGCTTT
This sequence comes from Acanthosepion pharaonis, assembly GCA_903632075.3. Taxonomy (NCBI): domain Eukaryota; kingdom Metazoa; phylum Mollusca; class Cephalopoda; order Sepiida; family Sepiidae; genus Acanthosepion; species Acanthosepion pharaonis. Next base: position 4,715,574 of record CAHIKZ030005588.1, on the reverse strand, counting down.
CCTTGGCCGACCCTTCGGGAATGGCATTCACTTAGCCTACATTTTCGTTTTCGCTATCCCGTTCGAAAGCTGCTATCGTGAGTACAAGTGAATCCTTTTTGGAACGTAAATCACCGTAACTCTTAAATGTGGTAGGGAAAATGACGCGGCCGTAACCCTGTCACTCTGCAACAAAGTGGTTTGCTTTTTATGTATCAGGCGTCAGGTCAGTTAATCTTTCGAAAAAGCTAGCTTCAATAACCTAACCTCTCGATGACACTGCAAGAAAGAGTGACAAAGAAAGATAGACAAACAGAGAGAGAAAAAGAGAGATAAGAAACGATTCTTGTGCAGGTTCAACATTATAAGGATGTTTCTATTTTCTTGGCTTATTATTTGCTTTCTTTTCCATCAGCAATAATCGAGAGTGGCCATAGTTGCTGTCATCTTTTGTACATAATGGGCTACGAGGCCGGCGTGAGTCGAGCTCAGCAAGTCCAAACACTTGTATGATGGGGAAGAGGCTGGAGGGCGATTTACACAGATATATTTTTTCTTTTAGCTCGTAAAAACAATAAATGCTGCTTGAACTTGTAGGTCGAATCTGCGAAAGAAAGTAGTTTCGGATTTTCTTTTTCGCTTCCAATTTTCCATCTTTTACTTTCTCTTCCTTACTCTTAGAATGGCAAAGATTTCGGGCAACATGATTTGTGTTCAGATTGCCCCCGTGAACCCAATTCACAATCGTTCAGTCCACGTCCATTTACAGGTAATATTGCAAAGATGCCACCCGTTGCGGAAATGAAGGCGAGCCAGAATCTTTGACCCTCTGTAATTCTATATATATTCATTAAAAAGAAACAGCTTACACGCTCATAAATTTCTCTGGTATCACTCGTGCGCATATGCACGTACATCTAACCAGACACACACAGACTTGAGTAAAAACTGTCCAAATGTTCTATATATCCGAGCACCTTCGGCTTTTCTATTAGTCGTTATCCAGGATATTTTTTTTTTATTGTTGTTGTTCTTTTTTTTCTTTTTCTTTTTTTAAATGAATGTGTAGATTTTTATATATGTTTCTAGAAGGATAGGATTTTTTTTTCTATTTTCCAAACACGATCAGCATATTGTAGCCATGTTCATATTTGATGTTACTGAGTGCTAGCTTTTTCTCTTTTATTATTAATGTTTTCATTATTTTTTAGTGGAAAAATGTGCGGACGAGGATATTATACTTGTATTTTCTACAAGTATTTTGCGGATGGATTTTGGTCGGTTTCCGTGTGTGTTTAATGAACCATAATTGAACTATTGCATAATGAAGAAAAATGAATTTTATATAACAATCTTTTTCTTTTTTGAATCATTTCACCTCAATCAAGGCAATAAAGCCACTAAGACGCAAGGGTGTTACTGAGTGTTATAAAATTTGAGAAAAATATACGATTAAGAAGAGAAGACAATAAAGAACAAAAATTAAGACGACAGATTATTATTGTCATTGCATTTAAATTATTTAGGAACAAATTTGACAGAGAAGCAAGAAGCCGGAAGAGAGAAGACACTGTTAGCATAGAACCAACGGTTACCTCTAGCCCTTTCAACTGTAAAAGGATGAGAACTTGTCGTCAATTTAGTGTTGCTTAAATTCATACAGTTTACGTACCATAGAGGAAAGTTCATGAGAACAATTACCATGAAAGTATTTATAGAAAAGCCAGAGGCAATCTACGTTACGGTGGTGGGAATAATTTAGTTTTCAACATACTTTTCGTCAATGTCCTTAACCCAACGCCTAAAACAGATCCAGCGGAAATTTAAGATCAATATTAAGTTAATATATCTGTCAGTTATAAGCTGACGAATAGAATAACATAAACATTATATTGATTTAATTTTTTATCAGTATGCAAATTAATATTTATTATAATTTACACTAATGACTACATTTATTTAAGATAGGAACAAGTTAGTGTCAGAATTATTTTAGCATGTATACTAATCTTTTGTACATCACTTTGATGCTTTAAATGCAGCGACTATGAGCAAGAATAAAAATGTAAGTGAATTGCTAAAGGTCAAACAATTATGGTCAAAGGAATATGTTAGAGCACTACTGAAAAGTGTATTGCGTGCTTGTGTTCAATTATGGTGAGTATATGTTTGCAGTGATCCGAGAAAATAAAATAAAAACCATCAGCGTCGCTTTCGGCGGCCAAGAAATACACAGACAAATAATGAAAAAATGTTCTGGTTATTTTAATATATTTTGGCATGCTAAATCCAAAACTGAAACCATTTTTCCCTTCAGGAAATATTTTAAAACACATTTTTCAATTTTAGCGATTCATGTGGATATTTTATTTGAAAGATTTTTTTTACTTCAGTATATTCAAAACATAAATAAATGTAATCAATAAACTAGAATATAGCTGTAGCACAATATAGTGATGGGTTTATACCAAAAAGAAGTAACATGTTTAACTGTTGAACCTGTTTGATGTTACACTCTTTGATATCACATAAAATATTGATAGCTAATTGAAGATAATTGGTAGTTTATCTTATTTTTTGCGAGTCCAATTAAAAAATAAAAATTGTATAAATATATAAAATAGTAGATTTTGCTTTTATTTATATATTTAATGACAACGGACAATTGAAGGAAATTACATCTAGGAATTTTGGAGAAAGACATTTTGCTGACAGAGACTTTTCATAGAACTTAAAAAAGGAAACAACGCTGCTTTCTCGCCGCTTTCTCGTCGCATTATAATCACGGTACACACGTGTAACCGGAGATCGAGGGAAGTAAAATCTCTTCACAATTTCAGAAATGGAATATTCGGTTCGACTGACACCCAACATCACGCACCCTTCGATAATTTCTGTCGCTTTGCCACGAGCCGTTTTTGCCTATGGTCTTACCGAAACAGTAGACGTTAGAAGACAAGTGATATAGTTCAGGGAATTTACATGATGTCAATATACAGTGGCGTCACCTACAATTACTTTTACATACTGCTACGCATGGCTTTCGGCACGTCATTGTAATGATCGAGATTCAAATGTATGAACCAAAGAAATAACAATGAACGACTGAAGTAAATTCCATTTCCCTTCATTTGACCGTTTTTAAATGAAACTAAGAAGCAACAAAAGTTCATAAGTAACGTCCGTTCTTGACATTCATATATTTTAGAAGCTTTCATTATTTTGTGTTTCCAGAGTTTCACGAGTTAATTTTTTTCTTTGCTTTAGTTCTATTCATAAAAAACATTCAAAACCTAAAAGATTTTATTAATTATGGAAAATATTAATGACTTTGTATCCGTTTTTGATTTTTCTACTTATATATGCATACATAGATATGAAATAGATGGATAGTAACACACATAGATGTTTGTGTGTGTGTGAAGGGAAATAAATACAACCTGATAAAGATAGCTAAAGACAGATAGATACCGATATATTGGTATATTGAGAGTGTATATCGTTATTCTTAATAGTAGTAATCTCGGTGGTGTAGATGATATTTCATTGGCTTCGTTTGGCACGTTCTTATTTAAATTTCAAAACAAGGACACTCATCTAACATAGATATTTGAAAGCCTGTTATTAGGAATATATTTTAGACCATAATTTCATAAAATGAAACAAAAATGAAAAAATTGGCATCATTGGTATTGCTCAAAGTCGACAGGACAGAAAGTAAATTCGACAAAAAAAACTTTTAACAACTTGCAAAATATAGAATTTAAGCATGAGAAAAGAAATCGAAGCGATCTTATCTTTACTATATGACATTATCAATTACAGGTTTTAAACTTGTGTTTAGCTTGTAAGACATTCATTATATATTGAGGAGAAAATTCGTGACAAGTCCTGATCAAATCTTTCCGTTTATTTCGGTTTCCTTTAAGATATATTATCCTCTTTAAAATGGCTGGCAGAGAAAGTTGTTTTCAAAAGAAAACTACAAATTCTTTTGGCTTATACTTGGTTGTTTTTCTTATGTTTTATATTTGTCTTGTCGCTGATGTTATTTTTACCATCTTCCTTTTTATTCGTTATCTTGATTTAATGTTATTAGTAGTGCAGTTAGCAAAATCGGGAAGTATTGTCTTTGTTGTTCATTCGATCTTTACCGCCTCCTCGCACGAGAATTATTTTAAATATTGTAAGCTGAGTCTAGTTAAAATCGCTTATAAGTTTGTAACAATTGTTTGCTCCTCCGCCTTACTATTGTTAGTATTATTATTATTGTTGTTTTTGTTGTTGTTGTTAGTAGTAGTAGTAGTGTTGATGTTGGCCTAGAATATTATAGATTTTCATCATGTTTAATTGTGTTACTTCATGTAAGGAAAATCACTTGCGCCATGAATTCTAATTATCCATTTTCTTTTTCTTCTTCTGGCAATTATTATTATTAGTAGTAGTAGTAGTAGTATTAGTAGTAGTAGTAGTAGTAGTAGTAGTATTTCCTTGAATTTCTGTTGTATATATAACGGGAGACCTAAGGTCGGAAATGGCTTCATAACATCCTCCACTGGTCATTTTTATAAAAACATTAAAAATTAAAACAAATAAAGATAAAACAATCTAAGATCACATATTATATTTCGATTTCCGCTATGGTCACACGATCTACCAAGTTTGCGGAAAGACCTAAAGCATGTAATGGTGTTCTGTTATGGATACATTTTATTATTTGTTTTTTTCAACTCCCATAATATCACTAGCGTTACTTGAATAAAATTCTTAATTGATGGGCTGTACTTATCAAGGGATTATCTGGGATTTCCAAGTATTTTTCAATGTGTTTTTTTCTTTTTAATCATTCCAAGCGCTCCTACTATGACTGGTACTATTCTTGTTTTCAATTTCCACAATTGATCACTCTTTTCTTCTAGAGATCAAGTAGCAAAAATTATTCTCCGAACTCGATTACTCTCCTCAATATTCTTACCACTGATAGTAATGCTAATATCAATTTATTCTTCATGTATATATTCCACAATTTTCGAGTTCTTCATATATTTTCCAGATCTCTATTGTTTTATTTCCTCTCTTTATTTTACTGGAAAATCAGGATTCACTAACATATATTCTTTCCTTCTTACGTTGATTATATTTCATCTCCTAAACTGAACTGAGTGATTGTTTGAATTTCAAAACATCATAGAATTTTATATTTCTTCATAACTGATTAGGAATTCGGTATCTGTTGATTCCCTAACAATATGACTGTGAAATTTCAAATCTAAATGATTTGTCCCTTTAAAAGCGACACCACCACGAATTTATTGAAAAACAGCATATCATGATGAAAAAAGGTCCCGAACTTAATAAGAACAACATTTTATCGTCAAAATGTTATTATTCAGAGGGAAAACCAAAGTAAATTTTAGTTAAAAAAACTTGTTTTTCTTGTGTCGGTTATTTCAAAGATTAGTATAGAAAATGTTAGCCTTTTTTGGAGTAAGAACACATTGATTCAGAAATTCTTTCAAAAATCAAATAATTGTCGGATTTTAAAGTTCCGGGAATTAATTACGAATGAATTAAATTATTTTTTAAATATAATTTTAGAGAATCTTGGTCAAAGTATATTTTTTACATCTGATACCCTCACTTATTCAATTTTATGAAATTTTGAGAAATTAAAATTCCATCCACTTCATATGTATAGTATTTAAAAGCAGGACTCCCTGGAGAAATTAAATTAAATTATCATTTTTTTTTTTTTTGCCAAGCAGTAACACCATTAATCGAAAATCTATTTCGAATCGCAAAAAGATGCTAAAAACTAAGACATTGTTTAATTAGAAAAGTTTAAATTGCTTTTGTAAATAAGATATATTAACGTCACTATTATGTAAAGAAAAAAATTCCCGATGAATAATGACTTTTACAAGAATTGTTTTAATTTTTAAAAATTATAATTAAATCTTTTCAAATTCTATCAGTTTCACCCTTTTAGATGATATTAAGAAAAATATATATATATATATACTCAGCAGAAATGGAAAAGCTTAGTACAAATCTTCAAACACCAGTATTTTTGTATGTGTATAAACGTGACTATTTTTGTATATACGGATGTTCATACACGAAATTATCAGAAAATAAGAGCGATAACTATAGTAAATTTAAAGCCATAGTATCTACAATTCAATAACATATCAAATTACGGAGAATATTTTCCTAAAATTTTAATATTACTGAGTACTTAAAAATTATATAAAAACGCTCACAATTTTCTTAAATTACATTTTACATTTTCTTCAATTATGATTTTCTTCAATTATGTTTTAGTGTTGATCTACGGGAACCAAAGTCCCTACAGAACAAAATTAGATCTGTCAAATAATAATAAGCAGCTACAGCCGTGTTAAAATAAAGCATTACTGCGATACTTTAAACTTAAATATTTGTTTCAAATCAGATTAATTATACATTCAATCAATTGATATTCCTCAAATAAAGTTGCAGAAAAGTATATTTTAGTTTTGAAATATTTTTAATAAAGCAAATTAATTGGCTATAAACGTGGGCCAAAACATGGTGCTAAAACCAATATTTTTAGCAGAAAAACTTCTTTTTTAAATTAGTTTAATATAGAGCAAATTATTTTGCTTATGGGAAATATTACATTTAATCTATTAACACGAAATTAAATCTAGAATTATACCTTCAAGAAAGAGTTTTCATTTTTTAACATTCATTATGAACCTTAGGTATCACGAATCTGTGGATTTATCTATTTAAAATACTATATTTATTAGAAAATAGACTAAGTTTAAATTTAAGAGTTATAAAAATGACTACAGCAACCTTGCTCTTGCAGTTTTCGGCTTAAACTCTCCTCCAGTTATCCAGACAGCAAGGTAAATTCGACACATGTCATTCACATTATGTGTATGTACGTTTTTGTGTGTACATATATATCTTAATTTAATGAGAGATATAAAAATAGTTCTACAATTGTTTTTTTTATTTATTTTAATAATAATTAGACTGTGTAACACAATTTTAACTTTTTGTCATTGGTCCATATGTGTTATTTTGTAATCACTTCTGTCTAGAAATCTAAGTAAATGACTATTATTTTCTTCAGACTTTGATTTTGTGACCTGGACATCGATGTTTTGAAACTAACCTATTTTCCGTTACACTCCAGACAAATTCAGCGCTGAGTAGCTGAATGAGTATTTTCTAGACATGTTTCAAGAACTTTCAAGAAATCTCTAAAAGTTTCAAGGATTTCTCGAATATTCTGGTAACATAGGCAGCAGTATAAATACAGGAAACATATGGTCAAGAGTTCAGTTAATTTCTAGCTGTCCAAGTCCAAACAAGTTGTTGAAAGATGCATTCGTCACAGATGACAAGAGGTTGTAAGCAACCGGCTAACGCTTTTTGCAGTCTGTGGCGAAATTATCAAAACAAGACCGAAAAAGTACTCAGTGGCAATATTTTCTAAAATTTATGAGGCATACGAGTCATATTTAGGCATGCTTGTCGGGGATCAAGGTAAACCCTAGGTGCTCCATTTCACCTGTGAAATCTGAAAACGTACTCCAGAAGGTAAGATGGAAAATATTTCTTGTTTGTACAATGGAATTTTTAAGTATAAAATGTTTTTTTTTAACTTAAATATTTTTTACTTTTATTTTTTAAACCAGAGTTGTTGAAAATATCTATTAAACATGTTTCAACAATCGCACATTAATATCTACATTATGGTGGATATTTTCACTGGCAAGGGATGTTCATTATTCAAGATTCCGTATTTTTGTGGCGTTTTCTAAATTAATTTGATTGAATGTTATATATCCAGCACATAAATGTTAGAAATTTTAAAAATCAAAAATGTAATATTTCAGAATTTTTCAATAACACTTTGAGAAATATATTTTTATTTTTATACTCATATTTGTATTTTGCAGGATGTTACAGAGGAGAAAATAGAACCAGGAAATTCGCAATCCCACTAATTTGGAGTGAACCAACAAACCACTCAAACAATAGCTTCTTCTGAATGATGGACCTTTCAAATATCGAACTGGCAAGAATGCGCCTGCTATCATATATCCAAACCTTCTGTCATCCATCGCCCCGGTATCACACTGCCCTGAGATCACTGTATCCACTCCCCCAAAGAAAGAGCATTCATCTTCAGAAGAAAACAGCAGTTTAGAAGAGGATGAAGAGGTGCAGCTGAAAAGAGAAGCTCATATTATCCTAACAAAAAATGACCTCAACGAGCTGATCAGATATGATGTTCTTACAAAGTTCAATGACAATTTCTTGACGTCGAGACTCAAGCAATGGAATTTGTTAGATGGAAGTGCGCAAGTCGCAACTCAGAGAAAACTTCACCAGTGTTTTTCAAGCATTTTTTTCACCCGTCAAGATGCGCTTTGCTTCTCCCAAAATGTGACCGATCGGTTTGATACAACTGGAATCGCCTTCAGCTCGATAAGGTCAAATTGGTGGCCGAATGTAAAAAACAAACTTCAGTCTTTTGTTAACTGGATGGCTTCTTAATTTTAACGCATCCAAAATTAAACTGCTATCTATTAATCAACCGACAGACCCCTTTCTGCCTCCCATCAGTATGGCTGATGCTAACTTCCAGGAGAGTCATTTGGTGTACCTTCACAGGCTAACGTTCTTCGCTGACACTAAGTGGAAAGACTTGAATTGATTGCTAATTGAGCTGCTAAGAAAGTTCGTTCACTGTGTTGTGCTAGACAATTTTTTCTTCAGAATCTATATTACATACCTTTGTCTACCGTACGTCCTCGTTTAAAATATTCCTGTAACATATGATCCTGTGCTCTTGCTATATATCTAGAGATCATTGATAAAATCCAAAGAAGAATCAACAATATTATTAGTCAGGATCTGATGTCTGAACTTCAGTCATTTTCCCACCGACGTAAAGTTGCTTCCCTTTGTCATATCTATAAATACTTTTATTGTAATTGTTCGCATGAGCTCTTCAATATGGTGCCTAGACTTTATAAATTTAAGCACAGTATGAGAATGGCGACGAGGCTTCATCAGTTTACAGTTGAGTTGTCTCGATGTTACCGTAAGTTCTATGCTAACAGTTTCCTTTTCTCGCACTTCTTCCGGCTCCATGCTTTCCAGTTAACTTTAATCTTCAAATATTTAAAGTCACTGTCAATCGCTATCTACTCTTTTCCTAATTACACTTCTTTTGTTCTCTCTCTTTAATGATGTTTCTGTCTTCTAATTATTCCACACCCAGTAACCCCTTGTGTCTTAGTACTTTCTTTGGGGTGAGATAATTAAAAAAAAAAAAAAAACAGTGAATGGCGCATCTTCATCGACAGCTCATCCAGGAGCCTTAAAGCCGTGCTGCTTCATAATGGGAACATGTATTCATCGCTTTCCCAGGTTCACGCGGTGCAGTTCAAAGAGGAATGCAGCAGTATCAAGATCTCGTTGGATGCCTTCAAATATGAAAAGTACGGTTGCAAGGTTATGGGAAACATCAATATGTTGGTCTTCCTGATGGTTCTCCAAGGCATCTTTACCAACTTCCCATCTTTGCCTTGGGGACAAAAGAGATATTGCGGAACCCAATGGGAATAGGTAATTTTCAGAAATAACCTTATCCTGGTCACAAAATCAAAGTGTGAAGAAAATATTAGCCATTGTTCATATTTTCTAGGCATAAGAAAATAGGAAATAATAGTTGCTATCCAAGGACAAAATCATGTGACCCAATGAACTCATTATCATTAGTAGCTCCGTGCATTTTTGTGTTCAAACCACTTTTGAATTGCTTGTCATTAATGACTAAGTGATTGCAAATTTCCTCAAATTCTAGTACACTCAGTGTCTTCGCAGAACTCATTACGCCGTGGTCCGTACTCCCCTTATCATTTCTTGAATTTCTAACTCATTTTGTCTCAGATCTTGTTCCTCGTGCTCCCTGAAATTATCAACACAATCCTAACCTTCATTTTTTGTAGCATAATAAGTTCTTGGTTAAGATACTGGTATTTTCCACAATTGTTACTATTTTGTTGGGTTTTTTTTTGTTTTAGTTTTTGTTTTTTCTTATTGCTGTCTACTGGCGCAGATACGTCTACAATTTGACATTAATTTTTTTTCATTTTTTACAGTCATTTTATTTGACCTTTTTTGTTTTAATTGAGTGGACGATTTCCATACAAAGGCGTATCGAATTTTATACATATTTTGTATTACAAATTCCTTGAGACTAATTTATGCCAACCAAATTATTCCATTTGTAAAAATACTTTTTCTTGATTAGCTTTTGTTTTAAGATAAATTTAAACTACAAATTCATATTTCAACATGGATCGAAAATGTATTTCACAGTCGTAAAAGGTGAGCTGGCTTTCATTTAATCTCTTAAGTACAGAAATGCTATACTGACTATCAATCGAATTTCTATCAGCTTCCTTTGAAAACATGTTAAGATATACAAAAGTAATCGGACATAACATAATTTTGGCAAGTTCCTCTTTTAAGTTGACACCTTACATTAAACAGCTTATTCGACCCGAGGCTATGACTGTGCGTTCTTTTTATATGCACACACTCACGCACATACATACATACATATGTGTGTGTGTGTGTGTGTGTGTGTGTGTGTGTGTGTGTGTGTGTGTGTGTGTGTGTGTGTGTGTGTGTGTGTGTGTGTGTGTGTGTGTGTGTGTGTGTGTGTGTGTGTGTGTGTGTGTGTGTGTGTGTGTGTGTGTGTGTGTGTGTGTGTGTGTGTGTTAAATTGAAAAAAAAGGATTATAAATGCTTAATTTGAATAGGATTACGTAGATTCTTCTAAATATGTTCCTGAAATAAGCACGAATCGCCTCATTTAGAAATATCTAGTTCTCTTTAAATGTATTTTTATTGTAGTTTTTGATTTTTCCATATAGCTGTCTTTTACTAATCTAATTAACTATTTCTTAATTCGTCTCTTTCTGCTTCTTTTTCACACACTTTCTCGAAAACCCCTTGTTCGAATTTTTCCTATCCATCATAATATTTAATTGAATTTTTTCGTTTTTATCCATTTTTTAAATTCCCACTCTGCAATTTGTCTACCTTCAGTACATTTATTCCGTCTTCAAGAGCCGTTCAATCTTCCATACGTCTGAAGGGAGAGATACACTTAGCGTAAGGCATCTTCTTCTTTGACAATAATGGATTAGTTGGTGCCAAAACGCAAATGGCTACCCACTTTTTAATTTGCCTCCACTTTCAGTTTGCAAGATCTATTTTGCTTTTCTGGATTTTGATTGGATATTGTGCTTTTAAAAACATCCATTACTTGATGTTTTTTTTTTTTTGTTTTATTTGCTTCAGACTTAATATTTTAGAACGAAGAATTAAATTTACCATGAGTGAAAAAAGGCAAAATATAAATAAAATATAATACATCAGTTTGTCTGTGTCCTTTTAACGTTAATATCATGAATTTCAAAATAACATTTGAGAGCTATTTTATATTTTCAAACATAATCTGTCAATCTGTTCATATCGTTTTACTCGGAATCTCGTTTGAAATAACCGCCGTTATTTGTCGGCATCATTCATTCTGTATTAATCGTAGTCTATTTCATTTATTTTCACGCGATCTATTGTCTGCGTCATTATTGTTGTTATCAATACGCTTCGGACGTTTGGCCCTCCAATCTTAATCAGATGCTGGTAAAAAAACGTTATGATATCAACAACAAAATGTGGAGCAATAGTCTGAGTATAAATAATGATAACTCCTTATTGCTGAAATTAACAGTGAAATTAATTAATCCCTTTTTGTTTAAAGTACTGTAAAAAAATAATTGCAATATTTATTCCGTTATATGTAGTTACACTTTCGAACAAAATAATTTTATATTTGTTTAATGGAGTTAGTCAGTTATATAACTGAACGTCCAAGAAAATGTATCTATAAAATAAGAAACGTATTATAATACCACTATAATATATCTTTCACATTCTTTATACCAGAGGTCGGTAAGCTTTTGGAGAGAACAGGTCAGACAACTATGCAGTTTTTTCGGGAAAGAGCCTTGATATCAAATCTACTAACTATAATAAATTGTCCCTACCTCAGTCCGATCCGTCCACAAGACTGCTTTGGTATGGAGGTTTAAAGAAAAAACAACCAAGTTAATGTTATATTATTTAAACAACATTCCTTATTTTACTGCAGAAATAACAGAATAACAACTAACACAATCAACAAAACATGCACATTCTTTACTATGGCCAAGTTGGCAGGTCGGACAAAAATCCTTCGGGGGCAAGATGTGGACCCGGGGGTTGGTGGTTGCCGACCCTATTTTATACCTTACTAGTATATCTAGCTATTTGTTTTAAATATCTAAATAATTCAAAAGTTCGACTTTTAAAGTAAACACGTCCTGAAACAATAGCAAAAATAACAGCAATAAACATATTTTTGCAAGAAAAATAATATTGTCTTTTTGATAAAATTTATTTTCGCAGTATTTGATATATAATGACGTAGATAAAGATATTAAGGAATTATTTAACACGTGTTTATTTCATATCGATTGATGTAGGAATCTGGCTATATCTAACTTCGGAAAATTCTAATTTAATAATGCCTCAAGCTGTACAGGTTTTCGTAAAAAGAAAACAATATAATAATATACATGATGCTACTATAGAAGATTAAGAAGTTAAAACATGATTTAATAACAATGGGAGAAAACTAAAAATGTTAATAGCGCCACAACGAGTGATTTTGAATAGAAAACAATGGGACAATTTTAATCTTTTAATAAAATAAAGTGAATAAGGCGAATGATAGACGAGCAGAATAATGATAGATGTGAATGGAATATCAATAATATTATTGAATTAAATTGAGGCAGACAAAGACGGGAAAATATGCCTTTAAAATTAGTGATTATAAAATAATAATACGAATAAACAATATAATAATGACTACTGTAGCCCACAATGTTTTTTTATAAGCGATTAATTAAAAAAATAGTTTCTACGATTTTTTCCTAAACTGTATTTAGAGTTGGATAAAAAATACTCCACGTTCCCTCTGTACTGACATATTTTCCTTTGTATAATTCATGGTTTTCGAAATGCATCTGTCTGACAAGTTTCCTCTTTTCGACTTTCGATTTTGTCCACCCATTTTTGGAGGGTTGTTCGCCTCCGTTCTCTAATGAAGGCAGTAATCTTCAGTTACAATAATGTACTGCTCAGTTTCATATTTTTTAGTTCCCGAAACGGTAATATATACAAGCTAATTCTAATATGGTTTCATGCCTTTGTTGATATTAACTAGATTTTCACTTCTAGCCAATTTTGAGGAATTCAAACTAATCACTCTATTCGTTTGAATTCCTCAAAGTTATTTTTATATTATCTGCAGAACAGATTTGGCTTTATGCTTATGCCATATGCATTCGTGCTCAAATCCAAGCAATTGCCAAATTTTTGTTATTGAATCAGAACTGATAAGGAAGTGCATCTATTTTTGTACTTTCTAAGATAACTTGCTATGTTCAATTATGATATGATTTGCAGTTTCATATCTGTCGTTTTCGAATATGAGTTTTATTATGTTACTGTATCTTCTCTGTTTTAATTTAATGCAATCTTAACACCGTTCTCCTGGACTGTCATTTTCAAATACACCTTTTACAGCCGTTTTTTTTATCATTTTTTTCTACAATTTTTTTGTCATATGAATTCTCCATGGTGTCTTTTCACATCGTTTGCCTAATGATTTTTCCGCTTTCTGGTCAACGTTTGTTGTGTTTTGGCTGTTTGCATAATTTCTGATTGTTATAATTATTATTTTATTTTTTACTTCGGCTAAAATTTGGCTTGTTATATTTTTCAATGTGGATTACTCTTCTTCCTACTTTCCTACTCAAGAAACGCTGTATGATTGTGTATAAAGATTTATGTATTTTTTTTTTATGACTCCAGGAGACTTCTTATTCTATCATTTATGCTAACACCGAGCAATATTGTCGTATCTATTATCTTGCTGTCTTTGTCAGGTTTATTATGGTCATATTTGATGTCTAACAGGTTTCATTTCATGTCGCTATCAGTTAGATTTTTCTTCCGACTTCGATCTTCAGCGTCGCGGTGTATTTGATTTTTCTCAAAGGGAAATGCTGGGTATTTTTTACTATTTATTTACTGAGAAATCGGAGAGCCGAATTCGAATTCCAAACGAGTTCATTACATTTACTTACGTGTTTATACCAATGGGGAAGGTATGAATCCATATCTTCTACCCAGACAGCTATGAAGCAATAGCAAAACAGATCAGGTCCTTTAATTGGGAAGGAAGGTTCTGAATTCAAACCAATCTGGAAAGATTTGGGGTCCGTCAGGTTATCATAACAAAGAGACAGCTGCAGCATATGTGATGCCTCTACAACCTTAATTGGTTATGAGATTCGTGAATATAAAGGATGTTCCAATAACTTGGACCGATTTTAAATGTGAATTGAGTTTAAAATCGGTCCAAGTTATAGGAACACCCTTTATATATTTGAAGATATGCTTTTGGTGAATCGCGAACTTCATTTCATTCTCCTTAACTTTCTATCTTGTTATGATTAATTTAGTACTTTGACGATAATTTGCACCTCCTTTTCTTTCTTTCTTTCTTTCTTTCTTTCTTCTTTACACATAACTGAGATATACTATTTTCTTTCGTACTAGCTACATTTGGCTTAGTAATTCTAATTATATTTATTTAAGGATGTTAAAAGGATTTATTCTCTCTCACAATTGATATTCTTACCTTTTAAATCTTTTAAATTTATTTTTATTTGTATTAAGTATCCGCTGCCATGTTACTTGTCTCGCCATATATCATACTTATTCTTACTGAAATGTTTTTCACTGCTAATTTTCTTTTACTTTCTGTTAACTGTCATTATTTTTTCTTTACTTTCATCTCTTCCTTTCTGGCCTAAAATAAGTAGAATTTTAAGCTGTTCAGCTTTCTTTTTTTACTTTAATATAGGAACAGTAATTAGTTAAGTTTTTAACTTATTCAACAATTATTACTATTATTATTGTTGTAACAGTAGTAGTACTATTAAAGTAGTATATGTATTAGGTGATGGCTTCCAGCTATTGTTATTTCATGTAAATAATAATAATAATATTTTTCGTAATAATGTTAAATTCCATGAAAGCTATTGTAATACAAATGGAACCATTCATAGGAGGATAATGAAAATACGAAGAAACAAAAATATAATAGTTGTAAATGATGTTTGTGCTATTAAAATTAATGATCCTGACATTTCTGCTATTCAAGAAGAAGAAATATTAATAATATTAATAATAGTAATGTTCATAAATAACGTTAGGATTGATTAAAATATTTCTTTTTGTCAAAATGGATAAAACTTAAAGATTAATATTCACTACACTCATCATTTAAAATACTTTGACTTATTTATCGTCTTGTTTGAATTCTGTCATCAGCAGTTACTTCCAAAAATATATAAAAATTATTTTTAGTTATTCTTTCTTTCGAATACATAAATTTTGAAAGAATTCATCTTTTCTTTTTTTAAATCTATAATAACATAATCGGATTAAACTTTTAGCTGGAGTTAATTTGAAGATGTAAAAGGCAGAAAATCCATTACTAAAGGTTTATAAAAATGTATGCGACTTAAAACTCCTTAGGGAGAGAGGATTATCAGGCTTATCTTCAGCGAAAAGAACACTGAACAAAAAACATAATGCGCTGCATGTTTTATCGAAATTTTCATTATATCTCTTATAATTCGAGGATAACAATGCAATATACGGTGCAATTAATCAGACAATGAATTGGAAAGAAATCATTTTCTTTCATTGTTAGAGTTGCAACGAAAAATTCCAGTTAGACAAAAAGGTGTGCAAAGGTTTCAGTTTTTTATTAATGAAAGCGTGAATCGTCGGTTTTCCTGTGTAAATATTGTACATTACAAGTGTTTCCTTACAATAAGTGTTCAAAAAATTGATTGATTTCTGCTATTATTGATATATATATATGTGTGTGTATATTCATTAACGGAAAAATGCCTATGCGAATCTTATTTAAAATTCTATCTATCCGTATATCTGTCTATCCATCTATCTATTTGTATGTCTTTCTGTCTGTTTATCTCTCTGTGTCGTTGTGCCTGTGTGTGCGTATTTTCGAAAAATGGATAAATATATGAAAAATGATATTCTTTGTTGTTTATAACAAAGAATTCGAATTTATTGATAATTCATCGCATGTGTAAAATTAGAAAATCTCGTTGGATTTGAGACTTTAAATCAGTTTATCGGGTTTTAAATGAATGAAAAGCTTAAAAATATACGAACAAATACACTATCAAACGATTTGGTTGATTTCTCTTTTAGATTTTATGCTAGTTTTGGGCATCTTTTCTCACAGCGCTTTTCTTTTAGCGCTTAATATAGCCGAAATTTCAATGTCTTTCTGGCTTCTCTTTTTTAACAATCTACTTTAGATTTTCAAGCAAAGCATAAATGAACAATTGACTGCGTGTAATCAAAAACGGTAACAAGAGATAGGGAAACAGTTAATAATTATGGAATAAAGTTTGAATTTACAAATATAGATGTGCCCTTTACTGAAAATTCTAAACAAGAAAACGTTGAACATTTGAAGATAGTTATTGTCACATTTTCCCAATTTATCTTTGTTAGAAATTATATAGCATGAAATTTAACAAAACTGCAATAATAATAATAATAATAGTAATAATAATAATAATAATAATAATAATTATTATTATTATTATTATTATTATTATTATTATCATTATTATTATTATTATTATTATTATTATTATTTCCTTCAGTTGTATATCATTTCTTTCCGAGTTCGACCAGAGACATAAGGTCAGAAATGGAATAATGAAATTTTCCACAGATCAGGTTTGAAAATCACACATATTTTACTTGTTTAGAATTAAAATCTACAAGACCGATTACCGCAGTAACGATAAATTTCCTACACGGGATTTCTGCAAAGTTCGGTGTTCCTGACTCTCTATCGTTTCAGGCAACGGGGCACAATTCACGTTTAGTGAATTTACGTTATTTTTTATTTATTTCTTTTATTTTTATGTAAATCATTAACAATAGAACAATTTACAAGTCCCCCTTATCCCACAAGATGAAACGGACAAGGGGAAAGATTTGTCGAGACATTTAAAAGGGCACTAAAAAAGTTGTAGTGAGAGGTGTCAGATGAAGTAACGTTACGACCATTTCTGAGTGTTTACAGAATAACACCAAACTCGAACACCGTGTCTGGAATGTCGCTTGCAGAATTGATGTTCGTTTTTAGTAAATTATTACAAGAACGTAAGACGAGAGAATCATTAAATAACAATATAAGTAAATACTTCAAAACTAGATATTTTTAAAACGTATCAACGTGGAAAAGATTTCTGGGAAGATGGCGTTATAAAAATCGGATCGGCAAAAGGACATACATGGTACAGGGTCAAAGGTGGGAACATAAGTGTAACCTTAATCAGTTTAAACGCAGATTTACTGAATTTAAATCTCCGAAAATGAAGCACCTATGAAAATTTTGTATGACACGTTTGACATACCCACTTCATCAGAAATTGTTGAACCAATGTTTTATGGTATGAGAAAAAGAATAGCAACAAAATTTCTTAATATTGAACCGAATCTGAAGAAATATAGGCTACATAGGAAGAGGGGGGCATATAGGAATAAAGTGGAATAAATCAAAAGAGAACAAGAAAGAATGAAGCCTGCACAAGAATGGAAAAATAAACCAAGATTAATGTAAGACAAGCTCTAACAAAATCTCCAAAATTGAAATCACCAGGAAATTACAAAGTACCCAACTTTTGGGTCTATCATCTCTCACCCCTGGGGAAGTTTTATCAATACAAGTGAATTATCCCAATGAAATTCCAGAATGTATGTCTGTTGGCATTACATATTTCCTACCAAAAACGATGGAAACAGATTATCTAAACAATTATAGACCTATAACACGTCTATCCTCTATTATATATATATATATAAATCAATCACGTCCGTGCTGACTTTACTTATTCTTGTCTTTATTAAAACAGCATTCTTCTCCTGGAACATCAAGGATGTCAAAGAGCTTCATATAATTGCAAAGATCAACTATTGATATATAAGAGCTTGGAAAATGTTAAGAAATTGCTAGACGTTTCAGCACAGCTTGGATAGATTATCATGAAATACTGAATTGAGTGCCAAAGTTGTCGATACTTAAGGCTTTGAAAATATACAAAGTCTCTCCGATTATAGACAATTTCTTGAAATATAGCATCGAACTACGTAAAATCACATTATTCCTTAATTACACTAAATTTTTGCCAAAGGCGACAATGAAATGAAATTTCTCTTTAATAATGTAAAATGTTTCAGTGATGACATCGATATAGATTTCGATTTAGATAAATGTGAAAAAGTAACATTCGGGAAAGATTGACTTAATCTATTTGACATTAAGCGGACAGGTGTCAAAACGATAAAGCTCTTCACTTACCACCACATGCGTCATCCTAAAGCCGATGTTGATCGTTTGTATGTGTCCGAAGGAAGCAAGCATTAATTAAACTAGAACTGTCTTACAAAACAACAACAATTGGCCTTTGAAGATACCTAGAAAATACAGAAGACTTTATTCCATGTTAAATGAAGCCAACAAATTCAAAAGGGAATTTCAAATGGATGAAGAGCAAGTAAGCCATAATCTGCCTAATGTAGCCGCAAATAACCTAAAAAGATGGCAAAACTAATGCAAAGAACTCAGTGCAGAAACGATAGTAAGATAAACCTCTTCATGATTAATATCCTGCCCGTGCTAAACAAGCTGATGTAGATAAACCCAATAGCAATCAGTGGTTGCGTATTGCAGAATTAAAGTCTGAAACTGAAAGTTTTTTGCTTGCTGCACAAGACCAATGCTTGCTAACAAGAAATTATCAAGCAAACGTTCACAAAAACTGTGTTAATCCGAAATGCAGATTTTTTTTGAATATTCAGAAAAAAATGACCGTCTTGTATCAGGTTGCACGTTATTAGCATCCACCGAATATAAAACTCGGCATGACAGGTTGGGATAATATCTACACTTGAAAAATCTGTAACTTTTATGGGAATGAAGCCGAAAAAAATTAGTATAAACGCCACCCAGACTAGTTACATAACTATAACATATAACAATTTTATGTGACTTTACAATACAGAAACAATCAAAGCTAATCGCCCAGACATCGTGATCAAAGACGACAAAACCAGAATGTGCTGTCTTATTGATATGTCAACTTCAGCAGATTCTAATGTATCTTTGACGATCATAAAATAACTTCCAAAATGCAAGGATCTTGAAGTAGAAATATAACAAATGTAGCACGTGAAAACATGGCTTAAAGAAAGGGGCTTTATTTTATCTATGTAAAATATGTGTTGTAGTTTTTCTTATACAAACGTGTAGTGAAAAATGTTATTCTTACAATTGGGTCTCTGCTTGGAACCAAGAAAGAAATTTGTATACAATAGAAATCCAACGAAATAATAATTATATTAACACCGAGTCGAATTCACAAAATAGAATATCAGCCATAAACACTTTAAGAGTCGCAGTGGTCCAACACAGTTTCAACATCATTAATTAAACCATAGCTGACATTAAGCAAATGTCAAAACGAGAAAGCTTCTTACTTACCACCGCATGCATCATCCTAAGGTTGGTGTTGATCATCTGTACGTATCTAGATTCGAAGTAGGCAGAGGATTCATTCAACTAGAACTGTATTACAAAACCGCAATAATTGACCTTCAAAGATACCAGGAAACTACACAATACTGGATAATGATCTGTATCGAAGAACATGAAAGAAATAAGAAACTTTATTCAGTAATAAAGTACTTTAAAAAAGGATTTCAATAATAAAATCTCTAGTGTGTGATGAAGTGCAAACAAGAAATAATACAATTACTGAGGCGACTAAGAGTCTAAAATGAAATCAAAAGCAAATTCAATGTACCAAATGCAGAAATGATAAGCCTCTTCATGGTCGATACTCTGCTCGTATAAGAGAAGCTGATGTAGAAAAACCCATCAGTGGTTATGTAGTGCTAGGTTAAAAGATGAAAATTATTCTTGCTGCACAGGACCAATGCATGCTAACTAGAAATTACCAAGCACACATATCGAAACACTGTGTTGACCACAACTGCAGATTTTGTTATAAATATGCAGAAACAATTAACCATATTGTATCAGACTGCGAAATTTTAGCACCTACTGATTTTAAAACTCGGCACTTTTACGCGAAGGAAACTGCAAGAAACTGGTATGAACATCACCCTGACCGGGTTACAGAGATATGATCTGTAACCATTTTATGGGAATTTACAATGCACACTGACAGAACAATCAAAGCTAATCGTCCAAGCATCGTAATCAAAGACCACAAAAACAGAATGTGATTTCTTATTCACATGGCAGTCCCTGCAGATTGTAATATTATCTTTGATGATCTTCAAAATACTATCAAAATACAAGGATCTTGAAGTGGCACACGAGTACATCAATAATTCCAGTTGTATTTGGAGCCCTCGGATTGATTAGAAAAGGTTCTGAAATACTCAATGAAGGGATTCTTGATAGCCCGAGCCTTAAAGAAATACAAAAATTGCACTCACAAGTACAGCTCATACATTACGAAGAGATTTATCTATAGAAAATGTGTGTGATCTTAGGGTTTTACTTGTTTTTACAAAAAATGGTCAGTGGAAAATATATGACCTCTGGTAATAATAATAATAATAATAATTATTATTATTATTATTATTATTATTATTATTATAGCAGAGGAAAGCTTGAACGGCTGAACGCGATGGCCCACCATGGTAGGGATATGCTCTGGCGCTCACGAACGAGCCCCCATGTGTGGGTAAATACGACCTAACTATAATGCTGACACAACGAAAAATATTGCTAAACCGCATCGGTCGTAATGCGGGTCAAAAAGGAGGCGATCCCCAGTGAGGAACCAAACTGAGATCGAAAAGTCTGCAACTGGAACAAACTCTACCTAACGAAAACTGGAGGAAAACCACAACGAGGAGAGTCCTCAAAGAGACCCTCTATATTCATTAAAAGAAAGCACCACAAAAAGAACAGTAAATAAATGGTCTAGGGAAGAGTTTAGCAATAAAAACACCCCTCAAACAGACTGAACATTGATGACAAGCTAGCCAATGTCAGGCGTGACATCATCACAAAAGAAGTAATATCTGACAAAGAACTCGAAAACATCCTAGAAAACATTAAAAAATAGATTAAATGTTATCATCGAGGGGTTAAATACCAACAACCCAGAAGAAACACATGCAAAGGAACAAACATAAACCAGTTGAAATAACCTCTCTGAAGTATACACGCAAATAGAGGGAGATAATGATGAATATGATAGAGAAACAGAGATAATAAAAAAAGCATCCGATATAAATGAGAGAATGTAAAGGAAATGTCTTTCGAGTAAAGGCCGACAATTCCAAAAGTAAGAAAGAACCGTCAAGTGAAGGAAACCTTCAAACTCGCTAACCAAGCAATTAGAAAAATGTGGCGAAATGGTAAAATCGGTGAGCCTAACAGAAATGAATCATTATTACGCGTCCTCGGCAAGGATCGCAGGAACAATAGGTGTAAAAGTAAAAACACAACGTAAACGAAAAAGAAAAATGCCAGTTTGAAAAGAAAAATAGAAACCGAAATAATTAAACTACGAGGACAACTGTCTGTGTGAAGTAGACGAGGGCTCAGAAATAAAAGAAACATAAAGGAGACAACTGAAATGAAGCCTTGACATAAAGAATAAGACTGACGTAGCAAAAAGAAAAACTGAAACAACAAATTCAAGTGAAGGCATAGAGAAAAAAGAAAGAGATTCTTCTAGCAAAACAAGATCTTCATAGAAGATACAAAGAAAATATATTGAGAACTGGGGAAAAATAGAGATAAATGACCCAAATAATATTCAGGAAGTCGAGATGTTCTGGTGTAAGATGTGGGAAAACTGCAAAATGCACAATGAAAGAGCTACATAGATCAAATAACAACAGGAACAACACACACATATAGATTGCCAAAAATGGACGGATATCAATCTTACTGAAACAATCGCTTCTATCTGCAAAACCCCGAACTGGAAAGCACCAGGAATTGACCGAATAGCCAATTTCTGTATCCATCTAGCACCCACCAAGACCTCGCACGTGCACACAATGATATGATCATAAACCCAGAAAAATGCCCCGAATGGTTCACGTGGGAAGTAACATACCCACTTCCCAAAACAGAAACGATGCAGAACCCGAAGAATTATAGACCCATCTCCTGCCTACCAACAATATACAAGATCCTAACTTCTATCATAACCTAGAGGACATACAACTTCCTTGAAAAAAAAACAATTTACTCCGAGCGAAACAAAAGGGATGTAAAAGACGAAGTTACCACTGCAAGGGCCAAATAATTATCAATAAAACAATATTGAAAGAGATAGAAACAAGGAAAAGATAATTACCGATAGCATGGGTCGAATACAGAAATGCGTCCGACAGTGTACCACCTTCATGGATAAAGAAGGGCCTAAAATATACAGAGTATGCTCGACAACGGTCACTAAATCTAAACCATACAAACAGGTTATTAATATCGAGACCAATCAACATCAAAAGCGGGATCTTCCAAGAAGATTCATTGTCAACACTACTCTTTTGCCTTGCATTTGTACCACTCAGCAGTCTACTGAACAACAGTAGCTACGGATACAAGTCATAGAATAGGAAATTCTATAATCTATTCTATATTGATGATCTTAAAGCGTTTGCCAACGATACCAACCAATTCTGATATGACAAGTATTGTTTTGATTAAATTTAGATATGATAATAATGTAAATCGTATATATTCATTTTACGTGTTTAAAAGAATAAATAATCATTTTCATCATATGAAGAGAAAGAAAAATAGAATAAAATTACACAGTATATTTCCTTTGCTAAAATAACAATTTTAATTTCTAATCTTCTGTTGTAGACCGCATTCTACGCCCGTGTGACTGTGTGCGTGTATATATAATCTATATGTCTATATATAATCTATATGTCTATGCCTTTTTTCTTAATGAGTGACTTACATGTGCTGGTGTTATTTAATATATACACAAGAACATGCACACACACATACGCGCAGAATTTGGGTTAGTTTGTAATAATCCATTTCTCGTCAACCCAGTCCAGACAACCACTACTCTTAGTCGATAAATAAAATTATAAATTTGGAGATGAGAAAAAAGCGAATTTTTTTTAACCTCCCAAATCAGATAATTATATGATTTTATTGAACTTTTCGGTCGGTAATTATTTGGTAATGAATAGAATTATTTTTAAATCATTTTTTTTTTCAAATTTTGTAGAAATATTTCATCTGTCATTGAACGTATTGACAATCTGATAAAAGAAATGAGATGGACATCTGCGTCGCGATGGCTAATTTCTCTTTTTCTGTCAACAACTTCTGGATAACAGGAAACGATTACAAACCGAACATTTGAAGTCATTTTTATGACTTCATACATATTTAAACTGAATATATTTTCTAATAGGTTTATTATTTTAAATGAACAATTTAAATTTTAAATTTGATCATCCTGCCTGCTAACAAACTAGTAGTCCTTCTGAGCCTAATTTTGATATTCCCTGAACACTGCACGGGAACGGCGATGGCAGCAGCTATTTTCTTTGTTGTCGTGATGAGTTCCATCTGCTTCTTTCAGATATCAAGGACACTAAATGTTCAATGGTCTTTAAATATTGAGGTGGTTTCCCATCAGATAATTACACTGAGTTTGATTGTTAAACTCAAATATTTTGACCATTGTAGACTCGGACTTTCTTCAGATATCTCTCTTACTCGGCAAACTTCTCAACAATTCAAATTTCTTTATATTTTTTAATCATTTCATCGCAAGTAATTTGATAAAACCACCAATACACAAAGGTTTAATGAAATTGAAAGAAACGTTAAAAACATCAATGAGAAGAAAAAAAACATAAAACTTATACAGGATTAAAAAAAAAAAACAGATGATGATTAACATTGCATTTAAATTTTTGAAGATCATAGTTTACAGGAATGCAAAACCTGGAAGTGGTTGTCAAAAGTGAGAGGCACGAGAGAAGAAAATGCTAGCATAGATATTATTACCTCTACAAATTTCAACAATAAAATGATGAAATCTAACTGCTAATCTAGTACTGCGCTGTTATTTGTGATTCGAGGTACCAAATATGAAAACCCATCAGAACAATTAATATGAAAATATTTCTAAAAGAAGAAGGTGCAGGAAATCTATGTTACGTCGTCAGGAAAATGACTGGAGTCGAGATGCCAGGTCAAAACCGATATCATTGCATTATTTTTTGATTTTGTCGAGAATATGTAGATACATAACTGTCATACCATAATACCTATTCTATTGTAATACACTCTCCCACAGTTAATAAATAGTAGTAGCAGTGCCTGTTCGGCTCAGCGGTGTTGAGCGAGTCAGACGATATCGGACATTGAAGTACCAACCATCACAACTAGATTGCTGCGTCATTAACTCTTATTTCCAAGTTCCTAACGTTTGTACGTCGAACCTAATTTAGGACGACTTATTGAAATACAGGCCTCCACTGTGAAAACTACTCTACAACAATAATAGAACCCCCAGACCAGATAGTAATAGTAATTAATAGCAAACCAGTCTAGCCTCGCTAACCATTATACCATGCCAAGGAACCATTCACTCAGGTGTTCTAGCTTTCGTATAATTAGTCTATCAATCTTACATGTAGTGATGTGAATCGCTTGAACCAGAAACATTGTTTTTATCGTGGATCCATGATTTCTTGTTTGAAATGTTTTTTTTAGGACTGTTCTTAATTTACCCATGACTACGGAGTTTTTAATTAAAATTCTAAAACGGATTGCAATAATTTAAGTACCTTCTTTAATGTTTTAATTTTGGGCTTTAATTGCAATAAAAAGAAGTTAATCCTTAAAAAGAAAACATTTGTGTCTACATAAAATAATTTAAAACATTTTTAATTAATTATCTTTTAAATTCTGATAATAACCTGAACTGAAAATCATAGTGGCAAGCTAAGAAAATAATTTAAAAGTCTAAAAATGTGCTATTCCGTGGCTATAGTAATATGAGGCATTTTCGCATACTGACACCGAGAGATGCCTCCCTTTGACATAACACTGGAATATCTCATTAATAATTAAGGAAGATAAGTTTGTGTGAGCAATAAATATATAATGTCATTCTGTTTTATATTATTACAAGACATGATTCATTGTTATTATGGAATGGACTCACCAGGTGTCTTGTGATTATAATAAGAGATTGAGTAACAGTTAGTCTTCTGAAAACGCCATGGCTTTCCGCAGTAATTTATCTTCAACAACGCTCTCTTCATGATTTTGAATCCCACTTACATTTACACTTTTTCCAATTTTTCGCCAGGTACACAAAGACTATTCCAGGTTTTCTTCAACGATAAGAATGAAATCACTTTCATATTATTATTATTATTATTATTATTGTCATCATCATCATCATTCGATTTCTGCTATGGACACACTACCTACCAAGTCTGCAGAAAGACCTAAGGCAGGTCGTGGTGTGTTGTTATGGCCACATTTCATGTTAATTTTTTTTTTTTTATCTCCGATGAAGTTGCTAGCGTTACATAGACAAAGTTCTCCTTAGTGTGTGTGCTGTACTTAATAAGACAATTTTCTGTATGTCTCTTAAGCTGGGGTTTCAGGGGATTCTTTCAATGTGTTGTTTTGTTCCATTTTTATAATTCCAAGTGCACCTATTACCACTGGTATTATTCTTGTTTTCAATTTCCACATTTTTCTATTTCAATTTCCAGGTCTTTGTATTTTGATAGTTTTTCAAATTCCTTGGTTGCTATGTTTACAATCCGCTGGACAAGCCATATCAATTAGTAGGCAAGTTTTTTCTTTCTGGTTTTTGACAATGATGTCCGGCCTATTTGCTTCAATTTTTCTGTCTGTGTGGATGGTATAATCCCATAGAATGGTGACATCTTCTATTTCTGTAACCGGCGCTGGCCGATGTTCATACCAGTGTTTGCTTACACATTTTTCCAAAGTGTTTGCACATTGTCCAGTGTAAGTATTGCCCCACTCTATCGTGACGATTTTTATATTCATTTGGGGCAAGTATAGAACATCCTGAGATTAGATGGTCTATTGTTTCTTGGTATTTGTCACAGAACCTGCATTTTGGATCCACATTATTATGTATGATATTTGCCTGAAAATTCCTAGTGAAAAGACTCTGGTCTTATTATAATTATTATTATTATTATTATTATTATTATTATTATTATCCAATCAATACGAGGGCTTCAACTACAACAGGGATTGTTGATGTTCTCATGTACCTCATTTTTCAGATATCGATTTCAAGGTACTTGTATTTTGATAGCTTTTTAAAGATCTTCAAATATCCATTGCAGTCTGCATGGACTGCCATATCAAAAAGGATGCACTTTTGTTTGCAGTCTCTAATAACAATATCTGTCAATTAGTTTTGATCGTTCTGTCCGTGTTTATTGTGCAGTCCCATAAAATTGTTACAGGTCCTATCTCTGTAAGTGGGTCTGGGTAATGTTCTTACCAATTTCTTTCAGTTTCCTTTCCAGTGCAGATATTGGTCCTCTCTGTCATGCCTTGTTTTATATTCAGTGAATGAAATACTATGCAACCTAATACAAGATGGTCAATTGTTTCTGGATATTTATCATTTATCTGCATTTTGGTCTAATTAATTCCTTTGATTTCTGTTTTATACACATTTCCTTCTGGCTCGCAACCAAAGACCTGAGGTTAGAAATGGCTTCATAATATATTCCACTGATCATTTTTATTAAAAAAATATAAAAAAAACATAATCTAAGATCACAAACATTTTACACAGAAGCTTTAATTCTGAGTACAATTTTTTGTATTTCTTTATTATTTTATTTTATTGTTGTTTTCTGTTGTATACGCATTTCCTTCTGGGTCCCAAACAGAGACCTCAGGTTAGAAATTGCTTCTTGACATTTTCCACTCATAATTAAAAAAAAAAGATAATCTAAGATCGCTCACATTTTTTTATATATAAAGCTCTTCATAATATGTGAGATGTCCTTGTGAGTACATTTTTTATTATTTTCTTCTAATTATTATTATTCGTTTTAGAAGCTTAGAAGGATATATTAACAATATAATTTTCTTACATGTTTATGTCGTATGAAATATGTTTAGTATGTCATTATATTGCACTTCAGAGTAGGTATCAAAGTATTCAATAATAGGAAACAAAATATAATAAATAATATTTGTTTTCTTGAAGAAGGAATTTGACGCAGGGACGCGTCATGTTGTAAGTCTAGGAAATAATAATCACAGTAGAAGCACAAAAGATAATAATAAAGAAGAAAACGCTTAAAAAAAAAAATATTCCATCTTATGGACAAAAAAATCATGCGGATGAATAGATTCAAAAACTCCCCAGGAATGTTTACTTTAGATTTCATCTTTGAACGTTTCTTCAAAAGAAAGAGATAAACGGTGAAATATTTAAATTCAAAACAGTTTTCTCCTTGATTAAAAGAATACATAAGTATGTAAGTTAAGTTTGTTTTGCAATAGCAAATTTCTAATTTTCCGTTTCACTATTTTTATGTCTGAAAGCAAAATATAAACGGAATTTTCAGACATTAGTATTTAGAAATGTGTTCTTTAGTTTTGAGGACATATATTTTTACTTTTGAAATAAGTAGACTTAGACATTCAGTTTCAGCTCAGTTTGTTAGCTATGTTTCAAAACCAAATCCACTTTGCTGTTAAATCAGGATATTAAATACCAATCAATATAATCGAGTAATTATCATAAAAGACGGAATGCTGATTGTGTTATTTTTTAATTTATTATACAAGTACAAATATGTTAAAAGTTGGCGTTTAACTGATTTATCATAACATCGCACAGCAATCATGAAATCTTAATATCAATTGAATTTCAGATTACACGGAAAATTACAGATACACATATACGTATATATGTGATGTGTGTGTAGATGAGAAAAAGAATTAGGTTTGGATGAAGGAAACTGAAGTTTGAATCATTCAAATTTGAAAGTGAAAACAATCTAAATGACATACTGGCTATTTCTACTTTTGCAAAGTTCTCTTACGTAAGAATAACTGTGTTGGAAAAGACTCGTATATCAATATTTGATTGCAGAAAATTCCTTTACATTTTTCAGTGATTAATTTGATACCACGAGATACACGCAAAAAAAAACACAAGACATTCTTTTCCTGTTCAAATTAATTATAAAGAGAAGGGTAGAACTGATTAATACAACACTACTTCAAAATGTTATTTTACAGGAGTGTGTAAGTGTGTATGTATGTATTTGTTTGTGTGTGTGTGCGACTTTTAAGAAAATATAGAAGTGTGTCTCATTGCGTGTGTAAAAATACTGTACAATTTATCATGAAATAGTTTTCCATTACTCCATGTGTGGATCAATTATTTAACTAAATCCATTTTTTATTGTAAGTCAAATTCATATTATAAATCCATGACAATTTTATATCAGTGACAAAATCAATATAATTCTTCAATGCTGACATCAAAGCTTGTCTTTTTAAATAAATATGAAGTTTTTTTTCTCTGGACATAAGAATGCAAAGGGAAAGTTAATTCATTCTAAGTAATTATTCAGTTTAGACAATGCAAATATATTTTTATTTATTTTTTTACAGTTTAAAATGCGACAATTATTATTGTTCTATTGACGTGTTTGATGGCTGTGGAAGGGCTTTATCATTTGCTTTAAAACTCTGGTGTCAAGTTTTTAAAATTCATTTTCTTTAGAAAATTCTGGAAAATCTATTTGATACATCGAATCTTGTAAAAGCCAAATCGATCTCGAAGAGGTGAATATCTTTCTTTTATTTCTGAAAATTTTACACAATGTGTAAGTGCAATAAAAAGACAATAGTAATTATTTTACTTCTTTTCTGGTGACGATTTTGTGTTTTGAATAGAAACCGTTTAGAAACAATCAATTTCTTTATTATTTATTTTTAATATACCATGAATTACTTTGTTTGATCGGTATAATTTTATCAATAGTTACTTCTACCATCCACTTGAAAGTGATTATATTATATGAAACCTTGACTGGAAGGGTGTTCCATTTGTGTACATAGTGTCTAGTCAGTATTGACTGCAGTGTCATCAAAAGGTCTTCCGATGGGAATGAGTGGGCGTGTTCATTGGCCTGGGGGACACATAATCAGACACGAACTGGCCAAAAGGTCAGTGTCAGGCGGGTGCGGTTGAAGGTGTCACGGTCAAGCGAGGCTTGAAATGACCAGTTACATTCAGGTCGGCACACGACAACAGATCAATGGCGATGGCGCGAACTGTTAACTGACACAGACAAGACTCACATTAGTAACACCTAAAGTCGGCCCAGTAATTCACGCTTTCATCCCTTTCCTCTTCAACTGTACCAATTAATAATAAATTATTTCTGATAACTAATTCATTGTAATCCAACGCCTCTCGAGCCAGTCATTATTACAGCATATTTCTGTACAGGGTGAGGTAAATCCCGGGTAAGACAGTGAAATTGTGTTGCTGCTCGCAAATATCGATTATTAAAGCGGTAATGAATTTAATTATACTCATACAGGTGACGAATTTATCTGCACGAACGGAACAATCTTTCATACTGTCTTAGACAATATGTCTCTTAGGATGGTTTTCACCTCGTCTTTAAATAAATTATATAAGCGTTGCACACACACACATAAACAAACACATAATGTATGTATATAAATACATATATATAAGAGACACAGAAAGATTGTCCATGTATGCTTCTTACTGAATGTAGGCCGATGAGAGAAATCCGAAAAGAAATAATAATAATAATATATATAATAATAATAATAATAATAATATAAACCGTAAAATTTAAGGAAGAAAACCGTAAATTTAAGGAAAGAAAAAATAAAATGTCCATTGTTATGACTGCATTCCATGAAGCGTTACTCAAACCTCAGAAAAACATCACTCGCCAAACATATGACATTTGGCGATGAGAGAAAGTACATAGACAAAAATAAACTAGCCAATGTAAGAAGGGACATCATGCGAAATAACCGATTGAATGAAATTAATAAAATAAAAAGAATTGCAACAAGAATAGATGAACCAACAAAACATGAAAAGGAACCGGAATCAAAAAAAAAGTAATAACATCACACAAGCCTCAGGTCATAATGAAAAAACCATACACACAAATCACTGTGAAGATAATGCTGAAAATTTAAAATGTTGGAAAGGTATGATCTTAACAAGACGGTAATAAAACGAGTTAAAAATTCATCGAACAGAATTATTTCACAGAAAACAAGATTAATATACAAGAAGCCAAGGATGAAATCATGAGCCATATAAGTCAGATACAGAATATTGCAATGGAGGAACGAGAACAACTCCCAAAATTACAACCAACAAAGCATAACCTCAAAACTATTAAAATAATGCAAAATTGATTCTGGATGAATATATAAATCTCAATGAAGCAATTATGCATCA
Source organism: Acanthosepion pharaonis (assembly GCA_903632075.3). Classification (NCBI taxonomy): domain Eukaryota; kingdom Metazoa; phylum Mollusca; class Cephalopoda; order Sepiida; family Sepiidae; genus Acanthosepion; species Acanthosepion pharaonis. The sequence continues at coordinate 4,684,753 of CAHIKZ030005588.1, read as the reverse complement.
GCAATAGCAGCAACAAATAAACTGAACATCAAAGTAAAAAAAAAGGCATCTCAGATCATGAAGATCCACCTTGAAAAGAAAATGGTTTGAACACCTTAGAAGTGAATTATCGGTACTGATGAACTAGCAAGAGGGAGTAAATGAAGAACTAGAAAAGGCAGAAGAGTCGAAAGAAAAATATCAGGAATGAAAATGAAGTCCTATCAACTAAAAAAAAAATAAAGCAAACAATACAACTGAAGGCTCAAAGAATAAGACGCTAACAAGATTCTATAGACATCTTTCAAACCGATATTTTACAGGGAAATAAACAAAGAATTGTTCCCCTAAAATGGAAGAAGTTTTTCTGGGGAAAATATGGATTCAACGAAGAGGCAGATTGGATTGCGCAACGAATGAAAAATAAACCAGAACATGGGCTCACAGAAGAAGATGAAATGGATGAAAAAAGCACACAACTGGAAATCTCCAGAATTAAAATTCCTAACTTCCTATATTATTTAAATACAGCACACAAAAACTCGCCAAAGAACTTCAAGAAATGGTTACCGATCCAACTAAAATTCCATGGATGACCAAAGGAGTTACCTTTCTTCCCAAAATAGTGACACAAATATTCTGAAAAAAGTGTATGTTATAAAACAACATATTTCTATTTTAACAAAACAGTGGAAAGAAATGATTTATTTAAACAGAAATAGACGGATGTAAATCCAATTACTTTATTAATAGGATGATCCTGGAAAACTGCTTCCGTGGAAAAAAAAATCTTAGTATTTTTTATCGCATTCGATGTTACCACATTCCTGGATCTTAAAGTTTTAAGTTGTGGAAGGGTTATCATCAATTTCATCAAACAATGTATGATGGAAAACTTTTACCTCAATCATAAAATGGAACCTATATTAAAATAAACATCAATAGGTATTTCAAGGTGACTTTTGTCTTTTAAACACTTAGATTAACCAGCCAACTTAACAAGACAGAATATAGGAATTAAACCATCTATTTTAAAAAAATTATTAAATTTAATTTCAGAAACTTAAATCTTCAGTGAAGACATTGAATTTCAATTTGGATAAATGTTAGCTAAATTTTACGAGGATCGCTAAACAAACTTCCTCTATTAGTTTAGACGGAGAACCTTATAAGTACCTAGGTGTAAATGATGAAAATGAAAGAAATACGTTTAGGGTATCACTGGTATTAAACTGAATTGAATTCTCAGAACAGAATGGTTAATAACCTTGTCCCAGTGGTCCAAATATAGTTTCAACATCTTGAACTGGACTCTAAATGACATCAGACAAATGGATTCTAAAACAAGAAAGCTAAACTATAAGATGCAATCCAAAGGCTGATGTAGACCGTCTATACATACCTAAAAATAAGTTTTATTCAGCTAGAATTGTCATACAAGACAACAACTATTGGCTTACTAACTTACATGGAAACAACAAATGACTGGATGATAAAATTAGAGAAAAAAACTGAAAACAGAAAGAAAAATATTCAATAATAAAAGAAGGCAGTAAATACAAACAACATTTACATTTAGTAGATTCTGTAGTAAATCAAACAGAAGCCAAGAAACCAACTATTGCATTTGTTTGAACAGATGAAACAACGAAAAAAACCTCTGCATGGCCAATATCCAGAACGTTAAACCCAATGTTGATTTAATACAATCTGATGGTTACGAGCATCTGGATTAAAGTCTGAAACTGAAGGATTCTTGAAAGGTCTTTTCACTAGGATTTTCAGGCAAATATCATACATAATAATGTGGATCAAAATGCAGGTTCTGACAAATACCAAGAAACAATAGACCATTAATCTCAAAATGTTCTATACAAATGAATATAAAAATCGTCACGATGTTAACAAACAATTTTCATCGTAAGTTTATTGAACATCGTTACAGAAATAGAAGATGTCACCATTCTGATGAATACCATCCACACAGACAGAAAAATTGTAGGCCGATTTTGTCAAAAACCAGAAAGAAAAAACTTGCTACTAATTGTATGGCTTGTCCAGCGGATTGATTTTGAAAACTATCAAAATACAAAGACCTGAAATTGAAATAGAAAAAAAATGAAATTGAAAACAAAATAATACCAGTTGGACTTGGAATTATAAAAAAATGGAACAAAACAACACATTGAAAGAATCCTGGCCCCATTAAGAGACATACAGAAAATTGTCTTATTAAGTACAGCAACACACTAAGGAGAACTTTGTTTATTAATTAGCAACTTCATCGTCAAAAAAAAAAAAAAAAAAAAAAATTAACATGAAATGTTAACAACACACCACGACCTGCCTAGGTCTTTCCGGGGTAGGTAATAGCATTTAATAATAATAATAATAATAATAATAATAATAATAATCATTGCATGTTATAATAAAAACACGACAAAATGTTAAAAATCGCAATTTTCCGATATATTTGTTTTATTTCTCGAAAAATAAAATGAATATGCATATTTATTTCTCTTTAAGGGATTGAGATCATTAATGGATGGTTGACTTTTGGTATGAGGACACAAGATTATTTCTATTAATCTACATTCTTTAACCTTGCATCGATATGTAATGTTGTTTTTATGATTCCCCAACCCACATCTCTGATGGATTGGATTTTCCTAAATATGTGATTTGTTAGGATAATGTGGGTCTTTGTTTGGGTGATTTAAATTGATTGATCAGATTTTTTGCCTAGTTGTCTGCCACGATTAGGGTTGTGGAGGGGGGCATGTAGATTTTTGTAAATATTAAATCCCTAGAATATAATGGATTTATTTAAAAATCCATTTTCCGCGATTTTGTTGGCAGCTAAATGAGGATGCTAAAAGGACGCATGTAACGTTATCGATTCTCTGGTCTGGTAGGTTGGAGTGTACAGCCAGTATGAAATTGATGTCGCTGTCTGATAGTTTTCTTGTGCTTATTAAACCTGAAACGGAATTCTGTACCAGTTTCATTGATATAATATCCTGTATTGCATTTGTTTGGAAAAAAAAATCTAAATATTTCATTCCATCAAGGGAGAAGGTCGGATTATTTTATATGTGTCAGGTGAGTTAAAAATGCTATCAGTAATAATATGTTAACAAAATTTTCATCGTAGTTTATTACACGTTACGTTACATTGAAATGATTTAAAGTGAGATTGTATATTTGGAGGTTTTACCTAAGAGGATTCATTTTTGAAAAAGCATTTTGTAAAATTTAAAATACTTTGCGAATGTTAAAATTAAATGATAAAATATAGGGATTCTGGAATTTGTAGGTTAGAAGAATACCTGTAATGTATTTGGACGCCTTAGGTATTGATTTTTAAAATTGATTTGAGGGGATAATCTCTATTGAGAAAGTGATTGATCAGATGCCATATGTGCTTTTTGTAATCCATGCATAAACTCCATCCGCAAAATACATATGGAAAATATCAGTATAAAACGTCATCCAACTATGAACACGGCCAAAATGTTCTGACCGTGTTTGGAAAATAATAAATCATTCCATCACTCTGGAAACATATGAAGAAATCTACATATTCATTAAAAAATAAACCTATTTTTTCAAGAGAAAAGCCGATTGTTTGTAAACATCTGTAATATATTAAAATCGTATACGAACACACGAAAAATTAAATAAAAAACTTAATTACAGTATTTTTCAGTTGTTTGTATATATATATATATATATATATATATATATATATATATATATATATATATATATATATATATTTATTAAAATCGTATATAATTTCATTATATATATATATATAAATTTTCATTATTTCTCTAAATATATATATATATATAATTTTCATTATTTCTCTAAATATATATATATGTATATATATATATATATATATATATATATATATATATATATATATATATATATATATATATATATATATATATATATGTATGTATATATATATTCATTTCAATTCAAAGTTCATAATGTTTTTTGCTCGTGTAATTACGACCATTTCTAGTCATTATTGGGAATGTCATTGTGTGTTTTTATTAGCTTCATGGTGTTAATTTTTGAATGCTACATTTCTAATTCACACACATACACACATACACACACACACACATATATATATATATGTGTGTGTGTGTGTGTGTCTGCGTGTGTGTATGCGTGTGTGTCTGCGTGTCTGTCTGTGTCTGTGTGTATGCGAGTGCGTGTGTTCCGAATTCTTACAGTGTTCGGACGAACATATAATGAGTGTCAATAAAGAAATAAATCGAAAAAATGTAATTAACTGGAAAGTGAAAAGCTGTAACTTATAATTATCTTGTTTTGTGTTAAATTATCTTTATAAAAACTCTCATTAATGAAGCTTTTTGCTTTGAGAATAATCCGATTCGCCTCACTTGCTGGTTATATTTTACAATGACTGATCTAGGCAAAATTTGGCCATAGTTTATCAAGAAAAATATTTTCTGAAAAGAATATTGGATAATCATTTTCAAGTTTATCCAATACTTCAAAATATGATACCTTAATCTAGTTATTATGAATTTTATCTCTTATAGTGCTTTCTTTCCAAGAGCTTCGTGAAATCGAATTAAAAATAAGCGGTTGCCGACTACGGCAAAATATTTTTTTAATGTTTAGATTTATGTAAAAAATAAATAACCTACAGACGATAGCAGGTAACTTATAATAAAGTACAGATACATTTAAATGATGTCTGATAAATGTAGCTGTTTATTATCGATATGTTTTTATTTTTAAGTTTATTTCTTAAGTCAATTATTGTTGTTATTTAAATTATACACGCTATCACGGAATATACAGCCATATGATGGAAAAGCTTTCTTAATCTGGCTCATTACATATTCTGAAAGAAAAGTGAAATTCCATCATGAAATTTTTAGACATATCATCTGCAACGTATATTTTACAAACCCTTTAAAATTTACTGAAAAATAGCACACTCTAATTTCTTAAATCAGACTTCATTCAATGTCTGACTAAGAAGAATATATATGGCTGCTGCTATATCTTTCTATATATTATAACCTGAATGCGGAGAAACTGTTAATAAGAAAGCATAGTTTTTCTTTTAAAATTGTGTACTTTATTTTTTCTGATCCATTTGTAAAGAACTGTAATATTTTGAAAGATACTGACAAATCTAAAATCATTTCGAAAGCTTAACATCTGTAAAAATATAAATGGTATTTCAAAAATAGTGTTGCTTTCTTAATTTGTTTTAATAGTAATGCGGTGGTTGGCGCAGAATATTTGTTTTGCATTGAAAACTCAATTAACTCTGAGCGAACGTTGTTTTGAAATGTTTTTCTTTTTTTAAGAACATAAATTGTATCCTTCTTGTGCCTTCAGAGTTCGTAAGTCACTTTACATTGTAACAGAGAAAGTGGAGAGAGAGTGAGACTCCAATTTCTTTGTAGCAAGCAGTTGTCCTGATAAGATTTTTGGTGGTTAGAGTGGAGTGGACCAGCCGGAAACTGACTTCTAAGCCCTATATCCCCAAGATTTGTATTGAGGTCGGTAACTGGCCGTTGATTGCGTGTAATTTTTTCTTGCTATTTCTACTGGGTCTTTGATCTATTCTATCGCGTTTCTAAGTATCTGGTTTCCGTAATTAAGTTAGCTGATTGTCCTGTCTTTAAGAATTCTGGTGTTAATGTTAATGAAGTGTTAAGGAGATGATAAGTAGGGAATACTTTCCAAGGGATTTACGTCAAAATTTGCCTCCTACTACAGTATAAACACAGGAAAGAATGTCGAATTTGGCACAGGAGTTTCGCTATTTAATTCTCAAATCATAAACATATTCTCTTTCGTTATCAGTCGAGGTATATCACCTTTGAATGAGGATATGTGTACCCGCTTTTTTGAAGTTTACCGGCTATGTTCTTCGCCATGAGCGCAACGTCTCCTTCATTTTATCACCAACTGCGAACCGTTATCCTCAGAGTTCTGCTTTCATTGCCTCAAACACATGAAATACTCAGGTTGCAAAGTCAGCCATAAAGTGAATGAAGCAGCGTTATCCGGTCATTTGCTGTGACTGCTTGTCCGGTCCTAATGTTTACGTTTTCAGTGTAAAGTTGTAAATGCAGATCACTCTCTTCAAATGTGGCCTTGATCTGAGTTTTGACAATGTGGTCACATAAGAGTTAGAATTGTTATTTGTGTTAGTGAGAATAAGCTATTTCTGAACGCAAGACACAGAGGCTATCACTTGCCCTGTGGAGTCTACTTAAAGTATTTCGTCCGGGGTGATTCTGTGTAGCTCTCCAATTCCACTACCTTCTTTTTCTCTCCGACTCGTAATGCTGAATCGAAGTCTCATCTCCTTTGAGTTTTCAGCTTAGAAAGATGCGTTTTTATGCAGTTTCAGAAGCCCTTGGGCAGCAAACATTGCTTACTCTATCATAAAGTCTGTAAGCATGCTACAAACCAACTTTGAATATAAATTTGCAGATGAATGTACTCTACTAAACAATACAATGCTTCACTCAAAGGCTTTCGTAGATTTTTTCAATAATGATTTCATGTCTGTATTAATACGTTTATAAGCATGATTGTCCCTATGTTCATTGCACGCAAAAGCAGCTAACTTTCTACTTCTGTGTCTGTCACGAAGAATAATTTGTCCGTTTTTAGCAGGAATGCAATCAACTCTACTGATCTATCTGGTCATTATGCATATATAAGTTGTATACTTTCCACCAACATTCGCTAATTTCATGTGGATATTTTCAAATTTGTTTCCATGCAAAACATACATTTTCTGACATTTGTTTGCTTTCTACTCTTTGTCCAGATAGGCAGCCATTTTGAAAGAGGATTATAAGTAGGAAAAGGGAAGGTAACTCCACAAATTTTCCCCGTGGCTTATAAACACTTTATTTTTTATAGATAAGAAAATATACGTGGGAAATATATCTTTTTTAAAAACTAAATTAGAACAAACATTAATTTATGAGAGGCCCTCGTAACTGTTGAATATTCCAAATACTGTGAGATATTGCAACTAGCTGATGTGCATTTAAAGCAATGAGCCCCACCTCTACACACACAACAAACAAGGATAACCTGTGTTGAATATTAAATTTATGAAACTACGATTACGATATTATTTAAAATGGCTTCCTTATTAACTGCATTATAAATTGTCTGCATTCAAACCTTCAGCTCAAAGGCATATTTCTGAAAGAAAAAGTATATCGAAGTTGCTATACAATGATATTAAATTGTGTAACATAAAAATAATTGATAGTTAAGGAGATTATTCCAATTGTTTTTATTATTAAAACATGAACTTTATTTCGTTGATATATCATTTTATTTTCATGAAAATGTTCGGCGCCAGACTCTTTGCACAGATAACTATGGTATCTTTCGAGTACATTATACTTAAATAAAAAAAAATAAGATGCTTGTCAAAATATCGGAAAGAAGAGGAGGGAAAAAATATAGAGAATAAAAGCAGAGTAATTTAAGAAATTAAGAAAAGAAAACAGTGAATGAAAACATTGATGATGAAATGAAGGGAAGTGAAAAAATACAAATAATAGTCGAATAAAGCGGTGAAAGGGAATAAATGAAGGCCAAAACTGCTTATTATACTCAATATATATTTATTACAAAAATAGAATGTTTGGATAGCACTGTGGATCTGATGATCTCAATCGAAAATCATGGTCCGGTTTTTCTCCTTACCCATATTTATGATTATCCAAATCTGGAGTGCATATGCACGTGTAGTGGAGAAAGATTAATACTATTCATAAGATGGTAAATATGCGTTCATTTTGTTTGCCATAATGTATTATATTGGATTTCTGTGCTCAGGGGACACTTATTAAACAAGGTACTATTTTTGTGCCGGCTTTCAAATGAAGTAATAACAAAATTGCATAAAGGTTAAAAATCAGTTCATCTCAAAATGATTGTGCTTAAACTCTGAACATTGATTCTCGAGATTTCATCTGCAGACATTCGGATATTATAAATATTTGAAAATGGCCAAAGTCAGCCCAAATAAAATTCTCGAGATTATTTAATCTCTATTGTTTTCTTTATATTCGCATTTTTGTTGACCCAGTCTTGCTGTTTATTTGATTCTTCAACAAATGTCAAATAAAATTAGACTGTCGTTGTCTTCTATGAAAACATATCTATATAAGTATAAAGTTAGCCAAAAATAGCTCAGATAATGATGCAAGAATTTTAATTCAAAGAAATATTTGCTAAGAAATATTTTTCGTAAAATTTAAATATATTTTTTGATAATAACAACTTCGCAAATATACTTTACTCGTATCGAATTTTATTTCTTTCAAAATATTGATATAAAATATTAAATTAATATTGTGAATGTGAAGTAAATTTGATAGAGAATTCTAGCTAGGATCATATAGTAAGAGAATCATTGGGATTAAAATGAAGAACATTTTGAGGAATTAAAAATATCAATTAAATATTTCAGGCAAGATTCATCGGACGATAACTGTACAAGTAAGTGGAAAAAGCAGAGATTAGTGACAATTATAAAGTCAGATATCTCCAGAAACGACGTTGGATATGATAATAAGCAATGACCGGAAATAATATATTTCCAGTTTTTACTTACATATAATATTATACTTAAATCTATTCTTTTACAAAACAATCAACAATCATTAAAGATTATTTTTCACCATATCGGAAGATTTAAAATCGGATTAAAATTAAAAATAAATTATATATTTGTTATATCACGTTGCCAAGCCAAAACTCATAAAGTACTCCTTAAAATCATTTGAAAATGTTTATCACTTACATATAATAATAGTTCTGCACATGATGTCATTTGTATTTAGTACACATAACATTAAATTAAAATTGCAACGTTACATAAAAATAACTAGATTCATTTTTTTATTGTAACTGATAACATTGAAGTTCCTGATAATGACTAGTGATAGTCGAAAGCACTAGAAGAAATATTAGCATCGAACTTATTATAAATTTGATAAAGATGCAGACTGGAAAAATATAATACACAATTAAGTAGACAGGTTTTATGAGTCAAACGAAAAGGGAAACTTACTTGAATTGTTCTTGCTACTTATTTGTCTTTTGTGTGTGTGTGTGTACTTTTGTAGAGAAAGTAGTAAATAAAACATTCTAGAGTTATTAAGATAATCAAGAAATAATCAAAAATATGTAGGTTGTGGCCCTCTTAACATATAGTCATACTGACACGATGTAAGTTTCTAACATTGATGGTTCTTAATTGCTATTCTCTTAGTTAAGTTAACGACTCATTTAATACGATAGTTCAAATGTGATCATGTTTCCAAACAGCTAAATAATTGAGAGAAAATTAATAAAATTATGAATGTATGTAAATCTCGTAAAATATAATCTTCATTATCGAATTATTATGATGCAATTTTAGGATCTGATTTAAGACGTACTATCAGTGGCTTTGATAACTTATATACATTCTCTACTCTATGGATATTAGCCTTAACAAGAAATTCTACAAGGATTTGTTATTGGTGGGAACATTCTTAACGATATAAAATACGAGGATGATATCGTGTTAATGGCAGAAACAGAAAGAAAATGTCAAGAACTCATAGGCAAAGTAGTAAAGAGAAGCGGAAATAAAGTACTAAACATCAACTGTAAAGAGACAGAATACGAGATGGTTGTCAGCAAGAGAAACCGTCAAAGATATGACGTAGACATCTGAGATGACAAAATCAAGAAAGTACAGAAATTTACTTTTCTGCTGTGTGTTTTGACAGACAATAGAAAATGTGACATTGAAATCTGAAGGCGCATTGAAATAGCAAATGATGTCGAAGAAAATTATTAAGAAACAGAATTTTACTAGGATCCAAGAAATGAGTGTGGAAATATAAAGTAGTGAATATTTGGCATTTTTTCTCACAAATGAAGGGCAGACTTACTTGAGTTAATATAGATGTTCTTCTGTCGTAGAATGCTGAGATTTTCCCGAATGATTCGTTTTTACTTCGACTTATCAACTCTTTCTGGGTTATTTAAGCCCCAAATATATTCCGAATTTTAAGAGATTGTCTTCAGTAGCCAGTGTTACTAAATCTCCCATCTAAGTACTGACTGGGCTCGACAGTACTTAACTTCGGTGATCAAACTAGATGAATACTAAGAATACCATGGACGGAACATATGAACAACGATGAAATGTTAAGGAAATTTGAAACAAAAAGAATGTAGTGATATTTGAAATTTTTGGATCACATGATTAGGAGAGATATCTTAGACATTTTGACTCTCACATGATATTTTGAAGGCAAGGGAGCCTAGTAAAAAAGTGAATAATCTACCTAACGAGCTTGTGTAAATGAATGACAAATCAGGAAAGAAAAAAAATCAAACGCTGATAACACCTGCAATAGATGGGATATCGCAGAGAGCCCTGGTTTCCCAGTTCTTGAATGGACACTGCACATCGAAGTAGATTGTTGATTGATTTATTTGTACGGCTATTTAACCATTTACAGGTTATTTAACAACAGAATTTGTTTAGACATTAATAATAGTTTTGCTGATATAAGTCCTACTATTTAACCCATGACAGGGGGGAGAATAGGTTTGATTCATGACTTTACCAAGGATAATTGTGCGTAAGTGAATATAATGAATTTGACTGTAATTGGAATTTAATTTGGCTTTTTACCTGCACATCCAAACTTACACCATCTTGTATTTCGAAGCGGTCACCCATTTAGTTACAGACCAGGTTCGTCTCGCCGTTGCTTAACTTCGGTGATGGTATGCGAACCGGTGTTTCAACGTAGTATGGTAGTAAGCCAAGAAGAAGAAGAAGAAGAAGAAGAAGAAGAAGAAGAAGAAGAAGAAGAAGAAGGAGGAGGAGGAGGCTAACACGGCTAAGTGCTCAAATCGTCTTTTTTTGGGGAAGTTGACTCGCATATTCTTTAAATCTAATGGATATTTAAATGTTTTCCGTTTCATGTATAATTAATATTAAATCCTTTTGCGAAGTATGAAAAATACGCTCCACCTTCGAATTAGGTTTGAAAAAATCCCACCTGACATTGTTAATCAAATTAATAAATGATGCAAACACAATTGAAAGCTGCATTTAAAAAAAGAAAACAGATGAAATAAAGCTACCAATAAAGGTTGGATAGCAGAAAATATCGTTTTAGCGGAGACTAAAGTCTCTAATAAAGAATCATTGTACCTGGGCTAGGTTCAAGGAAAATATATCATATATTATCCTTACCTCATTTCACAATATATGAAATACATGAGATGTTGTCTTCTCGTCTCTTGCTTGTAAGTAATTGTAATATATATAAGTGCTAAATCTTGTCACCACGAAAATCTGTAAATTTAAATGACTTGAAGATATATTCTCTATTGGCTAAGAGGTGACTCCTTAACCAAGATCGGAGTGATGCACGGATAAAGAATATTCTGAATACACAGACACAGAATACATAGACTCATATTAAAAATTAAAACTACAATACAGAGTTTCATTTCATTTTTAAAAATAATGTAGATTTTGAAACGACTTATATATTGGGCAAGGGGTAAGTTTCTATTTGTCGAAATGAACCTTACAATACTAGCAAGAATCATAAAAGCAAAAGGTAACACACACACACACACACATATGGACAGTTACGTAAAGAAAGATCATTTTTATAATTAATTATTATTAATCCGAAATATTTTAGAACTTTAAACGTTATTTTTAGTTGAATCTCGTATTTGAGTAGGCGTCCCGTTTATTTATTAAACAATATATTTATTTATTTTTGTTTACAGGCCTAAATGTTCGGAAAATCTTATAGAAAAATCATTTGCGCTCTCCGGCAGGATTTGCACCTGCGTCTCTTTCTGCAAAGATAGTTCTTTGACAAGATTTCTCGAACATTCCAGCCTGTAGACCAATATACATACATTCATATATATATATATACTATATTGCTTAAAAACCGAAAACCGAAAAGAAAAATATACAAATAAATTGACCTAAATTCATCCAAGTAAATAGACAAACCAATCCCAAATTAAAAACTGTTCCCGCCAAAAAAATAATAGTTAGAATGAACTACAACAACCAACCCCAAAATTGAACAAATAGCTTGAATTAAATTCTCAAACCAAAACAAAACAAAACTGTTAAATACGTGATATAAACAAATTTTTACTACGTTAAGAAATAAATATATAAAATAAGAAACAAAAAAATAAAAACGAGCAATATAATTTGACCCAAATAAATAAACAAAGCGACTTCCGGTAAAAAATAACCGCCATAATAGAATACCCACAATGCACCACTAACCCGTATATATAAATAGCCGAGAAAAATAACAGCATATGTGGCCTGACGATTGCATATAGCATGAAACAGACTGTCGCCTCTAAGTGTTGACTTCTATGTTCACTTTTATATTTACACACGCTCTATCTCTGATATTGAGCACTTTATCCCATAAATATAGCACACCTTAAGACTATATTTCTTTATATATATATATATATATATATATATATGTGTGTGTGTGTGTGTGTGTGTGTGTGTGTGTGTGTGTGTGTCTATATGTGTGTATGTATGTGTATATGTTTATGTATGTGTATATATGTGTGTTTGTGTGGGAGAGAGTGTATGTGAAGTTCTATTTCAGCATAGGACATGTATAAATTTATATACGAGACTTCTTATTTTCTTTTCATAGATTATAGTGATCAACTGTCCATTTATTTGTTCCTCTTATAATGGATAATTTTCTTGACTATATCGACGTTAAGTCAAAGAGTTCAACTTAAATAATATACTTAAATATATAAAACTGATTTTTCTTAGGATTACTCTTTTATTTTCATGTGTAAATAACATGAACTATAATTGTTCCGATTTTATCATTTCTCTCATAAGTTTCTGTTTTCGTCAATAATTTTGTAAATATTTCATGCACGGCTGTTAATTCCAACCTTAATCCTTGCAAACTAATCTAATAATTTGAGAAAAGATATTAATGATAGTTTAATTTCTTACAAATTCAGAAATTTATAATTAGCAAATTCTTTATAAATTTTCCTCGATGTATATGAAAAAAGGAGGGTAGGTACCAAAAATCAGTCAGTTTGATTTATACTATGTAAACAGCTGCTTTACCGAGAGAATATAATTATTAAAGTGTTTTCCTTCTATGCTTCATGGGAATCTAAGCAGTTTATATTTTCTAAAGAATACTGCATCAGGAGAGAAATAGTTAATACATTTGATATTAATATATGCTAGAAATATTTAGCTGGGACACAAAACATCAATTCTAGTCTATTGGTCTATTCTATACTATCATCTTAAATATCATATGGAAGTTTTATGCATTAACGGAACATTGACATATGCACATACATGTTCCATTTTCGTTGAATAGTACTTTTGATCGAACTGACTGCACCATATAAACATATTTTTTATACTGTGTCCCATCAGGACGTGGACGATTATGACTCTCTACAATTTTTTAACCTTTGTAGCTTTTAATTTTACTATCCTTCTCTCGCCATGTTCTGTCACCCACTTACATAAACCTGTTTTGTAGATATTCATTGTTTCCTTCTGTCACTCTTGCCTTTAGTATGTCCTGTGAATGTCAAATCCTCCAAACCCTCTTTCCTCATTGTATCCAAAATATTTAATCTGTCCCTTTCTGGTTCTTAGTACAAGTGTATATATTGTTTCCATTTTCCTTAAACCTTCCTCTATATAAGGAAATTTATGTTTCTTGGAAAGAAACGATTTCTGTAAAACCAGAATGAGATTGATAATACTTTTAACCGTTGTTCGTTCACTGCTGCTTCCTGTCTGTATTATTAGTAAACTTTCGTATTTTAGAATCTGAAAATAAAATGCATATGAAACAATAATACTGGAGATATATTCTATCCGTTTTTACCTTTAAAATTCAATGCGAAAAGAAATATCTAAGTCCTTCAATATCACCTTTTAGAGCGTAATGTCAAAGTCAATAAAAAGAGCATAATGAAATTCACCACGTGCAGAGATATGATATCAAAAGTGTCTAGTCAGTACACATGATAAACTCATGAAAAATTTTTCACCATCAAATGCCATTAATAAATAAAAATTAATAAACTTTCAGAAGAAAGAAATGTCCACTTAAGAGAAAATAATATGCGATTGAAAACAAGTGTAACTGTGAAAAAGAAGGATAATAAATTTCACGAGTCTTGCTGTTTTAATAAAACTAGTTAAATAGCAAAGACAAGAACCAGTAGAGGATATTAAAATCAATAAATTTTGTTTTGAAGTCACCCTCTAAATCTGCATGGTCGTATTTTTATTTTGTGAATGTCAAGTGAACATTGGTTTAGCTTTAGTTATTTTGTTTGTTGAATTTTCAAATTTGTGAAAAACCAATAAAAAAGATTGATTGATAGCAAGGAAATAACTAAGTACAAACACAATAGAATGTTGTTTTTCGTGTCTGAACGCTAGCAGAATACACAAGATGTATAGAAGAAAAAATATTTTTTGTTGATAGCATAGCACATTAGCCTGTCAAAAGCGGAAAAATGATATATATGCATGTAATTAAAAAAAAAATAGTATAGCCGGTTGAATTATTTAAAGAACAAGAAATGTACCAAAAGAAACATGAAGCGTTTGGTTTGCTGTTCTCGGATAACAATTAACACATCACAGTGAACTACTTGTGGCAAAACTCTGATCTTCAAAACAATTAAATAAATATTTCTGGAATATTTCACGTGTTTATTTTTCTTGACGAAATTGACACAGAATGTTTTGTAATAAAATATTTGCTTTCCCACATTTATGAGGTGTTGATCTTTTTGAAAAATATTAAATCAGATTTATTTCAAGTGCAAACTTTCTATCTAACTTCGTGTTCATTTCCTATATTCAATTACTGTCGCGAAGGACTAGCACAAGATGGAGATATAGGCTTTTTTGAAATCTCAACACTGTCTGCATTTCTGTTCACTCACAGTGAGCTTGTGCTTTATATTGGGTGAACATTAGTAAAAGATATATTCAAAATGTGAATGCATATAAAATGCATCATAGAAGAAAAAGAAACATTTTCATATGCATATATCAAAGAAGAGTAGATTGTTCTCTAAGGTCATTATAAACTGTGGAAATTGCAATTGTATTTGCCCACTTTAATGATGAATGTCAAGATTATATTAGTGACGCTCAGTTAAAAGGCGAACCCTTCAATCAAGTTCCATCAATCTCGATTTTGATGGTGCAGGATTTTAATTAAAATTAAAATCAGGAACCTAACTTACGCTAGCAAATGGATATACGGCGTTGACATTTTGAAAATATTAATTCTTCATATGAAATACAAACTTCGAAAAGGAAAAAAAATATCAAAATAAAAAAACATACCAAAATATCTGAAGAACTCTATCGACAAAAAGCAAGGAATACATTTCTCTCTTTTTTTCATAATAAAATTTCTAATAAAAAAAAAATGTGTTGACTTTTTTAACCATATATAATAATTTTGTCTTATTTAAAGTATAAAACAACTACTTTTTGTGTTAATTTAATATATATATATATATATATATATATATATATATATATATATATATTTATATATAAATCAAGTGGGAAGTCTCTTATACCAGACACAGTTGTTCAGCAACAGGCCAAAACACCCAGTATAGAAAACTGCATCTCAAGGCGATGGGGGAGAGTGAATGAGAGAAAGCATATGTTTTACGAAGAACTCGCTCTTGGTAAGCGCCCCAGACACAAACCCAAGAAACGTTTCAAGGATTTTGTTGAAGACAAGCTGAAAACACTTCAAATTATTCTCAAAGACTGGGGAAAACAGGCAGAGAAAAGATATTGTTGGAGAAATCTGTTTTTTGAGGCTTACAATTGCTTTGCGGTTAAAGTTTTGAAGTTGCAAACAGCTTTTAGGAAAGGTGATTTAAACTCGATCGTTGAAGATATTCACTCTGTGCTTGTATGCAACATCTACGAAAAAGTTGTTTTATCACATGCTGGATTTGTTAGCCATCTAAGATCGGATGAAATTCGGCAGTGTAATACCGATTATGAAGATGTCTTTTCTGTCAGATCTGCAGGGTCCTTATTGCTTGTCTGCCGTCGATTCTTGAACAGCTCGAGAGCAGAAAGTAATTTTCACTATTCAAAATCCTTTCTTTTATCACATATATAAAATATTACACAGGTCTGAGTCTGAATGGCAACGTTGAAGAGATGCTATGCTTCTGTAAAAGAACTGGCAGTTATTATTTTCTTTCGTTCATATATGTATTGCTTTTATATATATATATATATATATATATATATATATATATATATATACACTTCACCCTACGATATTAATTCTTTCCAGAGGTCACGACTTAAGTCGAAAAAAGACTTAAGTCGAAATAACCAAACTATAAACCTCAAATAAGCAGTCCCCATTGCATATTACAGTATTTATGATATTTACATACATTATTCTGAATAAAATAATTTATCAGCGATATAGCTTTATGATTAGCATTAGCAATGAAAGAACGGTCTGGCTATGTTTTCCGATATAATCCAGTTTGGTCAAAGTTAAAAATCTGTTCAGGAAGAAACCCGTTTTTTATGGTGTCTTATCATAGTAATGTTATCGTTCCGTGGATGCTTAGCACTTGCACTAAGAATTTTCTTGGGATCCATTGGGGCAAAATATAAAGTCAGAAATGAATGAGAATGAGAGAATAGGCGATAAGCAGTCGTATGGCGTGCGTGTGTCTAAACTAAACTGAATTTCAATTTCGCGGGAATCACGAGTGCCGCAGAAAACGACGCCAAACGGTAAATATTGGAACTACCGTGGAAAACGCCAATATTGAGCTCTTAAAGACAGCTAAATAAGACGAAAATACAGAGTCACACATGTTTTCATATTTCGTTCTCTAGGATTTATGATGATTTTATTTACATTTACTATAAATTTACGTAGATTAATATGATTTATATACGTTTATTCTTATTTATTGTACAGTAACAGGATTTTATGTGCTTTTCTAGTGATATTACGGCTTTAATATTTGTAGCCGACAGACGTAAAGTCCAATAATATGACTTAAACTTGATTTTAATTTTTCCATATATTTTTTACAAATGACGTATAATCGAGAACGACCTAACTTGAAACGACGTAACCAGAGGTATACCTGTATAAAAGTTCTCGGTTTGACTATGAAATAGGCTCTAGAACAATGAAATATTCAATGCTACTGCTCATATTCAACTCGCAGTTCAATACACTTAGCGCATCTTTTCTAAAGTTTCTTTAATGATTTTCTCCAAAATTATCATTATCATTCATTGGAATACATATAAGCAAATATGGTTGATTCGAGGGGGTGCTGAATAATTCTCGATCCGACTTATCTACAAAATCATTATTTCGATAACGAAAAAAAAAATTTCCAAATGCTTCTTGACATAAACGATAATTTTTCACTAACTCTTTACGCATACACACACGCACCCCGATATATATATATATATATATATATATATATATATATATATATATATATATATATATATATAATTACTAATTATTACATTTCAAAAGTACTAAGAAAATAAGCATGAACTTTACATATTTCTTCCGTAAGTTTGTTCCATATTTGCGTCAAATTGTGAACAAACTGAAAATAAAATATATATATATATATATATATATAT
The DNA here is from genome assembly GCA_903632075.3 of Acanthosepion pharaonis. NCBI lineage: Eukaryota > Metazoa > Mollusca > Cephalopoda > Sepiida > Sepiidae > Acanthosepion > Acanthosepion pharaonis. Next base: position 4,666,950 of record CAHIKZ030005588.1, on the reverse strand, counting down.
ATATATATATATATATATATATATATATATAGAGAGAGAGAGAGAGAGAGATATATATATATATATATATATATATATATATATATATATATATATATCAGTTAACTTCAAGAAAAATTGAGTTACCGTTTGAATACACACATACGCACTCTCATATATATATATACCTGTGACGGTGTGTTTCATGCTTAAACATATTATACAGGCTTGAAGCTTAATGTAAGCATGAAACAGACTATTGCCATTAATTGAAAAGAATATAAAACATACATAGATATAATAAGTTTTAATTAATTTGATATTCCTCCCATTATTTCGTATTACTGCCCGAACACGACCTGGAAAAGCTGCGCAACTCTTAACGACAAAGCACTTTGACAATTTGACCAGTTGCTCGATTTACTAATTTCGGGAAGGAGGTTGAAGTGAAAATATTTCAGCTACCCCGACTATGTTTATATTTATCTACAAGCCGGAAATAAAGTAATCGATTTTTGATACAGACTGCAGAATACAGTATAAAATCTGTATATTTTGCTTCACTGGATTCTGCTTAATTAATATCGATCGTTTAAAAACATTCGAAATCATTTTATTTGTTGTTTTATTTTCATCTATGAGTCATTCACTCTCGACGGTGAGAGAGTTGAGAATGTAGTATTACTTTTCCGGTTGTCCTATTTTCATCTTTTATTATTGACGTTCTCATCAGAGAAGAATTTTGCTGCCAGGAAATTTGGTCAAGGGTAACACAGCCTAGTCACAGGTGATAAATATTTATTTCTCGATAGCAGACTGACATCTTCACAGACCTTTTAGTGGCAGCTACGTGAGAGAAGCTCGCTGACAATGGCTGTTACAGCATCCGTTGGGGACCTATTTTGATATTTTCTCTCTCTCTCTTTCTCACACTATTTCTCTCTCACTGAATCTCGCTCTCTATCTATAGAGAGAGAAAAAAAGAAAAGATAGAAAGGGAGAGAAAAATAAAGATATATTATTAAACACGACTGGTATATACAGACATGTTGTATCTCGCGAATAATTGGATAAAACGTGTTTTAATACATTCTGGTCGGAGTAAATATTGGGTTTAAAGTGTGTTGAATAAATGTTTGTTTTATGTTATTTTTCGAGATACATTTACTTTCGTACTAAATGTTTTAAACCATGTTCAAGATTTTTTTTATGGGAATTTGACATATGAAATCAGAAAACCAATGGTAATTGTTTATTATGCAGTAATTGTTAAATACAGAGCTCGCATTTATCCTCAAGAGTATATCATAAAGGCTAACCTTCAATGTTAGAAACTGTATACCTTTCTCATTTTGGACTTTTTTTTTTTAATAATGTCTACTTCCTTCCTTCCTTGTGATGTCAGACTTGCTAAATGTCATATTTCTCCAAGTTGCTATTCTACTTTCTCCATAGGCAAAATGTCCTGCTTGATCCTGCGACTGAATTCATTTCTTCAATGCAAACAAACCAATGAAAATCGACCAATGAAAATGAACCAATGCTTTTATCTGCTACTCCATATTTTACGGAAGATTAATGAATACTGTATGCTTTGAATTTTATCAGATTTAATAGACAGCCGAAGTATAGATATAGTGACTAAACAATATTTTCTTTGTTTTTTAACAAAGACAAGGATGTATAACTGGAAACATCATTGGGTAACAATAACTGTCTCGTTTCCAACTTTATCTAGAAACTGAATAGAAGTTTTCTTTTAGCAAATTACTCCTTATAAGAAAAAGAAATAAAAAACTTTGTGACATTTCAGTGCTGAATACAATAACCTGGCAAGCTCTTAAAAATCAGCCAGACTATGGTTTATTACACAAGAAATGTACAAATTCTGCAAAATAATCAGCCTTTCCCAATTATATATAAAGAAAACTATTTTCAAACAAGAGCGACATCATAATTTTAAAATCAATT
>CAHIKZ030005588.1:4552500-4660000 GCA_903632075.3 Acanthosepion pharaonis | reverse complement strand
GTTTCAAGCTGAATTGATTTTAAAAATATATTTTAAATACAAGCAAATCAATTGAGTAAAGAACGAACGTATTTCCAAGACTTCATTAGTTTTTTTTAACAAAGAACATATCCTCTGTTATGTCTAAATATTCAATATTCTGCATTACATTCAAATGTAAAGAATATATTTTCATAGATTTTCTCTTCAAATAGAGACTCTATCAATACCGTTGTCCTCATCGTTATTGTCATGCCACGTGAAATTAGAAACATCTACGCCCGTGGACTAAGTAAAGGGTTCGGTTTGAAATTTTAATATAAGAAGGTCGAAACTTCGTGAAAATGTCAATAAAGATGAGGACAACAATGCGATCGATATAAATACGGTAAACACACACACACGCACAGATATATATATATATATATATATATATATATATATATATATATATATATATATATATATAAATTGAGATAGAGAAAGCAAATGTTGATTTACGTTTCCAGTTTTTATCATCATATATATGCATGACTATTCCATAAAAAGCGTGGTAAGAATCAGAGTTTAAATTTACTTTCTTTTGCATTTTTGTGTAGATATAAATATGTGTGTATAAGTATTTAGCTAAATAAATGTATATAATGATACTATTCTATTAAGCAGTATTTCTTAATAAATTCGTATTAGTTGATGTCTGGCGGGATTTTCATTTTACTTTTAGCTTTATCTGCATATATGAATATGTATACTTAATACAATAATTAGATTGATTCGCTTATAGTTCGATTCACACACCTCCGCGGTCTTTAGAACGGGAGTAGAGGTCTATCACTTGTTTCCTGTTTAGGATTGGATTTCCGGTTTCTTTTAAAGCCTTTCTTTCACTCCCAGTGGCCCTTTGTATCTTAATGCCATTATCGCCTTGCTTGGGTGAAATGACTACACTACACATATATATATATATATATATATATATATATATATATATATATATATATATATATATATATATATATATGTGTGTGTGTGTGTGTGTGTGTGTGTGTGTGTGTGTGTGTGCATGTGTGTGTGATGGGCGCAGAGCGCGTGTGTGTGTATACTTATTTTTATAATTTTGTGGCGTTCAGGGTACATATCTTACTACAATTTTACGCACACACACACGCGATATATATATATATATATATATATATATATATATATATATATATATATATATATATATATATATATATAAATGCAAATATATATAAAATAAAGATATTAAAAAGCGCTTCAAGAACAAGGTCTTTATTGGGAGAGGCAGAAATTTGAAGAGAATATGGCTTATTTTTTAATGGAACGAGACACATCGACGAATTTCCTGTTAAGAACGAGATGTGTTAAAGAAGACGGGGGATAATCACGTTGAAGCCCAATCCACACACAAAAAAAAGGCTGTAATAAAAGTAAATGTAACCAGCCGTAAGATGATCATCAGATTGACCAGAGTGGTTGAACATCTACAGAAAAGTATGATCTTTATGAAAAAAGAAAAGAAAGCAAAAAAATAAATAAATAAATAAATAAATGGAGTTCATTTCTTTTTCGATCGGTATCGCATTCGTATATGTTGCGTCAAATATTCCCTTCCATATTTCATTCGTTTATCTTTCATCCTAATACAACTGCCTACGATTTCGAATTGATGTTTATTCAGCGCTCTGATATCCGCAGAATTATTTTCATACGCCACTTGATGGACGCCATTTACTTTTTCGATGATAGAGGAAATATGTATTTTGTCTGACGATAGGAGAAAAAAATCATAATATGACATTTTCCGATATATTTCCTTTGCAAATAAAAGAATGTGAAGTTTCATAATGCCTTTTATCTATATATATATCTAGTGAGATAGTTACCCGCCAATGAATATATCCTTCTGCATTCTAGCTTCTCAGTCATACACTCTGTCTATCGATCTTTCTAATCAAAATTGTTTTTTCCATTCTACAAAAATAACTTTTACTACACCCTTCAAACTATTCGGAGACGACAACATATTCTTTTAAATGAAAGAAAATACGCTTTGTAAATTTCTTGATGAATTTCTGAAAGGCATTATTTATCAATAAAACTCCTTATTTATATAAAACACACACACACACACACACACACACACACACACACACACACACACACACATATATATATATATATATATATATATATATATATATATATATATATATATATATATTCTACATTTTGTACATTTATTAAGGAAGTGTAAGATAGACCATGTTTAAAATTGACTTTGTATACATTTGGGGTACCAAAATCAAGTTAGCAGATTTAGAATTTGAAGGCTACTAAGGAGATATTAACATGATCCATCATGATATTTCATCGTGACCTGCATGTTAAAAGACATACTTATCTTTCAAGAAGTTTCTTGGATAAAAGGAAGACATAGGTTCAATTTCTGTCTTGTTGAATAATTTATTGAGTAGAAATATTCGATATCTAAGCCGGTCGTCATTAATTTCACTGTTTAAAATCATGGATGACACATGTTCCCATGAAGATAGCATTTATAGAAATAATATATATATATATTTGAAGTGATAAAATATATAAAAAAAACATTTCGAAATTATCTTTGTTTACCTTTGGATAAGTAACTGTGAAGGTATTTAAAATTATGACGAGATAAATTTCACTTAAAGGAACAAATTTGGCCTCGGCTGTTATTCGTGGCCATGTTGGTTAAGGCGTGAGGGACGTAAATTCAAATGCTGCTGAAGAGCGGACATTTTTCTTTAATAAGATTCGAACATTCAGATTCGAACATTCAGGCCGGTAGACGAAAATATATAAACGGAGGGCCTACGCAAATAAATGTATCCACTAAAAATTAGTTTAAAATGATAAAATGTGAGCATGTGTGCGTTTCATTGTAATAACTGCACTGTATTAAACAATACACTTAAGGCAGAATAGGAAATAGCACTCAATTCGCAAAGTAGGCAGAGTTATTTTTCGAAATGTACTCACTTTCCTTAAAGTACCTGTATAACTTATTTTTGAATACTTATTCTGTTTCATAGAGTTATTTTACTAATTTATAAATAAACTCCTGAGATTTTAGAAAGTTGAAAACTACCTATGTCACTCGCATAATGTTAATGTCTTATTTTTATATCGGCATATTTCATTACTTCAAACGTTATTTTTAGTAGTTGCCCGTATTTTAGTAGACGTTCCGTTTTATTTTAAGCATTATATATTTCACCTACCTGACTACGTACACGAGAAAACTCATTAAAGAAAATGTACCCTCCGGTAGTATTCGAACATGCATCCTTTTTCTCCTGCAATGTTCGATTCCTGTAGGTGGAGACATTTTATTTAATAAATATTCCCGAATACGCAAACCGGAAACGAATTAATTAGTTTAAAAAAAAAAAACGGAGTGTTTACTTAAATATGGGTAGACACAGAGAAATAACTAACGTCTGATTTTATATATATATATATATATATATATATATATATATATATATATATATATATATATATATATATATATATATATATATATATAACTGTATTTAACCAAACACAGATATGCATAATTCTATGGCATTATATGCTTCTATATATTCTGTCACCAGCGTCAGTGTACACACATATAAACTGTTCATAGATATCAATTCTGAATTCGTTCGAGATTACCCGACAAGATAGCACTCTATAATGTGTGTCGCCCTTAATACACACTTTATATTCTGTTCTGAAATTATCATATGCTTTTGATATAATGTCTTTTTTTTTTCTGTGTTTACTCGAATGGGCACCTAGTGCATGTACATACATACACACACACATCGATACATACACATCGTAGGGTGTAGGTGTGTGGTGCGAATCGAAATATGAGCAGTGGTGAAAAGTTTTTGGTCATATCCACATCCCAATATCTAACCGAATGACCAAATATCAAAATATTCTTGGAAGAACTTCTTTGTCCGGCTTTTCAATACCTTTGTATATAACACCAATATATATATATATATATATATATATATATATATATATATATATTATGGCTAATTGTAATGCGAGCTAACTTGGTTTTATTTTTTATCTGTATTCATATATTAATCAAGTCAAAACTAAAATGTCGCTACCTCCCGGCTTAAAGTGAGATAACCCGAGACCTTCTCAGGTGGCCAACACCCAAGCCTAATTAGTTGAAATATACACTCACTAGATTAGTATGGTCGGATGTTGATCGGTGTCTAGATTGGTTGAGTTCCATTTCGTGAACTTAAACGTCTGTTAATACTGACCCACTGCTCCTCAACTCCTCTGCTCTGCGTGTTTATATTCAGTGAACTATAGCGGGGCTTACATAATGAGGTGCTCTGTTCTCTCAACACATTACATGCTGGTTTCTCTCGGCCTTCATCACAAACACGGAACCCTCGAGGTCCTGTCCACACCTCGGTGTCACACGTCAAACATCTGGTGACCGTTGTGATCTCTGGACGCCAACAGGCAGTGAACAACCTCTCCTTACATTTCTTTCTTCAACACTTGCCCAATTTCATTCCTCGCCTTTTCCTCTTCTTACTTGCTCAGGATTTTCGCCACTGACCAAAGATACTGGTAGGGTGGCTAGATACGAGATGTTCCGGTTTATAGACAGTCCGTAGTAAATATTCAATATCTCTCTCCGCCGACACGGGGGACATTTACTTATCGCTGTGAACCTAGTGACCAATGTGCTGACATCAACTGTCAGCCAATGACCAGTAACGTTAACCTGGTCAATCGGCGGACAGTTGTGGCCAGACATATAAGAAACTCATTAACTGACTACTGCCGGTATTAGTACGTCACTGCAATCCATCAGCTGAATTCGCCTCCCACCTTTCTGTCATATAAGGTGTTTAGGCGAGGCGAAAATGAGCGCTGGGGACCATAAGGGCCAAGTGAGAGGGCGACTTAGACATTTAGTCAGAATCTTGAAATTGAAAGGAGGACAACTAAAAAGAAAAGGAAAATGGTATATATATATATATATATATATATATATATATATATATATATATATATATATATGAATCAGTGAATGTTTTTATTGGAAATTATTACTTGCTACTATAGAAACAGTATCCACAAAATAACGCTTGTAGTAGTAGGATAATATATATATATATATATATATATATATATATATATATATATATATATGTGTGTGTGTGCATGTGTGTGCGTGAGAGAGAGTAATGTGAGCATGTAAATGTATATATGTGTGTGAAGCTGATGAGACGAAGTGGAAATTTGTTATCAAAAAACGCGTTTCGTCGGAGAAAGCGTAAATTCTTTTGGGTTCTTCAGTTTAAAAATAAATGAAAGTAAAGCTGAAGGCAAAGAAAACATACGATTTCTTCAAGCGAAACTTTGAAAATTTTTTTCACTTTGTTTTCACATTTTTGTTTCGGATACTACATCCTACACAAACATACATACATACATACATACATATATATATATATATATATATATATATATATATATATATATATATATATATAGGTATGATGAAAATATACATATACGCGCATATACTTTAACGTATATATGTATGTATTTCTTCCTCAGCTGTTCTAAATACAGTGCCCAATGTTATATAGCAGAGTTATTAAATATATATTAGGGAATTTACATGATATCTAACGTCGATAGCACGATTCGGAGTTTCATACAAACCTGCAATTTTAGATGCTGAATAGTTGCAGGTTTACGTGAAACTCTGAGTCGTTGTATCGACGTTGGATATCATGTATATTCACTATATATATATATATATATATATATATATATATATATATATATATATATATATATATATATAAGCTGTTACACTCGACACACACACGCACACACACATACACACACACACACACATAGATATATATATATCACTACTAGTAGCTCTAGATATGGTGTGCCATGATATAATATGGACAGTGGATCATCGGCTGCAGTAACTATATTTAAAATAATCTTATTTTAGGGCTGATATAATTTCGATATGCAAGCAGGAATAACTGTTTCCTACCAGCATTTCTCATAACAAACGTTAGAATGAAACAACCGATGCAAATGAATATACCACACGTTAAAATATCAATTGTCATTTTGTACGTATATTTTAAGATTGATTTTCCAGTTCATATTAATAACGCAGTTATTAATGACATGAACACGGTTTCAGTCTTAACACTTTTAAATAAAAACAAAACTTTTCCGTTCTGAAAATGTCGTGTATACAGTAAGTTCTAATGAATGTAAAATTTTGGAAAATGCTCAAAAATACATTCTCAAAAAAAAAAAAGACGAGAGAATGTGAAACAATTAATTTATGTAGTGTTGTTTCCTTTAATAAAATTTTATTCTTCAACAATTATTGGACATTGCATTTCAGATTTTCAGCTTTCCCATTGATTGTTCAGCTGATGTTCTATATTTGTGTGAATGGTATCTTTTTTTTTATTTCGCTGAAAGCGATATCTTTCAACTAAATGTTAGTCTCTCGCATAATAATGAATATGCCTATGGTATATTCTAAACTAAGTAATTTATTATTTAATTTATTCCTACCTAACCTTGAAAGAAAATATATGCTATATGTTAATTGAATACTCACTATGAAGGCGGCTTTTAAGAAGACGGTGGAGTAATGGATAGCAGATCGCCGAGTTCGAGTTTCAGTCAAATCCATTACATTCACTTACGTGCTAATACCCTTGGAAAAGGTATGTATACTTTTCTTCTACCCCCAGCTATTGGTAAATAGCAGAAAAGGCCGCATTCTATAGCCTTGGATGGCAACTGGTCTACCGCAGATGGAAATGGCAAACAACTGCGAGAAAAAAAAATCTGCCACGTCAGTCATGTATCCAAAGATACATGATCGCCAAAGCGTGTATCACGCATGGCACATGACTGACTGTTAGTAAGTTTACATTTAAGAACAGGAATGAAACAAAAATATTTCTTTCTCGAACATCAAAATCGATTCTAAAAGTAAGATGGTTTTCATATATTTGTTAATCAAAATAGAAATAATTCACTTAAATTCCGGTAACATATCACGCGAAAGTTTTATTTTTCAAGATTTCAGTTATATTTCAAGACACTATTTTTCAAAAGCGAATTTATGAATAAATTAATTCAATTTCTAACAATTCATGCAGCAAAAGCTAATTTAAAGAATAACTCCTCAAAATAAGTGTATGAAAGAAAATTCCAAACACTTCTCAGGTAGAATAAATCTATAATACCCCCATAGAAAGCGATATTTAGGGTATAAATGTATTTTTTAATGAAAAATCTTTCTGTAAGGTTTTATCTTAATTTTAATTTCAAGCCGATAGATTAAATCTAATATTTCCTATAAACACAATACTTTGCTGTATTTTAAAACGAATTTAAATTGATTGGAATAATTTTTCTTTTAATTATCAGTCAAAACTTTCAAATTTTTCATATTGACAAAATCTTTCAACGTAATCTCTTTATTAAAAACTATTTCAAATATAAAATTAATCAGATTAACTGATTTAAAGTTTAATTATTCTCATTTGAAGTAAATATTATTTTTAGTTTAAAATATCGCAGAAAAGCATGTTACAAAACTGAGATGGGTGTTTTATGACATGTTTAAAACTATCTCGATAGAATTATGTTTGGGTAATTTTTTCCAAGGTGGACATAACTGTAACAATTGACGAATATAACGTGAACGCGTTTTTCGTGTAAGTAAATTAGTAATTTAATATTTTATTGAGTTTTAGGTATTTTGGTACTATAATTTCACTTATGGAAACGCTTATTGAGGAAATGTTACAAAATGAATAATAAATTTATAAATTATTCTAATTATAAATTTCTAAAATTAAAACAATTTTTATAAAAAATCATTATTCAATAATTTTTTCTTAAGACATTTGTGTCCATAATATATTTTACTTACAGAAACAATTAAAAGCTTTTCTAATTTAATAATGTCTTAGTTTTATTTCAATTTTTTATTTAAGATAGTGGACAAATTTTCTCTAGCGGGAGGAGTGTTTGAGAAAATAATTTGATGATTTAAATTCCCATGGACTTATAACAAAGATAAATATTAAGCTCTAGAAAAATGATTTTTTCGAAATTAAGTGAGTGTTTAACATATGTAAAAAAGTTCTCTTAACAAAATTTTCTAAAAAAGAAACGTTTCAAAAGTTATTTCGTTCATTTGTTAATAAGTGATAAAATATTTTCTAAAGCGGTGTCGTCATTTTATATTCTCTGGGTATAGTTTCATTAATAATCATTTAATAATTATTCAGAGGATAGATCAGAAGAGCTAATCGATATAATTGAACGAAACTCATACAAAAGTTAATACACAATTGTTAACAGTTTATAAAAAAAAGAAATTATACAAATCAGAATGTCAAAAAAAATCACTCGTATTAACTTAAGCTGTAAAATGGATGAAGTCATTTGTGAATTATAATAAATATTTTTTGATGATTGATGATAATAAATCACACTTTTTTTCAATTGTTGAAAATATCGATTGTAAGATTATTTGTTCATGTATGTCTATTAATGTATATGCGAAAGGAGGAGAGAGAGAGAAAGAGAGAGAGAGAGAGAAAGAAAGACTGAAAAAGACGAAACTTTCTTTATTTAGGCAAGAGAATATCTAGGTAGCTGATGCTCTACTCATTAAATGAATTATTTATGAAATAATCAAATAAAAAATAGAAAATATCTTTTAATATATTTCCCATTCTTTTTATTCATTTTTGTTACAAGTACTACGCACCTTCTTTATATGTGTGCTGAATATGTTTCAAAGACACTTTTAATAATATACATTTTGGTATTGAGGGGAAATAATAAATATTACACTTTGGTTATGAAATATATAGTTAAAAATAAATCAGTTAATTGAGAGTTCAAATGTAGTTACGCTTTTCTCAAAATACTCTCGAAATGATTATATCTGCTGATTATTACTCCATATAATATTTTTGCGGGAATTTGATTTTCCAGACTACTTAACCAAAATCAAATTAGCCATACTCTTTAATAGATATTGATTTGGGTTAAATCTAGTTAAACATTTCAGTTATGTGTATATTAGCAGAGTTGGCTGGGCTGCCATGTCTTGATGCGGCAAGCAGTCTAGGAGAAGAAGTCTTTAAATTCAAAATCCAGCCTTACGAGGGATAGGTCCCGTCAGTCTGTTTTGGCAAACACACACCACTAGTGTCCGGGCTGCAGTACATATAGTGTCTCTACAAACCTGTTGGGTCTCAGGACTCGTGTCGTGTCGTGACGTGGCGAGGCAAATAGTATGTTTAGGAACCTATCATCCTGCTTGTATTAGAAGAATATAAAATTATATAATAATATGAAAACAATTATTACATAACTATCATTTATTTATTGCGAGTGATTTCGGTTTCGTCGATTTTGTTTGTAAAGCCTTTAATTCATTGTAAGTTTTGGCGAAATAAATCTAAAAATGATGGTCACAACGAAAGAAAATTAATATAGAGTGTTAACAAAGGAATTCTTCTACTTCTATTTACCGTGAACCTTCAGCACGCTGGCGATCATGGCTCTCCACAATTGCTTGTTCCTTGTAGCTTTCAATAAATTTTGTCTCTTTGTTAATACTTCTAAACATTGTTCTGCCATCAAGCTCGCTAGGTAGGTTATGTATTTTTTTCCTCTGGCCCTCTTGACTTCAATCTCTTCAGCATCAAATTTTGCAAGCCCTCTTTTCTCATTATGAGCTCTAGATCTGTATCTTTCTTATGTTAAGCATCAATGTCCTTTTTGCTTCCATTTTCTCTAAATCTTCGCCGTTTCTCATGTGTTTGGTCTATGCTATTTTCAGTATCCTTTTATAGAACCACATTTCGGTTTAAAGTTTTAACAGAGGACGAAAATGAAGAAGATACTTGATCTTCTTCATTTTCGTCCTCTGTTAAAACTTTTCCCAGATATTTAAATTGTTCCACTTTTTTTGATTTTGTTATCTCCAATTTGAAATTTTCATATTGAGTCGTTTCATTTTGCTAACAACCATGCATTCTGCCTTCTTGCAATTGTTGTTTAGTCCTTTCTTCCCGCTTTCCTTCACTGCCTTCTGTGGAAATTATTGTAGTTTCTTTTATTTGTATGCTATCAACACTATGTCATCTGTATATCTTTTGAATATTGAGGCTGCTTATAACAAAGCCTGGTAGGACTTCTAATTCTTTCAGAATAGCCTCACTGTATAGGTTGAATAAGTCAGGGGAGAAGACACACCATTTTCTATCTTTGTATATTTTTTCTATCCATATCTAGGAGATTTGTTGCCAGTATACCTTATAGATTATTCTAACATCCTTCCCAATTGCTTTTAACAGTAAAAGAATTACCGCAGATAAAATCCAAGACAGAAGAAAGGCAAAATGCGGTATAGCAGAGAATACTTTATTAACAGATAATTAAATTTCCTATTTATCAAGAAAGGAACACCATTATTAATGCAAACTTGCATTCACGACATCTTCGAGTAACATTTTAACACATGCCACGTATTATCAAACCTGCTTTTTTTTTCAATTATATTCTTTAAATACTGAACGTTTTGATTTCTGTTTTAAATCGCATTCTTAAAATGCTCCAAACAAAAATATTAGAAGTGTTATATCGAGGGTCCTTACTGTTCAAATAAGTGCTCACGATTTCCCAAGCTATTGATTTAGTAATTATCTATCCAACTTCTTCGTGAAGATACACGAATAATGCTCAGGTGCAGCGTTCTGTGGAAAGATCCTTGCTTACAAACCATTCTTGGTACTCGAAGAATAAACAATCTATACTCCTATATAATAAATTAGTTCTAATTATTACTCTCCCTTAACGAAGAAAGATCGGCAGACTCTCGCTGATGACAAACTCATTTAAATATGGTATTCAGTGATATGTAGCATTTTTTCTGTATGAGGTTCAATTATCCTATCTTCTGTAACTGAGACTACTTACATTGCTACATAAGAAAAACATCGATTTATCTGAGAAAGTTATATTATGGAAACATTCACGTCTATAGGTGATTTTTTAAAACTATGTTTCTGTCGAAGCCGTAATACATAATCTTCTGTTTTATGTCTACTGCAGTTTATACGGAAATATTTATTTATTTCCACAACATTTTATGAACTGTTAAGTGGTTGTAGTTTCATATTTTTTGAATAGCAAATCTCATCAAAGAAACTGGATGTAGTTTATTTTTTTTTTAACTTCATCTTCTTTTGTTTCTCCAAAACTCCGTCTTCTCACTTGTTAGGTAAGTCATACTCACTACCTGTGTAAACTTATTAAACGAGGTCTTAATTGTTTTGGTTTTATTTGGTATTTATTTACTCTTTTGTAGATATTTTGTAGCATGAGCGGAAGATTCCATTTTTGCATTTCTCCATCACAATTTCAACGTGTGGCTATTTAGTATGCGAAAGTTTCAATTTTGCTCAACAGCTATCAAGAAAAAAAAAGAGAAACGATAAAACGATATTTAAAAGTCGTTTCTTTTTTCATTGTTAATCTAAGAAAAATACTATTTTATCTCAGTGTGGTATTATTTTCTGTTGATGTCATATATGCTAGTAACTTTATTAACACAATGTATTTTTTTAAATAGTAGATGCATAATAGAAAAAAATAAATGGGGCACAAAACTAGAGGAAAAATGGAAGTCTGTTTATCTATTGTTACTTTTTTTTGTTTTCTTCAGTCAGAAAAAGGAACTTTGTTTAAGAAATGGTCTAAACAAATCTAACTGTTCACCACTGAGTCAGAGTAATGTACATTGGATTAAGTTGAGCTATAAGTAAATTATCTTTGGGAGAACCAATTATAATGACGATTGTGCCATACTAACTAACCGTTACTTAAATATCACATAACAGGCGGAGAAAAATAGGTTAAATATGACAATGTTCAATGCAAAAAGATAATTGACAAGAATAAATCTCCATAAACGACTCCACGAGTTGATCTCAATGGAAGAAAGGTAATATTTCGCATACGTTGTAATCGTCGGAGTATTATTCATTTAAAATTCTTAAAAACAACGAAACACGAAATGCAAAATTGTACGTTCAGCAGCTGTAATATATCCATAAAATTCTAGTCGAAAATCGACAAGCGCTCGTCAATATGAAAAATGTTCTTCTCCTCCATGACAAACCAAGGCTACATGCATCAAGAATAAAACAGGAAAATGTTTTGGAATTAGGCGGCCTGTTTTACTCCACTCCCCATAATCACCTGACATTAGACCAAAATCGATTATTACAGTTTTTGATCGATCGTTGCAAAACTCTTTGGTGAAGAAAGACTGATTTAATTAAAACCAGGTTCAAGAAATTCATCGAAAACTTGCTCACATCACAATTTACTCAAAAATATCTAAGAGCGTCCTGGTAAGCGGCAACAGTGCATTGAAAATAATAGTAAATATGTAATTGAATATAATTTATAATTGAACGTTATTTTTGAGGAATAAAATTAAACAAAAAAAGAAATTATTTATGACTGAATATAATTTAATTTCATCATGATTTATTTTGTTGATGTAAAGATAAATCCATGATTTTTTTAAAAAATTGTAAGTGTTAATATGTCGAGAAACAGAAAACACTTCGCTGCTTATTCAACAACATTATAAATGTTATTACGTTAAAAGCATTAATCAATCTGACAGTTAAAACTTTAGATTTCCAAGTCTACCGAAAATTGTTTTTAATAAATTGTGAAATCATTATCTCTCTATGTTTTATAAGCAGCATCCAAAACATACAACATTTTCTTTCTATAATCCATATTAATAGAAGCTTGAGTAAAGTAAAAAATCATGAAATATAATTACTTTATTTACCATATATGGAAAGCGTAAAATTTTATATTTGCGTGCTCACACGATTTCTATTGAAATATATTGATTATTCATACAATGTCCACTTAGAAAGGAGTTTTTTTTCACGTGTTTAATTGCCCAAAAAATTAATTGTAAAAGGTCTTGAAATTTTCTCAAAAGAAAAAAACGAAACTATTGTCACGTGATAAAATTTCTGTAGAAATATTAGCACACTGCGCAAAATGAAGGCATTATTCACAGGAATTTCATGTCTGCCACTAAGTCGACACTTTCAAAACATAAATGCAGGCAAGAAAGGAAAAGCTATAAAATTTTGTTTTGCATCTCAGGATCGGTGACGCCAGCAAGTTTTAAAGGGATTTACACTCATTCCAGTTTTATCCTATAAAAACAAAAACGTAAAACTAACTGAATATATATGCATACATATATCTCTGTTTATAATGCGTAAAAAGGCACATATATAAATATGTGTGTGTGTATGTGTGTGTATGTGTGTGTTTGTGTAATTTTTACGTAATAAGGTTTTGCATTCAGTTTGGGTATTTTTCAGCTTTGATTTTTATTGAAATTATTTAATATTCTAGCGGTTTATCTGCATGTACAGACATACATAGATCTAAGATATATATATATATATATATATATATATATATATATATATATATATATATAGGCATATCTTCATTCAAACATGTTTTGGTTGAATAATCTAGACATATTATGTTTATTTTATTTTAATCCTCTCAAATTTACGGATCAATTTCTTACTGCTGTTACAAAACTGAGTAAGAAAAACGCTTTAGCTTTGTTTATTTCTTTTATTTTTCCAAGTACTTTCAAACTCACCTAAGATTATATTCAGCAGTGAATTGCTACGACAAAAATTAATGTAATTGATAGTTATGAATATCTGTAAATTCGCATGAATCCCTCTCGGTTTTAGTCAATTTACGTTAGGAATATGTAAGGAAAGTAACTTAGTTAAAACATTTTATGATTAATGTTGTAAAAATACTCAAACTGCATTTTTTTTAAATTAAAAATACAAATATTCTTTTTACAATTTGAGCTTCCCAAAACATTGCTTTTATAGACATTTTAAAACATTTATGTTATACTCAATCAAATTTATTTAATGTTGGTATTATTTCTTTTATATAGAACGCTTGAAGAATTTGAAGTCTTTGTTTTTATTTCCATGGTGGAGTATATCGTAGTGTCAATACTTCTCTAAAACGTGATCATGGACAGGAGTCTTCTTTTTAAATGTTGTGCAATAGAGCTTGAATCCGACATGTGTAAAGTAAACCTTCTTGATAGTTTCGTCGTCGTGAAACCAATATATATATATATATATATATATATATATATATATATATATATATATATATATATATATATATATATATATATCAGATACAATCTCCTAACATTTAGACATTTAAATTAATATATAATGTTGGGTTTTGCAAAAAATTAGTAAACAGGGTAAAGGTATTGCTGATGATTAAGTTGGTTTTATTAAATTTTGTATCGTATTATAATTAGTTTTATTTTTTTTTTACTGTGATCAGTAAGGGATATATTAGTATTATGAGTTTTTTTTACGATTTTTTTCATTTTTTAGAGTATATTTGATTGCTGTATGTAGGGGTTAATATATTTACGGTTATTTCAGGAATTATTATGTTCTTTTTGGTTTATGTTTATACTTAATAGATTATCTAATTTGTTCATAAACAATGTAATTAGGAAAGTTATTATTAATGAGAGTTCCCTTAATGTTTTTTTTTTAATTTCGTGTAGAAATTTTTTTTCGGGTATGTGTTAACTTTTGCGTGGTTTAATAAATTTTGATTAATCACTGTTTTGTAATAGTCAGTATATTCATTTTTATAGTTGAGAGTGCTCGTGTTTATGCTAGTTAGTTTTTTTTATATATGGGGAGGTAATATATTTTTATTGGTGTCTATGAAGAAAACTAATTCTGTTGTAATTGTTAAATTCATATGTGAACTTAAGAACGGAGTTTTTGGAAGTTTTTGTAGTTCATGTATTTCTGCTGATTGTAACTAAGATGAGAATGTCGTCTACGTATCTTAGGTGGATTGTGGAGTTTTTAGTGATATTAAATATCTTATTTTCAATGTTAGCTATGTAGAAGATACTAAATGTGTGTCCTAGTACTTAACCCATGGAAACGCCATCACGCCGTACGTATATATTGTTTTGATTGCCATAGAAGGGAAACTTAGTAGTACAAGGCAAGTGTAGTTTTCGTAATTAGTTAGGTATAATTTGTAAAGGAGGGCCGAGGGAGAGATGGATTTTTTAAATTATCGTTTTAATTATATCAATCGTTTCTCTAACTGGGACATTGGTAAATAAACTTTCAACATCAAGTGAGGTTACGGTTGTTTTGTGTATTTAAGATTTGAAAAAAAATTCTTCTTGAATTATAAAAATTTACATATCGTTATTTCGTTATCCCATATATATATATATATATATATATATATATATATATATATATATATAACAGTAATATTTTTACATTAGTGTAATCGTGTTATGCATTTTTTGAAAGACTTCGTATTACAGCGCTGATTCCAAAAATTAATCCTAGGATGCAAACAAGACAAAAGTTACAACGGCTGAGTTAAGAAACCATAGTACACCACGTACATAGATCGGTCCACTTAAATTGCGTCGTAAATCTCTAAT
Source organism: Acanthosepion pharaonis (assembly GCA_903632075.3). Taxonomy (NCBI): domain Eukaryota; kingdom Metazoa; phylum Mollusca; class Cephalopoda; order Sepiida; family Sepiidae; genus Acanthosepion; species Acanthosepion pharaonis. Next base: position 4,644,297 of record CAHIKZ030005588.1, on the reverse strand, counting down.
ATAGTAAGATTTTTTTCGAAATCCCAAATCAACCCTCTTGAATCGACACACCAGCACTAACTAAGAAAGCTGGATGACCCATGAGGTCAGTATTTCTCAACAGCGTTAGCGGAGTTAACGACCAAGAAAGAAGAGGAAGAACAGAGATGGGAGGGAGAGTGGGAGTAAAGTGTTGGTAAATTAATATTAAAATGGTAATCAAAATTTGGTATACAGAGTTTCACTCTGTTTACGCTATCTGTTTGTGTTCCAGTAGGACAATATCTGAATAGCGACTTTGATTATGTTTTTAATATTATTGTGTTAATATTAATTTAAGATATTTGAGCTGTGCCAACTTTGATACTGAGCACTTAATTTATTTTATATTTTAAGTTTTTACTTTATTTTAAGCACTAGCTTTTATTCCATTTTTTTACACACACACACACACACACACACACACATATATATATATATATATATATATATATATATATATATATATATATATATATATTAAGAAATGGACAAGGTCCGAAATTTATTTATTAAAGACATTTTATGTTTAACGTTGTTATTTATAGATACAAGTATTTAAGCAAGTGCTTGCTTTTATGATAAACAGTATTAAATAACATTTACCGGCCTGAATGTCCGAGAAATTTTTCATAGAAAATATTCGTTCTTTGAAAATATTCGTTCTTTTTGATATTCGTTCTCCTGTCAAAGAACGAAACGAATATTTTTTCGACATTCAGGCTAAATTCCTGTTTATCATAAACAAAATACTGTCTCTAAAATAAAACGTAAAATATATATATATATATATATATATTATTATTTATAAAAAATTATAACATAAATATGTTATAAAATCACTACAAAATAGCCATTTTGTTTCAACACTCTCGGTGTCTTATCAAGTGATGATGCTGAATGGTTTTAAATATATATATATATATATATATATATATATATATATATAGTTATGGAGAGAAGGGATAACGGGAGAGAGATGAAAGAGTTATCTCCTTTCTTACAATATATATATATATATACATACGTGTGTGTGTAAGTGGTCACTGAGGTCAGCATTCAGTCTCAACAATTTGTTTAATCCTCAGGCCTGGAGATTGCGTTTAAGCATGACTCAGACTGTCGTCTCTGGCTTTTGACCTCAATATACACTTAAATATTTTACATATGCTCTATCTATGATATCGAGCACTTTACATATATATATATATATATATATATATATATATATATATATTTGTGTGTGTGTGTGTGTGTGTGTGTGTGTGTTGTCTGTGCACCTGTATGCGTGAGTGCACGCGTCTATGGGTATAACTGCTCAAAATAAAATTATACATTATACCTACCTACATTTATACTTATATCTACAACATTGTTCTATGATAAACATACCATTTGTTACTCATTTTAACCGCATCTGAGCTTTAGAAAATTCCGTGTGTGCAGACGTTCATCCGCTTTACTGAACGAAAAAACTTATAGTAATTTATCATGCATGCACATCCTGATTGTTTATTCGGATGCAAAATATACTAAGACTGATATTTAAGAATCAATATTTAAAATTTTGAAGATTCACTATAGACCAAGAATATGAAGAATAGCTCTTTGTTTTCAAATCTTGTTGCAGCAAACAAAATTTGTTGTAAAGAAAAATATAAGCAGTAAAGACAAGTGTAAAAGAGAAATTCAGCTCTCAGTGCAAATGATAGTTGCAGCTCGCTTATATAAATTCAGGTAAATTAATTTAGATGTCCTCGTGTTTTTACACATGCATATATATGCATATATATGAATGTGCCGTTTGAAATATTGACCAATATAATATAAAATCATATTAGTTCTAGGGATTCGATTCTTTGCATTAAACATAATTTTGGTTCAATTTTTTTCTTTTCTTTAATATTATAACCATCGACAACGTTTTCCTGTTCCCGATAAAAAATGAAACAAATAGCAACCGATTTAATGTACAATATTTGAAATGTAATGATTTGTATTTTGCTTGTATCGAGATATGAAGAGATTTGTTTCTGTTTGGCGTAATTGGTAGAGTAATTACCACTAACAGTATAAGAGAATGAAACATAATTCTAACTGGAAGGAAAACTGGGAACTAATTAGTCTGAATAAGTAACTTAATTTCGAAAAACAGCCAAGCTGAGAAGCTCCAGAAGTTGGCTAATCGAGAAAACGTTAAAGCAAATCTGTATTTTCTTTACAATTATTTCTCCAATTGTTGACTTTTTAAAGCCTTTAAAATATATATTTATTTTATTTTACTTTCAGTTTCGATGGAAATTTACAAATGAAACAATAATTGTTCATATTTGTAATTGATATTATGAAGTTAAAATTATTTAAATTTTAAGTAGAAAGAATGTATAGCAAGAAGAAAACCCTAAGATTCGAGCTACGAATTCGAAATGTAAAATCAAGGAAATACAAAAATATACATAGTTGGGAAGTATTGTAACAGACGATGGAAAATGTGAAATCGAAATACAAAGTGACTTCCAAATGTTAAAAAATGTATAAGAAACGGGAAAAATTCGTTAGAAACAAAACAAAAACGTGCTGAACTCTTATTAACAATCATATGTAGCAGTGAATGCTGGAAAAAGATGTGGCTCTACAGAAGGATTCTGAGAATGCCAACAACGCAGCATATGATCAAAGACAAAGTTTGAAGGAAAATTAAAAAGAAAAGAGACACTTATAATTAATATGCAACAGAGACAGCTGAAATATCTATGAAATATAATGATTGAAAGTAACTTGCAAAGTATGACACTAATAGGACATATTGAAAGCAAGAAAAAAGTATCGTCTAATGAGTTTGTGCAAATGCATAGCAGAACGGAAAGTGGGATGGATAGTAAACAGACAAACATTGCTAAAATCTACAACAGAGAGGATGTTGCGGAGAGCCATGGCCATTCACCTCCTGAAGAAACACAGTACATAAAAGTTTGCTATCATTTTGATGCACCTTCTAACGTATTAATATATATTAAAATTGTCATTGCTTTTCTATATAGTTTAAATTAAGCTCAGTTTATCATATTTACATAGTTTATGTTTCCTGTAAAGTCTGCTTATCTGTCAGTCTATTTTTCAACTTCTAGTCGTGGTTGAATATCTTTTCATGAGAAAATAACCAGAGAACAACAATGTCATCGGTGTACTGGAGCTTATTAAGTCAACGCTTCAATCAACTTTTAGAGTGCATGAAGAATATCACTTCAGAAAAGATACTTAGCTTTTTATAGTGAAGGAAATACATTCACTAACGGTTATTTAAACAAAATATCATGCTATACACGTAATTCTCATCATTCTATACACGAAAATAAAATGGGCTTTCCTTTTGAATTCAAAACAGTATAAAGCAAATCTCATGAAAAAGTCATGCATTTTATTGAACATATCTCGTCCATATGGTTCGTGAAATTACGAAATTTGTGGAAAATCATTTCACTAATAAAGATCTACTGATTTGATACATTAGATGACAAAAGTCTAAACTCTAAGTACGCTAAGTTCTCTCTGTTTTAATTTGCATAATAAAATAAGCTTTTATTGTTTATATTGTTGAATAAACGGTCATAATCGTAAATACACGCGTTCCTTTACTCATATCTCTGAAGATGTTATTTTCAGTTTGACTTCGTTATAAATTTTCGATCTAATGAGATATTACACAAGAGAGAACGAAAGAACGAATGCGAATGAGTCTAAAGAAATGTCGTAATTCCAAATTCTGTAATTACAGGTTCCTACAAACCTCATTTGATCATGTTCAAAAATAAAGTGTAATACATAACCATTGTTATAGAGAAAAAAGTTCAAAATAATCTTTTATCACTCATCAAAAATCTATTTTGAAATTCAATTCAGTTAACTCAGTTCAGACAATATATATCAACGGTGAGTTCAATAATTTCAAACATGCAATCACCGAAAGGAAAATAATTGCAACAAACATTTTCAGGGTTTGAAATATGAACGTTTTGCTAAAAAACAACGAAGACTTTATAGATGAATTGATGTAATGTCAAGTATCATGACACCCACACGAGGATGTGATTCAGATGATATTGATCTCATTACAAAGAGTTCTTATAATGTGTACGGATCGACATGATCCTGAGGAAATGTCATGTTTTGATAAGAAATAAACAAATTATACAATGCACACACATACACGCCTCTGTAACTGCACACTGGTACCGGTATATATATATATATATATATATATATATATATATATATATATATATATATATATATATATATATATATATAAAATATGGCCATGATAGTCAATTATTCATTCACATCATTAATATATTACATCGATTTTTCCCTCTTAGAAATAAAGTTTCAGTTAAATATATATGCACAAAAATAAACACAAAAAACTGTAATCAGAAGAAAAGAATGATGAAATAAGGAAAGAGTCAGCGAATTATAAAGTGAAAAAATGTTGATGCTAAACAATAGCAAAAGGAAGAATATTGTGTGCATTGAATTGGCTTCAGTGATACAGAGAAGAGAGAGTGGCGAAGGAAGGCGATGAATAGACAGCGTTTGGCTGGACAACATTGACTCGCCATTGAATGAAATAGGACAAATAGTTTTGGTCGGTAGAAAACCGGGCGCACAGAACACAAAAGGCTGTGTGGTTTGCATAGAAATTCGTGGTTCTATTCGGAACTGGCATGAAAGCATAAACGATGAGAGGAAAGTTGCTGGCAATGAGGTGGGTCAGGGAAGGGCGTGAGCTGAGATTCTTGCTTGCTGGTCACGGTGACGCCAAAGGTCTGATGGTTTGCTAAAGAATGTCATGTTCTATTCTATTGATACAATTTTCAATGAGAAAGACGTCACACACAAATGGATGTACATATATGTGCGTTAATTTTTGCATATATATCCATCGAGATACACAAGCAATGTCAAGTTTAGTATGTATAAAAATTTCATTTTATACACGCTAATATATTAGTAATATGCACAGGGTCGTACAAACAAAAAATTGTTCAATGAGTAAGGTAATAACAATTTAAAAATACATGAAAATAGTTTTGAAAATGAAGAATATATCTTTCGTACTTTTGTGTGCATTGGTGAACATTATGCTATTGATATAATCGAATCGAAATGTTTTTATGTGCATGCTTATAAATGGGTTTGATTATGTGTGTATCTTCGTTTGTGTTTAATGACCTAGATAACTGATACGCTATACCACAATAAGATAGGAGATAACGTAGGTACCTTAATGAGATCGTTAAAAAAGAGTATAGCATGACGAAAAAGACGCCAAGCTTGATGAAAACAAAACTTTATCATCTAAATATTTATGTTATTATTAAGAGGAAAGATCAAAGTATTTTGGGGGTATTTTTCACATTTTTTTTTAATCGTTCCTAGCAAAATTTTCGTTAAAAATCTTGTTTTTTTTTTAGTCAGCGAAATTGGCAGATAATCGATATCATGACACCCATTTTTCCCAATTTATAAAAAAAAAGAAAATCACAGTTTGAAATTCTTTTAAAAATCAATTATAATTTTTTCAAAACTTATTTTAAGGAAATCAGAAATTATAATGTTTATTTAAAATATATTGAACCAAGCTTAACTTAGTTTCTGCGCCAAAAGGACGTAGTTTGAAAATAAAACAAAGTAGGTCATAGACTTTCGCGTCACTTGAGAAAATGACGAAAGACATTCGTAACATTTTGATAGCTTACGTGAGGATAATTCCTTCTACGGAAGGAGAGATGTGAAGTTATTTAGATTTAAGTGAACAAATTGTTTACCTCGTTATTTTTAGGGAAAACTTTCAGCGTTCTAATGTTTTTTATTTTTTTTTTTGTACTTAGCTTTCACCTTTACGTTTGCAATGCTTTATGGAAAATATAGTATAAAGAAATTAAAATAAGACTGTTGATTGTGAGATTAAATTTTATAAGAAAGGTATCTAATTAATTTATAGGTACCTTTCATATGAAATTTTATCAGAAGTGTACATAAAATACAAATTTAAATTTCATAAGATGATACTGATACTTGTAGGTACCCTTCTCAATTGAAAAATCAAATTAACTTCTCCACACGTGTTTCGCAAAAATAAATCTATATCTCAAAAGGACATTTACGAAACTGAATGCGGCTTTTAAATAATTTTATAATATTTTAACAACTTAAATGTAAAAATCTATTATAATTAAAGAAATAACAAATAATTGTATTAAAAATTCAGTATTTAAATTAAATACTAGACAGAAACTCAATCCACGTGACGTTTTTTTTATTGCACGCATGATACTTCCGGTCTTCCTTAGATTTGATTTACTATGTTATTATTGACACAAATTATATTTTTTTTTATATACTGTTGTTCGTTAGTTTGTAAAACGCTTTGGAAATTATCATCTGTAAATATATATCTACTTAATAACAACTTTCGTTAAATTTTTCCCTAGTTTTAGAAGAATTAACAACACAATGTAAAAATAGTAAAATATTTCAGAAATAACAAATAATTGTTTTAAAAATTTATTTTTCATCGAAATATCTTTTTGCTTCAAACAATATTGTCCATGTTCATTGAAATAAATAAAAGCAATTAAAAGCTTTTGAAATTAAATAATATTTTTGTGTTATTGAGTTTTGTATGTTACAATTCAGAGACGATTTTCAGGTCGAGGTGGTCCAACCAAAAAAAAAAAAAAACATGATTTGGTTTCCTCAAAGACTTGTGCTTTTAACTAATATAATCAGTAATCTTCCCAAAATTGAAATCATAGAGTTTTCGTACAATTAGTTATGGGGGGTAATACATATGAACAAATATTTTTTGCCATGGCTTTAAAAAAGAAAACATATTCATAATAAGTTCCATCATTTGCGAATAGTTTTTTCTAATTGTTTATTTCCTGACTTTTCGCTGTTTTATAAGTTAATGAGTCAAACTGTTTCAATTCGAATGAACAGTTTCAGTTTATGCTCGTGAATTTAATTCAAAAGAAAGATATTAAGAATATGAGTAGAATGATTCCTAGCCTTAATTGAAATATTCATCAACATCTTGTAATTAGTAATATCGGTGCGAATAGGAAAATCAGAGAGCATAGTCCAAGCTTTCCGGAAGTCTGTTGCATACACATTCGTGCTGATGTTTCCAAAGCTATGAATCTTTCTCTTCTCCTCTTCACAAAGTATCTCTACTCTCTAGCCTTGCAGATTAACCAGTCTAAGCGAAGGAAAATTCTGAAAAAACAACAGGAAACCAATCGGTTATTTCCTTTGAATATGTGGCAGTTCATAGATAATAAGAAAAATTAATCAATGGAGAGACATTGTCGCCTCCGATAGGATATGGCATTTGTAAAAAATTGCTTTGTAGCATGTACTTTTTTTACATGATCATAACAAGATCCAACAATATAAACTTAATAAATGATGTATTAACAATTTGAATATTATTGATTATTCTGATATTCATAAATGAGATTAAGCCACATCCATATAAAACAAAACCGATCTGATGATTGAAAACTATGACAGTTATAATTTATTTTTATAATAATTTGTAATATTATTTATATATATATATATATATATATTCGAATATGATTTCTATATTATATATATTCGAATATGATTTCTATATTACACGTATTTAAATATGGCGATTTTTTTCTATAAATTTTTCGATATAGCCTTGAGGAGTCATATAAAAAAATCGCAATAATATTCATTTATGCTTGAAAAATCTTGAATTCAGTTAAAACCTTGAATTCTATGAAAGGAATTCTATTGTTGAAGCCTCTATAGAAAAATAAGCTAATCATAACTAAGTAAACAGTGTTATCTTGAAAATTGCTCCATGTAAAATACTAATATTGCATTATTAAGTGCCGTCTTGACGTTTTTCCTCCCATGAAAATTAACCTATAGTCAGACATACAAATACTATAAAAGCAGTAAGAAAATCGGGAAGTTCACAAGATTCATGAATGTTAAAGAATTTTTTTCTTTTACTGTGCACACATTTTCCGTAAAGGAGTGAATGTTTTCAAACCATGCAAGGAATTTACGAATCCAGAATGAGAATCAACGTTACGTGTGGAATTTGAGAAATTAACAATGTTTTTCTCGTTGTTTCATTAACTTCATGAAAGTGTTTTACTGAAATGTTTTTGACGTCTTTTCGGTCCTTTTGTTATTTCACTTATAATCTGTCATTCAGAAATGAAGGAGAAATGTCAGATATTTAGCGATATAATCTTTTTATTTGTTGTATTTTTGAGGGCATATTTTACTTAATCGTGCTTTTGTCATACTTGATGGAAGGTTCTTAATTTAAGAAGTCGTTTAAATCCAATGTCTGAAGTAGGATTTCTCTGAACGGATTAGGATGTAAATCATTTCTTTTCGAAGAAACTATCGCATTGCACTAAGCCTTATCGGGATGAGAGCTTTCTTTCCAATTTTGTGCGGACTGAATGTATGTTGGAGTGGTTACAGTTATCACTATAGCATTTAATGATAAAAAGGAGGGGCAAAATTGGTTCCACTGTTTATATAGATATTTTTTAATATATATGTACGATCTTAATGTTTTAATGAAAAATCTTGTAAATCAAACATTCACCAGCATATGCACACATGTGTACACAATCGCACATAATTTAACATTTGCGATATTTGTGACGAAGAGTGCTCACTATCGGCAATATAATGTTTGTGAAGTTAAACAGTGTAGACAAAAAGTTAACATTTCATGGTACTTGATAGTTTTATGCCTTCAGTGATTGTCAGAACATGTGTTTGATTATCATGAACGATCATCAAACACATGGTCTGACAATCGCTGTAATGATTTATATCTGTTTCTTTTTTCTATCTATCTATCTATCTATCTATCTATCTATATATATATATATATATATATATATATATATATATATATATATATATATATACATATATATGTGTGTGTGTATATATATACACATATATATATGTATATAATAAATATATTTATATACATACTACATATATATATATATATATATATACAACCACAATCCAAAAACATGCAGTCTTACGACACACACAGATTCCCCTACGATCATCGAAATTACTGTAAGGTAAGTGCAGGTGGTTTAATGGATAATGGCTCGGAATTCGAGATCGGTGCACCGAGTTCGAATACAAGTCGGATTCTTTATATTCACTAACGCACAAATACCTTGGGAAAAGTATGAATTCACCTCTTTTCCCTAGCTATGATTTAATTAGTAAGACTTGTATCATTAAACCATTATTATCGCCAAATAATAAAAATATTTTCTGACTTTAAGTAACCTGCAAAAGGTTGATTAGGCGTAAAATACAAATAAAACAGACAATCACGAAACATGCACACACACACATATATAGATATACTAGCACCAACAGAAACGCAAATGTACATCATGCAAAAATTGAATATGCTTAATTTATTGCCTTTATGTTTGTAGTATAACTCTACATTAGTGTACCTATACTTTTAGAGTTTTGAATATCTTTTAACATTGTATATGTGTGAAGAAATCAAACATATTTATTAGAGTAAGTATTGTGCGTGCATTTATGTCCAAATAATAGTAATAGTCGGGGAGTATTTTCTTTTCAGTATTTTTCCATTAATCTATATGCCTCTTGATGTCTATGGATGCGGCATATATTTCCTGTCCTTTTTAATGTGGCTTCTCACCTGGTTATTTTCCCATTTGTGTGTACAGATATTTAAAATCACCTTTCGTCAAGAATCTAAATATAAACTCAACAAATAGGTCAATGAATGCAATTAAGTCCCTAGTCTAACATGTCATTATTAGCAGCATTTTGATCTGGAGTTTTCAATGAATCCGGTTCGATCTGTGCAAATAAAATATCCATCATTGATCTAAGAGCGTTAACAAGCAAATTAATCTAGTTGGAAGTAAATATTTTGTCAATTAAGTTTTTTTTTCATCATTAGGTTACTGATTTAATGATCTTTACATACTTAATATAACTATGTCATTACTTTTATTGGCGACTATCATGTTAAATGTTGATTTCTCGGTCTTTTTTTCTCGTCATTTGTTTTTTCTTCTTTAATCATTTATTCGTTGCTATCTTCTTATTTTTCGCTTCCATTTTTCATCACTAATTTTCAGATCCTTTATTTGCTCTCTTTCTTTAACCATTTTATTCATTTTTATTTTCCGTTCATGCTCCATATTGTCATTTTTTTTTAACATGAATGATTTTTTGTTGCTTTTCCTCCCCAAACATCTATTTCTTTTATTTTTCTAGTATTTCTTTCTTTCTTTTATATCAATATTAACTGATCCTTTTCCCTTTTAACTTTGTCTTGAATGCATCAATATCTCTTCCTATTTTTTTTTCCTTTCATAATTTTTTGTTTCTTTTCTTCCTGGACAATCGAAACCATGTTTCTTTCTTTTACTCTGTTATGTACAATAAGATTTGGGAGTTGTATTTCTCTGCTACGTACTCACCATCTTTATGGAAATAGGAGTCAAATCCCGAGGCATATGTTGGAATCCATGCCTATCAATCTGACTCTTCCAAGATGTTCGATCCGTCGACCGAAATATCAGCAGTGAAGCCTCTTTAAATACAAAGACTTAAATTTCAGCACGGATTACCAAGCGACTTTTAATATGTACATTTCATTCATCACTTACTTCTCTCTCTCTCTCTCTCTTTCCATTCTTTATGAGTGATAAAACTGAATCAGCTTCAATAGATCCACTTTCCATTAATATAAAAAGCAAATTTACACATGTCGAATAAATCCCCCAAACCGCTGACATTGAAAGCTCAACAAAATAAATAAGCTGAAAATCTGACACGCTTAAATATAATTTTTTATCCATTTGTTTCTATTCAGAAAATAATGTGTTTATCGGATATGCTTTCTCGTGATTTAAGCAAAAATTTATGTGTTTGGCGTGTTCAAGAACAAGAAGGTGACTATTAATATTAATTTACACAATAAAAGAGTAAATACAAGAGAAGAAAAGAAAGCCCTTCCACCCTAAAAATATAACAGTACTTTGTACAAGCCTACATTCTTGTCAGCATTAAATTTTATATATTTTAAATAACTTATACATTTGCTAAGGATAAGAGAGGAAATTTCTTCAAAGTATTTTAAACTATGGAGCAATTTGCTTCGCGTTATGTGCATACTGAATTATGTCATATAATATCATATATATATATATATATATATATATATATATATATATAGATAGATAGATAGATAGATAGATAGATAGATAGAAACAATTAGGAGGATTTGAAATAATCATAATTAAGTAATTCATCGAGTCTAGAAGAAACCTGAACAGAATGCAGAAAGCAGGGGGCGGCCGTTTCGTCCTATATTTAGGACTCATCAACAATGGGGCTCGGAGACGAAGAGGTACAGAATTAGACTCGATATAGCGCCGCTTGATCACATATTCCGTGGTAGAACTCATCCGAGTTTCTCTTTACCTATAGGACTGCCTCCACCAGCTACGACTTCTATCCCCAAACCGAACACCTACGATAGGTACGTTGTACGTGGGTACAGTTGGTATGGCGTTTGCCTCCTATCGTACCAGTTTGGGTTTCAAATATCGTTAGTGGATGCGCACTGCTGATGAGTCCCAAATATAGGACGAAACGGCCTTTCAGTGCTTTCTGTTGAGGTTTCTTCTGGACCCGATGAATTATTTACTTATGATTTATATGTATTATATATATATATATATATATATATATATATATATATATATAATTATTTCGAAATGTTGAAGTTTTTGTGGGTCTTCGAGTATATATATATATATATATATATATATATATATATATATATATATATATTATTTGTGTGTGGAGTGTTTTGGTGAAATTAATCTCCATACCATGTTCTGAAGGACAATTTCAATTAAGTCATCATGCAGTATTTATTCCTATATCTGCGGTATTTCGGTCTCAGCTCTCTGTCTCCGATACTGAGCACGACTCTTCCATAAGTATAGCAAATATTTATAGGAAAAAATACACATACACACATACATATACATATATATTATTTTAAATTTGATTTATGTACGCTGGAAGAGGGATGAGTATCAATGGAAATACAATTCAACAGTGAGTGTCAGTTTTCCGCTACAAAGCGATTATCAGACCACCGATGCATGTAGTCTTTATTCCTATGTTCACACCGTCAATATCTATGTGGGCTCTCTATTCGATGATGTGCAGTCTTCTCCAATATATATAGAAAATCTTCAACAACATGTATTTAAGATAGGAAACGTGTGTTTGAAGAAAATTCTCCCTGTACGCGTGTAATTTTTTTTACATTCATAGATTCGATATTACATGACTACTTTTTCCTTCTTTCATATTAATTTATGCCAACTCTCTGAGTGTATGGGTTCAGTTTCTCATAAAATTACAAAATCTGAATGATAATCAAATGGACATATTAAATGCATATTCGTTTTAAATTGCAATGTCGTGAATCGGATAAACTTTAAAATTGACTAATTTTAGTTGTTGGTAGCCATTATTGCTATATATATATATATATATATATATATATATATATATATATATATATATAGAGAGAGAGAGAGAGATAGATAGATAGATAGATAGATAGATAGATAGATAGAAGTTTGTTTTGTTTTTTTTAAATTGATTTGTAACCTGTAGTCGATATTAATTTGTTAAATTTTCACAATTACACAGCAGCCCTTTCAGTAAATGTCCTTCAATTTTATTTCCCCCGCCCCATCTCTCTCCCCCACCTCCTCTTTTCTCTTCCTCCCTCTTATTCTGATCTTTAACATTAGATCGTCTATGGTGTGTTTATGTCACCACGAAATGTATCTTTAATGTATTAGACATCCGACAACATTCATATTTCCCCCTTCCACTCACATCTAGTAAAAAAAACCCTCTCTGTTAAGTTTTAATCTCCCACCTTCTCTCATCTGTTACCCCTCTTTTTAACACTAACATTCGTCCCACACTCTCATACTTACACTCTCTCTAAATTCTATTTTTTATTTCCGGAGTTGTTCTTTTCTGTTTTTATTTTGAATTTGTAGGTCTGATGAATTGGATCGTATTTACGATTTCAATGGAATAAATTATGATCATATGATCATGGAATATTAGTGTTTAAGCCTTTTTATTATATATATATATATATATATATATATATATATATATATATATATATATGAAAAAACAAGGATGCATAATGAACAAAATACTCGATAATTATTAAAAACAAGAGGAAAGACTCGATAATTATTAAAAACAAGAGGAAAGACCAAAGGATTTTATAATTATTAAATTATTTTTTTTAGCCTTTTTATAACTTACAAAATTCTGCTTCAAAATTTTGTTTATCTCGATTCAATGGCTGATCATAAATTACTTTAGCATAGTTGAGCGTTTTTCTTGCGTTGAAAAAATATATTATTCGTCCTGTCAGTAAAATTCAACAGATTATTTTTTAAACGTTTCTTTTTTTTTAGAAAATATCGGTAAAAATATTTTTTTTTTGCTTTTGTTACCCTCACTTGTTTTAATAAAACTCAGACATTATTTAATTAGAAAAAACTTTTAATCTTTTTTATGAATAAAATATATTATGTACATTATTGTCTATATGTCTATGAATAATAAACATTTACAAGAATTGTTTTCATTTTTTAAAATTTTGATTATTATAATTGACAAAGTTTTATATTTTAGGTGTTATTCTTACTTAGTAAAAACTGGAAAACTTACTGCAATTCATCAACCCCCAGTATTTTCTTAAATAATTTTGATTTTTTTTATGTATGTATAAATGTGCTGATTTTTGTAAATCTTCCATAAATGACATTATCAGAAAATAAGATAATAATAAAATATCAGGAACTATATTAAATTTATAATTAAATGGTAATTTTTTTTATTGTTCCTCATCAAGCCTCTTCGTTAGTAAAACTCTAAAGTTAAAGTACCTAAAATTATATAAAATATTACATTTCTATTTTTTTTCAATTACTATTTATAGTATAATGTATGTTCGAAAGGTTTTTTAATAAACTTAATTATGTTGCATTGAAAGATTTGCCAATATGGCAGATATTAGCGATTTCAAAATATCATTCCAATCAATTTAAATTCGATTTGAAATACAGAAAATTGATTTTCTTATTGAGAATATTGCATTTAATCTATTAGTTTGGAATTAAAACTAAATTAAAAGCTTTAATAAAGATTTTTAATTAATTTTAACATGTATTTTAAATATTAGTTATCGCTTTATTTCTGATGTAACAATATATATATATATATATATATATATATATATATATATATATATATATATATATATATATATATATATATACAGTTCAAAAGTTTGAAGCCAACCCGAGAATTAGCGTGGGATGAACTTGACAAAAAAAATGAAACCTTTCAATCCCCAAATTGAAAAACAGCTCTTAGAGTCATTGAAAAGAAATAGAATCAATTATCAAACTTATACTTAAGAAACTTTTGCAATGAATGCCAAATATTTGTACTGCAGTAATCAAGGCTAACGGTGGATATTTTGACGAGAGCAACATTTAACCATAAAATACTTTTTTGTCTCATAATAAAATTTCTAATAAAAATATATATTACTTTTCTAATAAATATCATTCTAATAGAAATATCTTACTCGTGTCTTACTTTTTTAACAATGTATAATAATTTTCTCTTATTAAAAGTACAGAACAATATTTGGAGCCAATTTAATAAATTACCAGGGGTGGCCTCAAACTTTTGAACTGTAGTGTATATATTATCATATTACTTTAAATTTGTCCGTTAATTTCGTAGCACAGCAAAAGCAGCACATTGTAGCGTTATTTTCTTAGGGCAGTACATTTAAAATTTTCTGGAGTTTAGAAAATATGATTTTATACCCTGCTTTCTGAGTAATTATTAATTGATGAATATCGATAGATAAAATTTAGGCCCAATTGGTGATAATACCAAATTTGTTAACTGCTCAATACTGAATAATTTCCATTGATCAATCTCATTTATTTCTCCATCAGCCTCACAAAACACAGTATAGAAAACATAACAAAAATATATTATTAATACTCCTTAGCAAAAAATGTCAACCCTGTTCAACTTGAAAATGGATAAAATATTAGCCACAAATGTACAGGAAGAGGCGTTGAGTACTATCCCCGAACGCCCTGACCGTGATTGTTGACCCCAGACAGTGCATTTTCATACTTGCTATCTTATCAACATTTGATTTTTTCTACCTACATTTATACGTATTACAAATGAAACTAAATACAACTGCCTATTAAAGAATGAAATATTTTCATGGATATTGACGTCATTCTGGGTTCTTTTGTTTTTCTTGTTCTTCAAATCCGTGAATTTGTCTTGCTAACGCCAAGTCACGAAGAAATTATATAAAATTCACTATTTTTTTTATCCATAATGTTGAATTTGTTAAAATTATTCAACTATTTAATAGGAAAAATCTCAAGTTCACGTTAAAAATTGCCGCAAAACTTTGTTGATCTAAGATGGAATGATCTATTATGACATGTCTCTAATCTGTATTCATTTACATTGTATTTATTTTAAAGTTTTCTGGTTGAAATCTTCACCTATATTGCATATAATCCATCATTGTATATAATTAGGTTACAATAAAATTTGTATTTTATATCAATATTACGTTATGAAAATTGAGATGTAGTAGATTGTAGATCCTAGTTTTCGCGTGGGCGTATCATAGATTTTGCGTGGGCGTATCATAGATTTAGTTGGGACACATATAAGACTCTGCATGCAGTTAAGCCAACACAATTTCATGGCATATTCAGCTTTCAAAAATAAATGTTTTAAGGACGAAATATGAATTAAATATAAAAAAGCTAACAAAATATTCCTTGTCCGTCATATTCACCGAACTATGCAAAATGTCTATATGTAAATAAAGCATACAGGTAGATAGCATTTCATTTCTCATCGATATTCTCATAAAAACTCTATTTTTTTCTTTTGTCAGCTAAGATTGATGTTGAGTGTTAACGATTGCATTCTTTTTGAGGTACTTTAAATTCAAAATTTTACATTCTATTATTCTTAATCGAATTTC
The DNA here is from genome assembly GCA_903632075.3 of Acanthosepion pharaonis. Lineage (NCBI taxonomy): Eukaryota > Metazoa > Mollusca > Cephalopoda > Sepiida > Sepiidae > Acanthosepion > Acanthosepion pharaonis. Next base: position 4,628,024 of record CAHIKZ030005588.1, on the reverse strand, counting down.
AAATTCTAGTGATGTTTTGACTAAAAAATATTCCTCAAAACGTGCATTTTAATGCATTGTATGTCGACGGCGGACGGGGTTTCCAATCAACCGTGTGATTCTGTGTCACTCTTTGAGACACATTTATTACTTGCTCCTGAAGTTGTTATTTTGAATTCTGTTAAAAGTTATATTGAAATTGTTAAAATTAACATTATACCCTTCGCCCCAGTGAGATCGATTATGCATAGAATTTTGGGTTATAAGATTCATAACATTCATAACAGTTTAGATTGTCTAAAACAATTATCACTTCAGCAGTCTTTTCATTTCGCTTCTTCGCTTTCGGTGTTTCTATTTAAATAGAAATAAAGATTACATAATAACGAGAATTCTTAGTAATATTTTAAACCGCTTTAATATTGTGAAACCCTATAGTCTAAGCGAGGGATAAAGCTGATGAAGAAAACTTGCAAAGCGACAAACGCAGCAGCAACGGAACATTTTAAATTTCTAGTTTGAAAAATTAAGGATAAGAATATCCGTCTTCTTTAACATTTCATCGTATTATTATTATTATTATTATTATTATTATTATTATTATTCTTTTATTTCTGGTTAAGGAAAACAAATCACCTATAATCATATATATTTTACAAAGATAAAACCCTTCGTATGGTGTGGGCTGTACGTATGAGTACAACCTTTTGTATTTCTTTAAAGCAGAGGCTATTAGGAATCCCTTTAATAAGTCTATTGGAATTTTTTCCAATCAATCCAAGAGCTCTAACTACATTTTGAGATTTCGATTTTAAGATCCTCGTATTTTGATAGTTCTTGAGCATATAATATTAGTAACCGCTGCTCCAAACAGATCATTATTCTCCGAACTGTTTATTTTTATGCTCATTTGTAGCCAACTTATTACAATCATTTATAACGGTGTTGTGCTAATGTTCTTCGCAGTCTCTAATTACCAATACTCTATCAAATGGCTAAACATTAGGAATTTTTGAAAGGCCTTCGTGGTTGAACTGTATAGGTTTATCAATCTTAATTTAATTTCCGACACATTCAAAATTTTATATATTCTTGTGTTTATCTTGGTTTTTATTAATTCTCATGGCCGAGCTCTGGGTTTTCATTAAAAATGACTCAATTTCTCTCGTCCGATCTTCTCTTTGTAACAATGTCTATATGCTATCGGCAATTCCTTCAATTTATCCCATAAAATGCCCGTACAGTTGCAATTTGTTTTGCAATGGTGGTATTTCTTTTTGTAGTTTCATTTCTGATTATCTTGTAAGATCTTTTGCAATATTTAACAACTCTAATTGATTTTTAATAAATTCTCCTTTCTGCAGTTTTGAAGGCATTGCGTAAGGCAAAACAGTTTTCAGTAATGACAAGACTCATTATTCTCTTTTTCCAATTCCCATATAATGTACCGATTAGGTGCAAGCTATTATTTAACCTCACTGATTTCTGATTCATCTCCATAAGTTCTACTCTTTTCTAATTGAAGAAGGGTCCTGAATATTTCACAACAGACTGTGCAAATTCCTGTTACCGATTTGTTCCTATTATTAGTTACACTACAATTATCATATTGACACCATTAATACGATATTGATGCAATCTCTACACTATATATGTTAGCAGCTCAAGTGAAAGGCAGTATAATATCTAATACAAGGATCGTTGTCTCTTTAAGAAAGATTTCTTGTTTTTAATACCAAAAAGTTATAAATCATAATGACTGTTGGGAAGGGAGATTTGTTGTTTTCGTTGTTATCTCCACGGTTGTTTTTTTTCAGAGTTGTCCTTCGACTATAGTTGCCCGACCAAGACGAGAGTGTCAATTAAACCCAACTCTTTTGCCTATATCAGAGTAGAGAAAAATGGATTTACACATTTGCCATTGGCATTAACGCCAATTACAAAACAAGTTACTTGCATAATGACATATCTTTAAAGTTTCCATTCCAAATGATCTATTATCATTTAATCTTGAGATTCAGTAACATTTCATTTTTTAAGATTTGGATTATTGTACGCACTTACAATTTGAAAGAGAGGCGAGGCTTACTGACATACCGTTTCGACCAATTTGCGCCTCAAACAAATTTCAATCACTTCAAACATAAATTATTTTCCGTGTGAATTTCTGGGAGGATGAGTTTTCATTATTTTAATTGCTTACATTCCGAATAATATCACCATATCTGTTATTACTATCACAAAATTTTTATTCGCTGTGCTCTCCGGCCTTCTTCAATGTCTGTCGACCCAGGACAATAGGAATTAAAGCGTTGGTTCATGAATTTGTTGGCGTAGTAATTGTGTGTTCAATCCCTGGGCTAGGCAGTAATGACTTATACTCAGTGGAAACAGGGCGAACAATAGCTTAACAGTACTAAAAAACGAACACAATGAGATACTTCTAAACAGCGTAACGGGAATATTCTACACAATAGATTGAATAGAGGAGGTAATTTCGAAATTCTATGATGATTACTAGGGATGACATACAACTGAAGAAGTGCGTAGCTCACAAAGACCAAATGTGTTTTGATAATAGCATCAACGATTAATATATTAGTCCAAATGTAAATAATATTTTACGTTTAAATTTCTAAACTTTAACGAATCTAATATTTTTCTAGAGACATATTCCTTTTGAGATTTGAACGCTAAATAATTATTTTTATAAATTCACTTGAAACATTAACCGAATTTTTAATTAATGAAAATATTCTCGTTAAGTATTATAAATAATAACTGATATTGATCCATTTAAATAGAATATGTGTTAAAACTTATATTACTGTGATATATGGATAAAGAAGACAGTCATAAATGAGATGTTAATAGAATATATTGTAAGCTAGATTTGACATGTTACAGTCGGTTAACCTTCGTAGAATTAATACAAAGGCAGGCATCAAGAAACAAAGGATGCGAACCCAAATTGTCGGATCCAATATTATTTATTTCTGATCAATGCTGATTGTAATGTGACAATTTGGAATGACAATAAAATGCAGATGCAAAACAAAAAAAAAATATTGATATAAAAATTAATGAGCTTTAAATTTTTTGAGATTTTGAAAATGATCTGCGGCTGAAAATTTTAAAGTAATATAATCAACTTTCAATACAAATATCCATCAAATAAGTTTGACAAATTCATATACATATTTGTATAAATAAATATAAAGAAAAACTTATCTTCCCCGACGCGTTTCGTCCTCTGACAGACATCATCAAGCAAATATCAGGATATTATTTTGCAACAAGTATTTATAAACAAAAGTAAAAATGTCGTTATTTTTTCCAAAATTTTGAAATATAAGAACGCTCATGAATATATATCAGACTAACTGACAATTCAAGGTAAATAATAGAACATGCTTAGTGGTGATATTTATTATCTAATAAACAAAAGTGGCTAAGTGTTGTTGACTATTTTTATAACGTAATTATTATTTTGGTTAGGGAATATTTTTTGCGTTATATTTTTTTAAATAATAGAAGTTTATGAATTTAATTGCTTTCTTTTAATTTTTTAACATTTTTATAGTTATGTATATTGACTTGGATAAGGAGTAATTCTTTCAGGAATGGAAATATTTGAAAAAAATTCGTGGATCAGATTTATATTTTGGTACATTTCGATTGCGGCACTTTCAAGAGATTTCCGTTAATTTCTCTTTTAATAAGTGACGTATTTATTTAGATCAAAGTTCTGGTTGAATTTATTTTTATGTTTGACTAGTGCATTTGATAAATTGCTTTGTATAATATACTTTTTGTGTCCATAAAAGATTTTTTTTTAAATTATGCAAGTTTCTTCAATGTATTATAAGGAACAGTTGAGACACTTTATTTTATATCTACATGGTTCAGAATAATTAATATTAAGTATATTTTTAATTTAACGTTAAGTTTTCGTTTGGTCTTAATTCAGATTGCCCTTTTTTACTGATATATATATACACATACATACATACATACATACACACACACACACACACACACACACATATATATATATATATATATATATATATATATATATATATATATATATATATATATTTTAGTTATGTCTGAAATTTTATACATATTTGTATGTGTGTTAATAAATCCCCATACATTGACATTTAAGTAAAATCATTAAATAAATGAAATACAGATATGTATGCAATTTTTGTTAGCAAAGAGCATATTGTATGTAATTTGCATCAGTCAATCTCGTGACTATTTCTAAATCTTTCGTCAAATTCTCAGTTTATAAGAGACAGATAATTGCTAGAGTCATTGTAGCAACGTCCTTAGGCATCTGGTTTAACAGGTCACTCTCTCCAGGGAAGGGCGTCATTTCTAAAGAGTAAAACGTAGCCTATAGCGAAGATGATGATAATAAAAAGTGTGTATTGTGGACGAGCAACATACTCTAACCAGGATCATACCTGTCACCTTCTCCGTCTGATTTGAATGCTCACCTTCTCTAATTGTTCTACTCCTCTTTTCCAATTTGCTCATTTGCTGCATGTTTCTTGCCATCTGTTTCCTCAGTTATTGATAAGCGTGGACGCAAATGAGGCTGTTTAAAAATGATGAGGTTTTCTACTTCTGTGTTTGCAATAATCAAAAATGTGGACCTTGAGATTTGCTTAAGGTTCCAACGTCATAATGCCAAATGGGACTGACGCAGGTGTTCCATATCCTCTTCAGCGCCTATTGAGAAACTCTTCACATATTCAGGCCTTACTTGGCAGTTTTTGGTATAAATTGACCGATGACGAGCAAAAGTTGTGGCAGAAAACAAAGGTGAGACAGGCAAATATGATATTTTAGATCGGTTTTAACAAAAAAGGCACGGTTAAGTTCAAAAGAGGAATAATAGTTGTACATCTGTTTGCATGTGAATAAATGAGAGAATATGATTTCCAGCTTAGAGTGTTGAAGGAAAAGAATAAATCTAAAAGGAAAAGATTAAGTTTGAAAGTAAATCTGATGAATGCAAATCGATTTGAAAATTATTTTTTCTGTAAATAAATCAAGGACAAACATCCAAGAATTTTGCTTTAGTTTTGATGATAGCATTAACATATAGCAATATACTTTTCCGTACATGACAGTTTACATTTTAGAATCTGCGTTTCTGACTTTTTATTTTCGTCTGTTTCTCGTTCTCTCCCTCCCTCTCCCCTCTCTCTCTCTGTCTCTCTCTTTCCAATTTGCTGCATTTCAAACCGAATGTAAATTGTTAAAATCTGTCACATTGACAAATTTGTCAACACAGCATAATTCAATTCTCTCAAAAATAAAATATATTTTTCTGAGATTTCATTTAAGGAAGATTAACAAATGTTATTACCTTCAATTTAAAATATCGCATAAAAGCAATTTTTCAACACAGAAGTGGTTGTTTTTATGAGCCGTTGGCACATTTATCGATACCCTGACGATTCTGTGATTTAGGTACGGGGAAAATACTTGTAGTAAAATTAGGCGATGAACGCAACGTAAACGCTTTTTTAGATAATTTTTAATTACCCAGTAATCTTAAAATTTAAAATATTTTTAACATTTTAATATTTAATTGAATTTCAGGTACTTTGGCTTTATAGTCTTACTTACGAAGATGCTAGTTGGGAAAATGTTAAAAAAAATTACCTACAAATTTAAACATTGCTTGGTATACCGCTTTCATTTTCTCTTAATGTCGTGCATGTCCGTATTTACAAAAATAGAGACGTTTATACACACATGCACAAAAGGCAATGAAATTCTCTGAATCTTTAAAAGTCGCTGAATTGTAAGCTTTTTCCATTCATGATTAGTCAAAATAGATTATATTTAATAACAATATCACTTCACCGATACAATTTATTAGAAAATTTTATAAGATTTAAAAGTTTATAAATTATTCTACTTAAGTTTAAAAAAACGAAAACAATGCTTGTAAAATTCCGTTATTCATCGAACATGAAGTTTTCTTAAGACAATAGTGCCTATAATATATTTTATTTATAAAAGAAATTAAAACATTTCTAATTAAATAATATCTTTGTTCTATTGTATTTTTATTTTACGATTCAGAGCAGATTTTCTGTAACTGGAATCCTGTTTGACCAAAAGAAATCCTTATAACTAATATAAACATTAAGCGATGCAGTAAAGTGTGTCTCTAAATTTCATAAAATAAGTGAGGGAAAACAGATATAAAATAATATTTTTATCAAGATTTAAAAAAAAAAAATAAAGTTTTCAAATATAAAAGCATTCATTTGTGAATAAGTCCTGAAATTCCCATTAAAATTCAACAATTAACTGTTATTTGCAAGAATTTTCAAATCAGTGCGCTTTTCACCACAAAATGAAATTATGGTCACCATTGACGCCAGTAAAAAAAGATTTTTTTTTAAATTTCGAAGGTTCTAAAAAGGATTGAAAAATAATTTTTCATCAAAAACTTATTTCGTCTTTCTTGTTAATAAGATAATGATTTTAGTGATAAAACTCTGTCTTTATTAAATGCCGTTCATAGTTTTTATTATTTTTTAGCGAATCATTGGCGTTACCTATTTTTAAGATAATTACTACTTGATTCATATACCATTTCTCTACATGTTTAACTCAAAGTGTTTGTATAACATCCGGTAAAGTACCGTTATTACCCAGGTATGCTTGCGTTTGTATGCTTTCCTAATTCGTTTTCTGTATGAGATGACTAAAAGTTTGTTTATTCTTATTTTATTTCACACTAGTGACATTAGCGATTGCGTTAACTTTATTGTTTGTTGCTGTTCTGAATGAATGAATTTTGTAAAAGCATTTTCAATTTTTTAGAGTCCTTATATCATTTTGGTTGCAGTTGACTATTATAATCTATGAAATTCTGTATGAAAATGTTTTTCTTCATTTTTGGATTCTAGCATTTAGCTTTTTCGTCAGTTTTGCTGTGTGTAGTACGCTCCTTCTCTGATTGTTAATCAACAAAATCACCAGTTTTAATGACAATCACCCACACTTATCTCCACGTAGTGCGTACGTCTATCTTTCTGAAGAATAAAAATTTAGACAGATTTACTTGTTCTCTGATCGAACTTTCCATGTTCTGTTGTTTTCCATGAGTGCTTCAGAATATCTTAATACGTATAATGCTAAACTCTTTTATAAGGTTGTTTCTACTGAAGTTCGTTACCCAAATTTATGTTCCCATGTTATATTCTTTAACTATATCTTTCACTCTTAACTGAATCCAATTTCTGCATTTCATATTTACTGTGATTGGCATATTTCCACTTCTATTGTCCCTTCAGTTTACATTTTTTTACTCGCAAATAACAAATTATCTTTAAGTAGAAATAGCTGACATTATGTATGATTACGTGTTCTTCTGGATCATGTTTAATTCACTTTGGAGTAAAATAAAAAAAATGAAAAGATATCTTGCAAAATATAAATTATTTTTCGCAGTTCAACAAGTTAGAACTTTTATTTAAATCAAATTAATTTGTTAAACTGTGGATACGTTTTCTGTGAATGCAAATTTGATAATGTCTAGTGTACGATAAATTAATTCATCAACGACTTCACCAAATGAAGTTATGAAGAAATCCTACATCTGTGGTTTTACAAAATGACAAAAAATCGCGGAAAGCTAAAAGATTCGAGAAAGAAAATGAACAATTTAATAACAGACTCGATGCGTTGTTATTGAATAAAATCAAGAGAAACGAACAATCTTGCATATGAAACGCATTGTGATTTAAGATAAAAGAAGTGAAGAAATGCGATTGCATTAAGCAAGATATTTAGCATTGACATTTCTTAAAATTATTCATCAACTAGAAAATTTTAAATCTAAACGTTTGATGAACGAGATACAATAGCAGAAAAGAGAATAAGTAACACACACACACACACACACACACACACACACACACACACATATATATATATATATATATATATATATATATATATATATATATATATATATATATATAGTGTAAATATTACGTTTTTCTTGATCGTATTTTTTTAAAAAAGGACTCCAACATGCGCCTTACTAAAAGTTTCAAGAGGAAAAATAAACTGATTGTCAGACGCTTAGAATAGATCAATCCTGTTGTTCGCACCCCACATTTTATCTAAGCGGGCAGTCGCTGCGGCTACGAAGTCTTGCAAGATGAGTGAGTGTACTCCCACCCCAAAATTAAATACAATAAAATACCCACACATACGATTTTATTTATTTGACACACTTTTGGTTTAACTAGCTTGTATATATAGATTACATTAGCTAAAAGTTCTGATTTTTGTTAAAATGTCGCCCTTGTTCTCGAACTGCTATTACTCTAAATCTTTCCTGTAAATATAGACTACTTGATTTCAATGCTGCTTATGGAGCTTGCGCTGTTTTAGAATTGTCTATTCAACTAAAGGAGATGTGCTGCTTTTGCCTTTTGTGCCCATACATGTTTAAACAGCGTTGTACTGTTTTCATGCAAAAAGCTGTTTTATGATTGTAATTTTTTCTTTTCAAGGAAGTTCTGTGGCTCCTGAATAGATTTTGTCTTCTTTATTTTTTGTTATAATGCTGTTCATCTTGTACAAGTCTCAACAGTCACACAAGATAGAGAATTAGAGAGTAAAAGGCAGCACCCCAAGCAATGTTATAATACTATAAAGACGCAAGCGGTCACCCGAAGTGAAAGAGTAGGAAAATGCTTTAGAGGGAGCCAGAAATCCAATCCTGAACATGAAATAACGGATAACATTCTACTCCTTTTCAAAAGATCGAGGAGGAGTGTGAACCGTATGATAAGCATACCTATTTACTCCTATTAAAAAATGTAAATAAATACTAATTAAATGTTCAGATATTTTTATTAGAATTATAGAGTTGAAGTAGACATTTGAAGGAACCGGAAACCTAGTCATAAACAGGAAACAAGGGATAAAACGACTCCTGTTCAGAAGATTGGGGAGGAGTGTGAAACTGATACGACTTCAATCGAGAAGCCTGATGTTTTAAAGAAATATATATATATATATTAAAATATTTCACCCTAAGCAAGGTAGCAGTTCCACAAGGGGTTACGGAGAGTGGGAGCAAGAGTAAAGAGGCGTGAAAGAGGAAAGGATGAAGAGAAGGACGGTGAGTAGATCAAGGCATCTGGAGATGTCGATTGAGATTGCATTTGAATAGTTGGACATTATCGCTATCAGGGAAGCAAGTAAAAGGAAGGGAGTTCCACAGAAGGGAAGTGCGAGACATGAAGCTATTGGAATAGAAGAGACGGCTACACTTCACCGTTTCGACAGTGAAAGGGTGGGACTTAAATGCCAACTTGGTAGCACGTTTAAATTCATGCAGTTTAGGAACTAGATAAAATAGCTCGTCTGTGAGTGAATGACTGTGAACGAGATGCCAGATCACGGCCAATGGTATTGTATATCCGTCTCTGGATTTTGTTGAGGAACTTTAGACGAACAGTGGGGGCTCCAGACCATATATGGCAACAGTATTACATGCAAGGGCGAATGGTTAATTTATCGATTTGAAGGATGAGCAGATGGTTGATTTATATATGGAAATGATGGACTCAGACGAGAAAAAACTTTCTGGCGCGACATAGAATATCAACTTTCTTTGTAGTTAGATGAAGTTATTGAATCAATGTATTTATTCCCTCTCAGGTCAGCGGACAGTGTGAAACTAAGCAGTTGCAGAGAGGGGCTCAAGTGGAATTGAGCATCACACGTTCTAATGGAAGGCAGTGAGGGTTTACTCTGGAAGGTAAAAGAGAACAGTTTTCTTTTTAGAGCATTAAAGTTTACCAGCCATTTCTTGCCCCAGTCAAAAACAGATTAGAGGGCCTTTTCGAGACCAACGGTCAGGTTATTTTCCCAGCAATACCGGGTTTTCTATTGAGGGTGGGGTGAATAGTAGTGCCGTCTGCATAGATGCCTATTTGTGAACTGATGACATCGGGAAGATCGTTAATGAAGATCAGGAACAGAGTAGGACCCAGGATAGAGCCTTGGGGAACACCTGCATTCTCATGGCAAAAACAAACAACCCATTTTTGTTTCTAAGGATTTCTATGATTTATGTAGAGACTTATGACCTTTCGAGCTATGATGTTTTTAGACCAGTCCTCAAGTAATTCTTCCCCAACTCTCACAACTCAATCTATCCAGACTTCCCATAGCAATGTCAAAATGCCCTGAAATCTATTTCTTTATCCACACTTGCTCCTTTGTATTACAATATTGATTTGGGAATATGTTTGAGAATAGTGGTCATTTTATCTGATATAATGATATAACGTTTTGCCATGCCCAAAGATTTGTTTACTGACAGAGGTTTAAAAATCCTTATTAACCAACTTGATAAAAAAGTACTTATTTCTTTTTCTTTGATGCCGTGTAATTAATATATGGAATTTTTGTTACCTTTCGATTGATTTACTTTTAGTTATTTCCTGATTGTTTTGCATATTTACATATTGCATAATTAGTGTAAATTTGTTAATTTTTCCCAGTTCCTTCTTGATGATATATATATATATATATATATATATATATATATATATATATATATATATACGGGAGGAAGTGTATATGATATGGAAGGAGGTGTTGACATGCGTGTTTATATGTGTATTGTGGGTTTTGGTTCAATGCAAAGTGCTTATAATTTGTGTAATAATGATCAATTTGGAAATCCATTACTTGTCTAGAAATATTCGAGAAAACTTACTTCAAATTAGGGCGTTACTCGTGCAACAAATACCAGCCTTTCGGACATATTATCATGAATACGTATTCGCAGAGTTTGACTAAACAGCCTGTCACAAATATTATCTTATGGATTTAACATGAGATGATACTTGTAATAAAGATTTGGAATGGTTTTCCAGTCTGATGTAGATTCTCAAGTGGACTGCGAGGCATAAAGGATAGAGGCATATATTTTCATATTGAATGCAGGAGTGGGTTTGTCAAGTAGCCGATTACAACACTCTATTGCATCTGTTTACTACAGGCAATAAATTATATGATTTAACTGATAAAATTGAAAAAAAGTGTCCAATTGAAAAAATAATGAGTTCAAATACGATACTACTTTATAAATTGTTCAGAAAGCGAAAAAATATTCTCTGATGTTGAAGAAAACGAAAGAAAAGCATGAAAATTAAATTGGTAAATACGCAAAAATCAGTATTTTGTAAATGAGTAATTCATAAAATATCTTACGTATGCTAATTACTATCAATCATAGTAAGTTGTGTAAATAGTCCCATCAAATAACCAGAATAATTTTCAAAATGAACAAGACAGAAGTGACTATTGTAATGGTCTAAAGGAAACAACTAAACCCAGTTTTATGCACTGTATTGAAAAACCTTGCACCGTCGTCTATGACGTTGAGTGAAGTGAGAAAATTAACTTAAAATGTTGAATTTTATATTCTATTAAAAGTAGTTGAAGCGTTTTTCGCTTTATGACATTTTGCTGACAAAACGGTCTTTAGAAATTAATATTATTGGGCGCGGTTTGATAATTTAATGACAGCTGAATTGAGTCAGTGAAATAAAGACTTCTCTCTCGGCATTTCAACTTAACACCAGAATTTTAACTGTGAGAATTGTTTCATTCAATGAGACTTACACTTCACACGATTTTAATGTCACCCTTCAGAAAATCACAATTGTAATAAAATAGAATCGTACTTTAATAAACACATTTTTGAATAAATATCGAAAATTAAATTAATTTATTTATAATTTGTTGTCTACTGATTTTGATTGCTAGAGGTTCATTAAAATATGTTTGAACACTCGAATTATTTTTAATCTTAATATTTCAATAAGTCAAATATTAATTTACCAACTTTTTATTTATTCTCAGTCAAATGACAAAAATATGTGTAATGTTTGATACCAAATAACTAATCTTTATATGATTAGCTTAAGAGTGTGAAAATATTTAATGTTTAACAATTTAGGAATGGATGTTTAAGCCAGATGTAATACTAAGCTCATAGATTTTATATCTAGATTTTATATATAGCAGATTAATATCAGCATATTGGATTCGGCAAAAAGAAAAATGAATTTGATTTTTAAATGAAACAAAAAGCCATGAATTTAGAGTGTTTACATTTATATTTTATTGCACTGAAGAATGAAATTACCAAAGGTACATGATTATAGCAACAGGGTTGATGACTTCAAATGTGAAAATAAAATCGAAAGATTTATCTCTGGAAACAGCATATGAAGTTTATTTATTTTATTAACAATGTCTACATATTATTCCAATCACATCATCATATATGAGTGCAGAAATAATAAAACAAATTTTTGACTTGTCTAAGAAAAGAACTAAAATCTAAGAATCTTATGACATTTAAATTTTGTTTTATTCTCCAATTTTGCTTTTGCTACAAAAACCGATATAAATGTTACTATATGAATGGTTTTCTCTTATGCTTTCCTTGCTGTTTGGGAGGTAACTCACAAGTGAGAAGTATATTCGAAGGACTGCCATGTGATTGCATCAATGCATGTGGACATAATTAGATTTTAATTTTTAGCTCGATATTCAAGTCCAGGGCATAAGGCCAATGAAAAAGGAGCAAATATTGAAAGAGTATTTGTACTCATCCCGGAGCAAATATAAGTGACATTATGAAAATTATTTCCCATAATGTAAACAATTTTATCAGACTGTGTTAACAATATTATTTTGAAACATAATACCATTTAATAATATCTTGCCAATGAATATATATATATATATATATATATATATATATATATATATATATATATATATATATGACCGTTTTAACGAACTCTATTGATCATAAACTGTTGTGGGGTCCTCCTCTTAAGAGTCTCAGTTTAGTAGGACAGAAGGCTTCGGGGAACAGTGAATAGGTTGAGCGCTAATTCATTCGATACACTTTCACTAGTCGTGTAATACTCTTCTGGTGTACTTTACTGTTTAATATACGATATATCTGCAAAGCTGGTTTTTGTTATTACTTAACCATTTAGTTGGTCACATCATAAACAACCAGTGATTTACCGCTTAACCACACACACACATACACACATGCATGTATTACGCGCGTACACGCCTGCGCGCACACACACACACATACACACACATACGCACACGTAAGTGTATATCAGATGTTGGAGAATTTTTGTCTTTATTTTATCCCGAAATTAAAACAAATCCATAATAATTACAAAAATGATGAAAATGTTAAACCCAGTAATAACAAGTTAAGATCATCATATATTATATGAAAATTAAAATAATTGACCTCATAATCTCTAATAGCCCTACAACAACACAACTAAATCCTCTACAAAAATCAATTGTCCAGTTTAAAATATGTCAAGATGAACTGTTTTTTGCCAATAAAGTACTCAATAGGTATCTACTACGATAATTATTGTATAAAAAATATTAAAAGATTATTATATATATATATAACGTGTATTTTCGTTGTTTGGCGGTAGAGGAAGGAACATTTCTTCTGCATGTCCTCCTCGGAATGACGCTCATACGCACGCAGACATACACACACATGAATATGTACTTATTGCAGTTCAAACAAAACATGCACATATCTAAACAGCGTGTTATTGGTCGTATATATGTATACATGTGTCGTTCAGTGTATACATATGCAATTGGCCGCTGATTTTCGATGTTGGAATTATGTAGCGAATTTTGGTGGTGGGTTGGGAGGTTGGTGTCAACTTATAGACCATTCGTTTATTTTGTTCACAGAATAATACTTTCTCCCACACATATACATGCATGTGTGGGAGTACACATATCTACTGTCTGGTATTTATATACTTAAAATGGCCACAAACATCAACGCAAATAAATATGTTAGCTCTATCACAGATATATATATATATATATATATATATATATATATATATATATATATATATATTAAAAAATGATTCCTTCGCTACATAAGAGTTTTCATGTTTCAAAAACGAGAGCCGAAACCATCAATATAATTATTAAAATTAAGTTGAATCAAGGTGTTGGGTCCCGTTTCATCCTCAAGCGAAAATTTAGGAATAAGCTATTTTGTGGTTTGCGCGTGTTTATAAGCATGGTCCATTGCAACATTAATTACTATGGAATCGGCTGGGCTGGCCATCTTGGTTAGATGGTCAGACAGTTAATTCTTATCTACAGATTCGTCACCTTCGGAAAGCTTATGCCAAGGTAGAGTGAGGTATCTATTTCAAAGCTAATGGTGGCGGTCACCGTCTAGTTAGTTTACAGACAAGGATATTTCAGTTCGATATTGTGCATTATTACCAGTAAATAACTCAGTTCGATATTGTGAATTATTACCAGTCAATATCAATTCTACTTCTGTATGGAGCACTGCCTTCTTAAAGATAAAAACAAAAATACTTAGGAACACTGGATTATTTACCTGAGTTGTGACCAGTGAAGCAACATTCTGTTTCCAGCTCGATGCGTTTATAGTAAATACAGTTCAATGTATGAAGAGATAGAGCAATAATTATTAATGTTTAAAATAAACTATCTCGGTTATGTTATTTCATTCTGGTCTCAGGTTTTTTTTTTTTTTATGAAGCCTATCATTCAATCAACAGCAGAAGTTCTTCAACGTGAAAAAGATTTTTTGGGGATTTGATGAAAAGTCCTTGAGTACATATTTAAATAAATAAACTATATTTTCTTTTGATTATTATTAATTACAATAATCACACACACACAGAGATATGTATATATGTTTATAAAGAGAGAGGTGGAAGTATAAAGGATAAATAGTTAATGATAGAAGTGTATTTTATACTTAAATGCATGTTATGTCGTACGTTTCTTTTTGTATATGCGTATATCTTTGTGTGTGTATGTTTAAAGCCATAGAGCTGTCAGGATTAAAATTAGATAAAAGCAAAAAGCAATGTATATGAATTGACAGAAAATATTTGGAGATGAAGGAGAGGAAAAAACGAAAATATCAAGCTTGTCAAAGTTAGAAACAAACAATAAACAGTGTGGAAAAAGATTAAGAATCAGAGAAGTGTTGGGCAAGATTGAATCGGGAGTAGATAATACCATGTTGTCATGGACATTTTTATAAGACCTGTCTCCCTTGACAAGTAAATGGGATGTGTTTTATTGCGTCACGCACCTGTTAAATAACTGGCCGTCACACCGGTCGAACATGCATAATTGTGGCTGTCTATTTGTTCAGAACATCATACTCAAGACTTCGTATAGCTGAGTGCCAGTTGTGAATTGCTCGAACAGAATGTACGAAGCCTAAAACGAGTTAGAAAATTCTCCTCGGACAACGAGAAAAATACAATTACATTTAAGATATATATATATATATATATATATATATATATATATATATATATATATATATATATGTTTAAGCGTGTTTGTGTACATTTAGAGATATAGCGAGACAAATTTTTAAAAAGATATAATTTATACTAATATTGTAGATTATTTTTTCTAATTGCGTGTATATGGATATAATCATTTGCGTTCATCTAAACAACAAAATGGATCATCCTAGTCTCTGTCAATATTTCTCTTATTTTCTCTATCAGAGACAGATTGAGAGGTAGAGAGAGAGAGAGGGGGGGGGCAGAGAGATTTTTATCCATTTCAGCTCAAAGAAGGTAGTAATGCCTCAAGAACGTACGAAGTTACTGGGGAGGAAAGTGAATGAGAAGATTTTAGTGAGTAAAAATAGCAATAAAAGAACATGGTTCAGGAAGACATAAAATGGCGATTGGTTTTGCATTTAACTTTTTTAAGGTTGTAGGTGGCTGGAAATCAAAAAAATTGGAAGGAATTTCTACAGGCGAGAAGTGCGAGAAAAATGAACTATTATTATAGAAGAGAGGTTTGCATCTAATTTGCATACCTATTTGCCATTCTAGTAGCACACTTACGTTCATGCATTTGTAACACCAAGGAGAAGTCAGATCATTTTCCAACAAAATATTTGTAGAAAAAACAGGGGAAAGCCACATCACATCAGTGAAAAAATGATTGAAGACGAGATACCAGTTCAGAATCGATTACACCATCATCATCTTGCGGCCTCAGATTCATAATCTTGTCAAATAGCTGAATTCTTGATGCTTCGCTAGGGCTATCAAGGGTGTTTTTTTATCGTGACACCATCACTAAATGAATTGCCAACCAAGGCTCAGAGAGACTTCATTCACCCTCATCTAAGGGCAGGTTTGAATTCAGAGTTTTCCTTCTCCTAAACCAGTTGCCATCCAAGGCTATAGAACCCAGTCTGTCCTGCTATTTACCCATAGCTGGAGGGAGAAGAAAGAGGATTCATACCTTTCCCAAGGGTATTAGCACGTAAGCGAATGTAATGGATTCGACTGGAATTCGAACTCGGCTCTCCGATTCCTCAATCCAAGCCGCTATCCACCGTGCCTCCTCTCGATTACATTACAGACCGTTCTTTGAATTTTTTTCAAGAACCTCAAGATATATAGAAAGGGACACCAGACCAGATAAAACAGCTATATTCAATGCAAGAACGAATGGTAGATTTATAAATGTGCAATATGGAATCTGACTAGAAATACTGACACAGTTTATGCCATTGGAAAACATGAGCCAAAGAAGATACATCAGTTGGTGTGGCTACAAAATCCCATAACCCCATTATATATATATATATATATATATATATATATATATATATATATATATATATATATACTTTCTGTCTATGTCACTTACGATGATCGTCAGCTACTATTACTTTAGGCCGTCTCAATTTCATTACCAACATTACCCAACATGACTACAAGGAAATAAACCTAAACCAGCTCTAAAAAATCAGCTAAACACTTTAATATTTCCTTTTCCAATATCTGTGGCATTCGGACCAACTTCTTCAGTGTAGAATCGTTCATCTTATATGCTAGCTCTCTGCGAGACTAACCATAATTCGTCAATCCCTTCCTTCTCGATCCTTGGTTACCTTCCTCTCCTAAGGAAAGACAATTTACCCACATGTATGGCCTGGAGGTTTACGCACAAGATCATCTTCCAATGGCTAGGGAACTTTCTCTTGAATCTCTAGACCATTTATACATGTGTCTCCGTCTATCGCTCCTCAATTCTATAAGCTATCTCTTCTTTCTCTATCACTCTCCATCCTCCTAAACTATGGTGTACTCGATAGCATCTCCGATAATATAGACAAGGCCATCTCTACATTCGTCTGCAAGCATATTTGTGTTCGGTGACATTAATGTCCACCATAACAAATGGCTTAAATACTCTGTATCTGTCCTTCCTGGCATAAAACATTTTTCAATCTCTCAATCCCTCACACAACTGGTCGATTTTCCTGTGCGTTTCCCCAGTAACCATAATGATAAGGTTTCCCTTCTTGATCTCTGTTTTACCTCCATCCCCGTGTCTTATCGTACCACGCAGCTCCGCCCTCTTGGCAACTCTGATCATGCGGTCATGTCTGTTAACATCTCGTTCTACTCCTGCCCCAGTAAAGAACCACCTACCAACAGAACACCTGTATGTTATCAACGAGCACACTGGGACTCGTTCCGTGATATCCTTCGCGATGTCTCCTGAAATGCTGTTTTTAATCTCCCCGTACAAAAATGTGCGTCTGAGATCTCATCCTGGGTAAAAGCTGGAATCAAGTATAAAGTTAAATCGCGTTCATCGCCTTGGTTCTCAGTTGCTTGCTCAGCTGCTATTTCCCACAGGAATCACTACTTCCGTCTGTACCATAGCGACATGACAGACGTCTCTTTGTCACTGCCTGTAATAAGTGCAAGCGTGTCCTCAATGAAGCAAAGTTACTCTTTGTCAAAAGAATGAAACAACGTATTGCGTATCGCAAATTTAGTTCTAAAGATTATTGGCAGCTCTGCAAGTGAACAGCAAACCCACAATATCACTTTTATTCAATCAATTTGAGGTCCTGAATTCCTGAGCTGATAAGGCTGAATGTTTTGTTCGTAAACTACTGCCTCACCTACTCTTGCTTATCCAGCCTGCTGGAGGTCCTCGTCTGTTGTGCCTGCCTTTAAGAACACTGAAGACCCGTCTGACTACCGTCCAATCAGTCCCCTACCACTCTTTGATAAAGTCTTCGACGCTTTAATCAACGCCGATTTGGTAAAGCACCTTACTTCATACAATCTTTTCTCCGACAATCAATATGGTTTCCGCTTTGCTCGATCTGCCGCTGGCGTGCTAACGGCCATAAGTGAATATTTATACCAAGCACTTCACAATCATGCAGAAGATCGAGCCGTGGCACTAGATATCTCTAAAGCGTTTGATAGGGTTTGGCATACCGGCCTACATCATAAGATTCAGGGATATGGTATTACAGGAGGATTATTTGACTGAATCATTCCTCTCAAACATTAAAATGAAAGTCGTTTTAAACGGGTTCTCCTCAAGCTCCTTTATCACGAAGGCTGGTGTTCCCAAAGTCTCTATCTTGGGCCTTACACTGTTCCTGATCTTCATTAATGACCTTCCTGATGACATCAGTTCCCAGGTAAGCATCTACGCGGACGACTATTATTTAATCCTGTCTCAATAGTAAATCTGGTATCGTTGACAAAACTAACCTGGCCGCTGATCTTGAAAAGGACCTCCTATCTGTTGTTGACTGGGGCAGGAATGGCTTGTAAACTTTAATGCCTCCAAAACAAAACTGTTCTCCTTTACCCACAGCAGAGAATCCTCCCTGCCTCAAAATCCAGAGACGAATATGCAATGCGATAGGTCCTGATCTGGTATCTCGTCTACAGTCGCTTTCTCACAGACGTGCAACGACTTCCGTCTGTCTCTTCTACAAGTATTTTCACGGCAACTGTTCCAACGATCTACTTTCGCTTGTTCCCAGCCTTTCATTGCTGAAACGGTTAAATTTAACAGTCTCTTCTACTCAAACAACTTCATCTCTCGCGCTTCTCGTCCATGGAACTCCATTCCTCTCGCTTGTTTCCCTGATAACTATAATCTTCAACTATTCAAGTGTAACGTCAATCCCATCCTTCTCTGTATCCTTGTCTCAAACACGCCTCTTTACACTTGTTCTCAATCCTCTGTAACCCCTTGTGTGCTAGTGACACTCCTGCCTGGCTTGTGGTGAATTGCTTAATACACACATACTGACACACACACACACACACACACACACACACATATATATATATATATATATATATATATATATATATATATATATATATATATATATATATACTAGTGTACCCAAGACATTAATGAAGATTTAATGAAAATATCTTTCGCAAGGAAAAGATTAACAACAGAATGACAAAGACGGCGACGACAAAGACTATTTCAAGACCAACTTGAGGCAAGACGACCACTTAATAGACAAAGGTAGATGAGTATCTCCCATGTAAGGCTTGAACAAATATAACTACAATGTAAGAAATGTATGATTAAAGAAACTGATAAATTAAATGAATACATATTAGAGAACCAGATTTATGACTTTCAAACATCTGGCAATAAAGTACACATCTATTATGTGGTGTGTATTTGTTAACATTTATATCGTGAAATATATAAGGGGTTCTCTAAACATGATATTCAGTTCATATATTTTCTTAGAAGTTACTTATTTGGAGATTTGATAGTTCATTTTTCTAACTGTTATTTGCTCATCGTATCGTTAATGATCATATAAAATTGTCTCATTATTTATGCATATATTCTTTTAAATTGTAGATATTTATGTTCATAAAAAAGATTCTTAAAATATTTTCCGTTGAACAATCCACTTTTCTCTCTTATTATAAATAATGTTATATAAATCTTATTATATAATAATATTTTTTCACATCACTTTTTGCAACTTTCATATTTTTTTTATCATCATTTTCAATTTCCTTTTAAATATTCGACTGTCTTTGTTGAAACTTTTCGCAGTTTACAATGTTGTTGTTTTTTCTCCATTATTCAATAACTTTATACCATATTATTTCGTTTTTAAGGTTAAATATTTCTTTCCACCAATGGTAACCCTTATTTATTTTAACCTCCAAAAAGAATAAATATGGTCATTCAATGTCCAGTGTGATTACCGACAAACCAAGGATAACGCAACTGAAATTTTGTCATTTTAAATAAAGATATCCAATATTTACAAATAGATTCACACCTCAACCATCTGAAAGTATCTTTTCATACAATTTTAGAACATATAAAAGTAGATACAGCCGATTTGGCAAGAGGTCAAATTAATTCCAGGCTGTCTGTTTACATTCTCCTCCCATTAATGTTCAATAACGGCGAATGAATTATATATGCTTTCCTATATACCAGTAGCAGGAAATAAAAATGTGTAAATCTTAAGTTGACACTAACTACAACCATTAATAGTACGATGTAAATGACAGCCACAATAATAGTCTTGCATATTAAACACTTCATCACTTTCTTATCTGCTACAGTCACAAATTCATAGCTTGCCTCAAGCAACAAATTATTTTATTGTAAGCAGGAACGCTTCATCTGTTTTTGCAAACCTATCAAGTAAATACAGAAATGTATTATATTCTGCATTTACACACCGACCAAACAAACTGGAGATGGTTAGATTCTCATATCCGGTTCCTCTCCCGTTCTTGAATAATCGTATGAGTGTTTTGTACTTGTAAAATCCATTATATTCATTAATTTGTATTCTTCTATATTTCCCACACGCTCTAAGCAATCCTGGCGTCAATATTTACAATGAAGTCACGTGACACGCAACCATTACAGAGATAGCAAGGTCTGCCTCAAGGAAATTGACATTGCTATGAAAGGGATCGAAGGTACTTCAGCCTAGCTAAACTCTTCACCTTATACAAAGCGCGGGTCAAAGCTATTATGGAATATTGCCCTCCATAAATATATGGGGCAACCCCAATACTTCAATTACTGGACAGTTATCCTGGACTGCATTCAAGCCAAAGCGGTCAGACGAATCAATGACCCATCACTGACCAACGACCTGCGACCAGACATACGGGCAGCATGGTCTCATCCTGTTTTTATTTGTTTTACTTGTGCTGCAAACATCGCCATGACTTTGGCGGGTTGTTAGCATTAATTGCTTACATTTCATAGTATTTTTTTTTTACTTTTAAGTGACTTTGCAGAAAGGAAATTTAAAAGTATCATTTTCAACTTAGTTTTTCTTTACCACCTTGACACTTAGACAAGAATTCCCTATTTTTGCCGGTATATAACTAGTGCAAAGTAATGACATTATTGAACAGTATGAATTTAAGAACTTCAGATCAGTTATCGCTCAGAATATATATTTCTTACTCCTTGATAAAAGCATATGTTTTCAATATCAGCTATTACAAGATGATCGGGACAAAATATTGCTTCAGCATCTGTCTATATTTCTGAGATGAGGTATTATGTACATTATTTACATTATTCGGACTATTGTCCTCATCTTTGTTGCCATATTTATTACAACGTTTCGGCCGTTGTACGCTATGGCCTTCTTCAGATGGTTGAAATGTCGAACTGAACCCTTTATTCCGCTCACTGGGTGGGACTGTTCTAGTTCCACGTGCCATGTTTTAATGAATTTCAGTAATCAGTTATCTCCTGTTAATTCCCCTCTGAAAGGTCTCCACTACCTTAACAGGATATTGAACTCACGCTCTGGATCTAACCAACGTCCTTGAGGACACATTGCACAGTGGATAAAGTCGTTGATTAGATCCAGTGACAGGACCCAAACAGTGTGAGTTCAATACTCGGTTAAGGCAGCAGAGAACTTTCAGAGGGAAATTAACAGGAGATAACTGATAACTGACAACCATTAAAACATGGCACGTGGAACTAGAAATGTTTACCCCAGTGAGCAAAATAAAGGGTTCAGTTCGAAATTCCAACCACCTCAAGAAGGCCGGAGCGTACAACGTTGTAATAAATATGGTGACGAAGATGAGGACAATAGTCCGAATAATGTAAATAATAAAAATGTTGCTTAGTGATTAATACAGAAATTTTTATAAAGTGTAATTATCAGAAGCAGCATTTTAAATTAAATTTGATTACCCACACGTTTAAAGCTAAAATTGATTTTGGAATTACTGTAAATTCTATATTATCAGTTCGCATATTTTAAATATATCTATTAGTAGAAATAAATGGTGATATTCAACATTTCTGACTGTAATGCCATTGACAAATATTATATCAAACTTTCAAGGAAGCATTGACACTTTGACAAACCAGGCAGAGTAACAACTTTTTAAACAATTACTTTGTATGTCACCTCTCACTGTCATAATGTTACTTTTATATGAGAATGAAATTTAGAAACCAAACGTCCCCATGAAAGAAAGGTGATCAAATGAAACATCTGCGATGTTTTTCAAGACAGCTGAATATCTGGTTTTTGATTACATGAGTAACTTTAACCGTTTTTTCTCTTTGCCTTGATATAACTTGCTCTTATTTGAAATGGACGACTTCGCTCTTTACCGACTTTTTCTAAAATCTTATATTACTTCACATGTTCTTTTCGCTGTTTTCATTGACCCCAATCTCCATATTTTGCACTGCCACGAAACACTCTTCATCAACCCCTCCATTTCAACTTACTACCAATTGTTCTGATTCATCCCCCGTGACACCATGTATCTCTGGAAATAATAGATAGATAGATAGATAGATAGATAGATAGATAGATAAATTATATTTCTATACATATATATATATATATATATATATGTATATATATATATATATATATTAAAGACATTTTTATGTTTAACGTTCTTTTTTATAGATACACGTATTTAAGTAAATGCTCTGTTTATAATAAACAGTATTAAATAACATTTACCGGCCTGAATGTCCGAGAAATTTTCATAGAAAATATTCGTCCTTTGACAGGATTCGAACCTGCATCCTCTACGGAACCGTCATTTACGCTGACGTGCCTTACCGACCAGCCACAAAGGAGCGTTCGGTAGACAAGGTTGAATTTACTGCTTATAAACTTCAATCTTCCATGAATCTCGTACATTCATAACTGCTCTGGCGTATCAAATGTAAACTAATGACGTCATATATTAAGAAATGGACAAAGACCGACAATTTATTTATTAAAGACATTTTTATGTTTAACGTTCTTTTTTTATAGATACAAGTATTTAAGTAAATGCTCTGTTTATAATAAACAGTATTAAATAACATTTACCGGCCTGAATGTCCGAGAAATTTTCATAGAAAATATTCGTCCTTTGACAGGATTCGAACCGGCATCCTATACGGAGCCGTCATTTACGCTGACGTGCCTTACCGACCAGCCACAAAGGAGCGTTCGGTAGACAAGGTTGAAGTTTATAAGCAGTAAATTCGGTTTATATATATAAATATATATAGGTTTTAATAGACCACAGTTACATTGTTAAAAATCGGTCATTGATCAAATTAGATAATACCTAAAGTAAGTGAAGAAAGTTGACTACTATGAATAACAAGCAAGATTTTTTTCCAAACTACAAAATATCGAAAGCTGCCACCAAGCTTCTTTCAAATTTGACACTTTCAAAAAATTCAGCATCATTAATGCACATTATTTTCATTCGGCCTAATATCCTCATTATTATTGTCATTATCAAAACGTTTCGACCATTTTGGCTTTAGGCCCTCTTCAGGTGTCTGTCGATCCGGATAACCTTCAGAGTTTTTCAAACTGAACCTTTTATTTAATCTCAGGGCACAAATTATTCTCGTTTCGCCATTCCTGTGTAGGGATATATGGTCTTGTTCTTTTTTGTGCTCTTCAGTTGTTGCTTGACTTATTTCTGTTGTTTCTAAATCGGTACTAGCTGTCATAGATAGTGAACTCATAATTAGAAAGAAGGTTGATCGGATCGGCAGAAACCTGTAGAAGCTCAGTAGAAAGAATGGATAAAAATTTGTGATAATAAAACAAAGATGAGTTCGAATGTAAATAATATGAATAACTACTCAACCCCAAAATTCAGGCAGAAATTAATAGACATATTTATTTATTTATTACAATACACTACTCATTGATATAGCATTTTTCTAAAACAATCCGCCCAAAGGAGAAATAAGAAATTATCGCTGTTTTTTTTTTTTGGTAGGCGGGGTCAGAAGAGAAACATAAATGTTGCAACTTGCTCTTCACCAAAGTATTTCTTACTGAATTATTAACGCGAGACGGATTTATTTTACAAAATAAATACTTGTATTTCATCATCAACATCTTTGTTAATACAATTTAACCAATACTTCACCATTAATCCCATAGACTTAAGTTAACGGGGAATTCAACGGGCGTATTTCGCTATCCACGAACTGAAAAGTTTTCGGTTCGATTAACATTCGACTTTTAGAAAGTTCTTATATTTTAGTCACTTAGATTTTGGAATGTGAGACAATTGAGAAAAAATCAGCGCTAACCACACACACACACACACACACATATATATATATATATATATATATATATATATGGTGGGAAATTGAACAAAAAATACTATGTGATGCATGTTTTCATGCTAAATGGTTTCTTCAGGCTAAATAATTTTATTTGTAGGAGGCGAAAGCTAAATATAACAAAAATCGATTATAGTTAGACACCGAGAGAAACGCTAAAGAATTACATTTTTTTTATTTATTTTATCTTTTTTTCATTTTTTCGCATCGAAACACTACATACATATATCACACTGAGAACTACTGCTATTTCATTGTGGGATATGTCTAAATTTCACAAAAAAAGAAAATTACACAAAAATATCTTGAAATGCTAAATGTATTCAATAAAATCGCCATTGGCTTCAACCACGCACTCTAGAGGACTTCGGAATCTTCTGCCTCTCATCTGGACCGTCTACATGTTTAAGTTGGTGAATGCTGCCATAATCCTTTCTTTCAAATCTTCTTTAGTGTTACGAAGTGTTTGGTTGGTCTCTCGCTCAACTGCGCCCCACACATATTAATCAAGTGGTTGCAGTCTGTGGAGTAAGGTGGCCAGATGTAAGGGTCTGACAGCCATGATTGGATTTTCGTTCTTGTGTGTCATAGTGCAGAGTCTTTTTACCAGATGTACGTTCTTCCTGCAGCCACCCAATTGACCCAGGGCAGCACTACTTCCTCAAGGCACTCGATGTAGACCTCCGTGTTGTGTCTGAGCCCCTTTGGGAAGATGAATGGAGTCATGATGTTGCCATTACCAGTGATTACTACAAACACTTTCGTAATTACTATTAGACTCATTCAACTATTCCTGAATCACCTGCACTCTCTTCACAGTGACACGCAAATACTCTGAAATGTTCGTATTGGATGTTCCGACGCGAATGCCAAGAAGTATAGCCGTTTCCAAATTTCTAGCGGAGTGAATTGCGTCATGCATATCTTTTTTCTCGCAGACTTTGCCTAGCTGAATCCAATATACTATGCAGAAGACAAAATTAAAAATAAACAATGCACATACGAGAATTTAGCCATTGCACCCCGTACATACATAAAGATAGAGATTTACGAAGAGTAGATGCAGCACAAGGCCGAAAATATGGAGCACTCAGCGAGGATCGAACTCAGTACTCAGTTGTAACTGATCTAGCACAAGATTGTTAACCATTAGACAATGTTGCGCGTCACAAATTGATCTCACATTTTACTCTGCATCTCTCTCCTTTTTCTTGCAATATTTTATCGATTTTATCGTGTTTTAGAAGACAAGATACTACCCACACTATATATATATATATATATATATATATATATATATATATGTAATGCGTATGAATGCTAGATATGAGTGATTCAAATTTCCTTACTTGAATTTAACAAAATAGTAGAAAGATAAAAATATTCTTAAAAGAACATTAATTTCATGAAGCCGGAATAAAAAGATTAAATCTCGGCAGAATATCAGAGCAATTACAATTTTTCCTTGTCTTTCTCAATGTGCATGTGTAGTGTAGTCTCATGTGTTTCGTTATCACCACACATACACGTTATGTCAAATTTATACTTAGTTGAAAATAAAAAATAAAAAAGAGTAATTCAGTCTAATCCATAATAATAAACCGAAGTATAAATGAAAAAGCTCGTTCACGAAGTTTTCGGCAGTATTTTATAGTAAAATTAACCTAGACATGTCTTCCTTTATTAGTAAAAGCAGTTAACTAAAATAAATAAATAAACAAATTATTCTTTGTCTCCAGTCTTTATATATATATATATATATATATATATATATATATATATATATATATATATATATATATATATATATATATATACGCCTGGTTGTTCGGTAATCATGTTATATGTAGCCCTAAAATAATCTGTTCTGTGGTCCAAATTTCAAATTTCCTTTTAGCCATTCGTACCACATTTGGGCCAATGACTTTCTCAACAACGCTACTTTCTACTACTTCCTTTCTTTTATCAAATTTTTACGGCTGAATTTCATTTCTAATATTTTTTTCTAATTCTTCTAAAAATATTCTTTCTTATTTTTTTCCTTTATACCATCTTTTTTTTAATTGAGTAATAATTATGTAATCGATATTTGGAGCTGTCACTTGCGGTTAATGATCTCATTATTTTGTTAAACCACATTTCTCACCAGAATCTAACTTAACATATTTATAAGATCGTGTATTGAACACACGGACTTATATTATGCTATCCGTTCGTGTATTGGATATTGTTGTCACATTTGACATGGTGCTTCTGTTATGTATTAAGAGATTATTGATAAAATATGAAAAAGTATTTGCAATTTTATTGATCCTGACCTGGCATCCCGGTTTCACTCACTTTCATAACGTAGCTTTCCTGGAACATTTCTATAAATATTTTCATGCTTATTGTGTACTGATGAGCTTTCCTCTTTGGTACATAGACTTTATGAATTGATGCGCAGTACTAGATTGGCAGCAAGGTCTCATCATTTTGTAGTTGAAATGGTTAGATGTAGCCGTAAGTTTTATGTTAACAGTTTCTTCTGGCAAATTTCCCGCTTGTGTTGCTCTATTTCAGTGTCTTGCTTTCCAGTCAATTTTCATTTTCAAAAAGTTAAATGCAATTTAAATCGTTATCTTCTGTCTTTTTAGTTACTGTTCTTTTATTTCCTTCTCCCCTTAATAGATATTTTTTTCTCTTATATTATCTAACAGTCAGTAACCACTTGTAATTAAGTAGCTTATTAATCTGCTTGGGGTTAAATGATGAAAAAATAAATCACTTCCTTCTGTTGTCAATGGTTATTCTTTGCGCGTCGCATAAATTTCATTCCTATATCATCACTTAATTTATTATCACTGTTAATTTGTTATATATATATATTTATATCGGAACTAGCATGAAGATTTTCGTATTTATCCTCACATCATTTATCTTACTACCCACTTATTTGCAATAGTTATATCCGATTTGCAATGCACATTTCACTTTCAGTTTTCCTAAGAGATAACTTTCTCCATTAAAAATATTATAATAAACAACCTACAACTACA
Source organism: Acanthosepion pharaonis (assembly GCA_903632075.3). NCBI lineage: Eukaryota > Metazoa > Mollusca > Cephalopoda > Sepiida > Sepiidae > Acanthosepion > Acanthosepion pharaonis. The sequence continues at coordinate 4,600,398 of CAHIKZ030005588.1, read as the reverse complement.
TTTCCTTAAGAAAACTAAATCGTACGTTCGTTGCTATGATCATCAATCAATGAATGCTTTCAAAGGCATGAAACACACAATTTCATCGAAAAGAAATACTGCTTTTCTCAGTCTGTTGATAGTATTTTTCAAGGAATATATTCATGAAGAGAATTCTTTGATAAATTCTTGAAAAATAATCATGTTCTCAATGTGATTGTAAATGAATTAATTTAAATTTACAAAGCATATAATTTACTTCGAAATAAATGTATATGAATCTGCTCGTATTCTATTCTGTAAGCTTTTCATTTCTCACGGGTATTTTAGAAATGGTGTAAGCAATGTTTTACATTGCCCCACCAAAAAAAAAAAGATGAATATTTACACTAAGTCTACTAACACCTTGTTTTCATTAATGGCGTCCGTATCCAAGGCAAACCAGTCAATTCAGAATTAGTTAGATAGGATGAATTAGGTCACAACAGTAATGTCCTTGCCCCAAGGCAAGTTAGCAAGAAACTGGTCTTATCGTTAATTGATATTGATTAATTTAACGTATAGTAAATAAGAACAAATTTAATATGGAGAAGGAAAGGAGGCTGGCCGTATCTAGACCATATTTATCGAGCTCATCTCTTTCTTGATGTAGACACAATGACTTTATTAATTTTCACCAAAAGAGTTCTACTAACATTGTCCACCATGCCGTTTACCAACGTTGTCTAGCTTGTCATAAGTCTATATATTATTTATAAATTTTTAATGCTATCACATTGCCAATAACCACCAATCATTAAACTGAACTTCTTTCATGGAGAGAAATTAAAAAAAAACTTTTATGGTCCGATTTGAGCATTTCTAATCTGTTGGTCTTCGTGGCTTCATTAAGCATCTGTCGCAGACCGGCTGGGTTCCTGAGGAAAACAGTGTTTATTCGAGTCTTATTCGGTGGTTTATTATTTTGGTGCTTTCTGCTTGCTGATGGATGCATAGCGACTGTCTCAAATTTTTGATAAATAACATCGGAAACAACGTAACAAAATTAAGAGCCAAACCATTTATTGGTAATTATTTAAATTTATAGAGATTTAAAATAAGATGAATAATTTATGAGATACTGTATCTTAAAAAAACGAAGCATATTATTAGTGAATACAACTCATAGATGTTCTGAGCTGAACATGCGTTAGAACAAACTGATTTTAAGGTGTTCATTAGTAATTTTTTAGAAAACTAGATTTTTTTTGCAACACGCTAATCCGTGTTGAAACCATCAGAATATTTAGTATTGTTGAAGTTATCGCTAACATTTTTTGTCAAGATTTATAATCTCTGCATTTCGTTCAATTTCACTAACCAATCCATGAACTGATTTGATAAATTGATTTGGTTGCAACAATACTTTGACAAAAACTCTACTTCGAAGTTTAATAATTTCTTTAATTTAATTTATAGGACTTCGTGTTAAACAATATTTTTAAGAATTTTTTTTCTCTTTTCTTTTTAACAGCGGAAAATAAATTCTTAAGACTTCTTACTCTTGCAACATACCACTGCCTATACGTAAATATTTATTTCTGGAGCCATATTCCAAGTTTTTGAAGAGTTTGTCTTCGTGATTTGTTTATAGTTCTCGCAAACGCAGAGCGAACTGGAATCTTGCATATAAAAACTTAAAATATATTATATTTTTATTAAATAAGTATTTGTTATTTTAATCAATAAATTGTATTAAAAATAGTAAGAGTATTTTATATTTTAAATAATAAAACTTTTCATGTTACCAAAAAATTAATGAAATATTGTTCTATAAAGCTATGCACCCCAGTAAAGTCAATTATACTTCGTACCCACTTATCTACTTGCACTTCTAAAGATATCATCCATAGAATATGTGAAATGCATCGCGGTTTGCGTTTCCCAAATCTGTTAAATGTAAAATCAGACAGTATTTTGTTTTTTATTTCCTCGTTCAATTAATAAAAATGTTTATAAAATATATGAAAACGTGTTTTTTGTATTCCGAGTTATCCAGTATTACAGTTGAAAACTTCAGTTATAAGAGTATCCCTTTTACATTCATTTACTTAACGTTAGAAACAATTTAAATAGTAATTAAATAAACTTTATATCACACGAGAAGGAAACAATGTTACTTTTCATGCAGTCTCACAATATGTGTATGTCGGGTATCTACTTATGTGTTATTGGATATCTACTTAGAAAAATTTTCCTCACGTAGGCAGCACATTTCTCAGTATTCTTACCGATGCAATCGCAGATGTTGTCTGGACAATTTCAAGCTTTTCTCGTATTTTTAAATAATCCAATATTAGTTCTGATAATATTTCAAATTGTTATGAGTAAAATTCTGATACTCTTATCTTTCATTTATTTTTATAAATATGACTGTTATTTTTTGTATCATCGCACTAATGAAGTTATTGGACATCGTTGCGGATCAAATAATTAATATATATGAATTTCAAGACCCTCTCCGATATTCACAGAGACATTCAAAAAAGACTTGTAATCATGAGTCATGTTAAAATTACTATTTGTCTGTACCTCGATTGATAACAGTAAATATATCAGCTGATGTTTCCGTAAAGTTAAGATGATAGACATAGAATATTAATGATTACTGAATATAACAATTTTTACTACAGAATACTCGAATGTAAACCACAAAAGCATTTTTTACAGATTTTGTTTTTTGTTTTTGTTTTCTTCATAAACGTGTAATGAAAACATATCATCGGATTTATTTTACCGATATTTATCTTGGTAAAAATGTTCTCTTAGTAAAAAAGAAAGCCAAAAGCAATAAAAAAAATGTTTATTTGGTCCAGTAGTTTTTTGTTTTTTTTTTTTTCCCCATATCATGCTTCTAATGTCATTAACAACTTGATTCTACGATCAACAACCGGAAATCCGTATTTTCATTGATTTATGAGGATAGCAATGGCGTAGGAGAGTTAAATCACTTAGATATATCGACCATTAGTGTAAGCTGCACTAATTACTTGCACAAAACCTGTAGTTTATGTTACAGAGACGCGTCAAAGGAGCAGTTTGTCGTTGCTTGGTTGGCTATTTAAAGGCCATCAATGACAACGATTATTACAAGAGTAATATATTTTAAAAGTTTCACCGTAAAATGTGGTATATTAGTTTACCTTTTGAGGTTTCAATTAGTTTATATGAAGCACTCGACTGTCAAATAAATGAAGCCTTCACACAATCATATGAATTCATCTATAGTAATGAAATTACTGCATTGTCTCTCGGCTGTCAGGAGAATATGTTAACATGATTATTTCGAAAATATATATATACAAAGTGGCAACTTCAAAATGAACGAAATTTATACCACAGCACAATTTATAACTGCTTTTATCAATAAAATATGATGCTATATATATATATATATATATATATATATTTCTTTCTTTTTATAGAAATTATATCTTAATGCAATAAAGTAATTTAATTACAATTTTATGTTTTTGGCCCACAGTTTTCTATCATGTGATGTCTATGTACAGATTATATCAGATATACGAGAAGTATTTACGGCCTGCTTTATCATCAAAGTGGCTTGTTAATTCATTCTATATTCAAAATATTTAAGGTAAGTGTGTCTGCCAACTTTACTTATTTGTATTTCATAACGGAATATCGTGTTTCACCTATATACAAATGAAAAGAAAATATTACTGTCAACCAAACATGGCTTCAGTTTTCATTGTTTACTTAACTCTCGTCGGAAAAACATTCAGATTCCTACAAAAGTGTCAACAAAGTTGGTTTTCGATTCTCCAGACAGGTGGATATTGGGAAGAAATAAGATCAGCCTGGACAAACAATGACATTAGATGGTCTATAAGTGTGCAAGCATGAGAAGGTAAAAGAGATTTGGGGGTTGATACACATTGAAAATGCCTGCAAATATATATATATATATATATATATATATATATATATATATGTGTGTGTGTGTGTGTGTCTGTGTGTGGATGTGTGTGTCTATGTGTTCTTGTGTGTGGATGTGTTCTTGTGCGTGCATATATGTATGTTTGTGTGTGTAGCTTGTGCATTACAACAAAGTACTTCTTCTAGTCAGCAAATATTCGTACACTGAAAAATCTTAAGGATGAAAAATGATCAGTTTCAAGATAAAAAAAATAAAGAAGTTAAATTTTGTTGTCTTTTCTCGCTGGTTTGAAGTGTCGTTATTTTGAAATGATGAGTGGAAACTATTATTCACAATTCAATGCTAAAATATTTAAAAGTGTAATATACATACATACATACATACATACATATATATATGCATACATACATATATATATATATATATATATATATATATTCATCTCTCTTTCTCTCTCTTTCGCCCACGCGCGGCGTACACACACGCATATATTTCACACATGCACACGGATATATATCGCATACACAATACATGATTGTATATTTTCTTTGACTAAATCTTTCTATCTGTTAGAGTTATAGCTGCATTAAAACAGATTTTTTCAGGGAACAGAAAACGTATACAAGGTATCGTTTCAAAATTTGTCAGACTCTTCAAAACTGCTAGAATTCTAATTCATTCTGTAATTAGGAATGGATGCAAAGTCTTCATATGTGTATGTGTTCAGTAAGTCGACACGCACGTACTGTAATGGTTAACGATTTTAGAACAAGAAAACGTCGAAGCAAGTTCGAATTCTGGTCGACTTTCATTTCGCAAAACTACTCTTGGGAAAGTAATGAATCTGATTTCCCCAGTTATGGGTTAAATGCCAAACTAGACTGGGCTCTCTAATCGTACTTTGCAACCAATCTAGGAGAAGTGAAACGGAATTAAAACCTGAGAAATTCTGTTTGGAGGCCACTTGATTAATTGTGAACCATTTCTCTCTAAGCAGTTCTTGTGAAAAGTGTCACTATTCTAATCAATATATAAGTTTGGATAATCTCGCGGTTCGATTCTAAAAATAAGACCCTCATATATATATATATATATATATATATATATATATATATATATATATATATATAATAAACATGTGTGCATGTGTTTGTGTGCGTATAAGAGCCGACACAGAGGTTAACACTGAGTAGCGATAGTCTGTTCCATGCATTAACGCCATGAAACAGACTGTCGCCTCTAGTTATTGACCTCCGTATACAATCTTATATTTACATACGCAATTATATTGAGCACTTTTACTCATGAATATAACATACCTTAAAACAGGGTATGGTTGAAATACCTCCTATATGAAACTCCCAGAAATACCACCCACATAATAGTAGGACATTAGTTAGATGAAGCCACCATTGCTTATGTGGGAGGTATTTCTGGGAGATATATGTATGAGGCACACACACACACACACACACACACACACGCACACACACATATATATATATATATATATATATATATATATATATATATTAGAAAATCAGTTGATTTTGCTACCTTGGTTTCAAACTTTCGGTATCTTCAGTCGATTTCGGTCAGTTGATTGCCTAACGGTTTATTTTTAAAATAAAGAATTTATAAACGACATATATTTAAAAAAATAAATAAATGAATAAGTGCACGACATGAGGTGTGGTAGGACGCAAGGAGGAGGATGTGAAACTCAAGTGCATTGGAATGTATCGGTGTGGGATTAAATGAAATATGCATACGTCCTTTTTATCCCGTTTCAAATGAACTCAAAAGGAACTTTTCAGTATGTCTACAACAGATCATATTTTCCGATCTTTGTTCAAAAGTTGTTTTTTTTTGGGTGGGGGTGCGTGGAAATGTTATTACAGTCAATTTTATTTTAAGGTTGCTATGATTGTTGTAAACGTTTGCTTTTTTAAAAAAAAATTTCCGAAGGAAAGCCTTAAAAATTTAACTCAACTAGACAAAATTAAAGAAGAAAAATAAAAAAAAGATCCGATTATTTATTGTTCAAATAAAAATAGTGAGTTCATAATTTTTTTTTTTTTTTGAATAAAGCGTTAGAAAATTAATTTACCGAAACTACCTGAAGATATCGAAAGGTTGAAAACAAGAGAGCCAATTCCGTTGATTTCCTAATTTGCTATACTTAAAAGCTATATATGTTAATTTTTTATCCTTTTATATCTGCATAGAGCACTTTTTAATGCTATTGTTCCTGTTCTAATTCAGCTCTGAGCATTAATTTTTTTATTATCATTATTATTATTATTATTATATATGTGTGTGTTTGGTGTGTGGGGGTGTCTATATATGTCTTTGTGTGTGTGTGTGCGTGCGTATATATTTGTGTGTCTATGTATTTAGGTAGAATATCTCTTAAGAATTTCCCCCTGAAAATGATCTTAGATGGAATTGAATGTACCTTGGAAAGTTAAAAAAAATGAAAAAAATTACGGTGCCTTTCTTAATGTATTTAATATCAACCTTAAAAGCTGATCCAAAATAAAATATGTCCATATTATTCAACCAAACATACTCGAATATATATATATATATATATATATATATATATATATATATATATATATATATATATATATATATATATATATATATAGAGAGATTGTGTATATTCATACATATATGTAAATAGACACATCAATGAATTCGTTAACTAATGATAAATAAATAATAGGTTTTGCTGAACAAATATTTATTTCTTCATTACATATCAATGTAATCAACACAACACTTCTATATTAAACATATAGATCGGACATTATACCGTGAAAAAATTACGTAGAATACAAATATATATTCAGTCATTTGTATATAGAATCAAAGTCCATTTTCTGTTTGGTTAAGATTTTACATAAATATGCAAATATTTCCGTAACTAAATGCCTAAGATTTTAAAAAGTCGAAAATCATCTTCCCACTTCCAACGGAGAAGACCCCACCTATGAGATTACCACTCATCAAAGTACTAGCATGCCGTTTCCTAAAATTTCTTATTAAAGAAAACTTCTCTATACCAGCGTGTTTCGTTCCTTGAAGAAATTGATCAAAGTAAATATGAAGATTTTATTACGTAACGGATTTATACAAAGGAATCACGTGGAAGAAAAATAGGCTTTAAAATATTTATAATGCTTGCAGTGGAAGCATAAACTATGAAGTACGATGATATAATTTATTGTCTAATAAACGAAAGTGTTTAATTATTGTTGTTGCTGAATTTGCATATTATTTTGCTTAATTTTTATTTTTTTAATGTATTTATTATTTAATTTTATATATTTTTTTAATTTAATTTACTTATTTCTATGATAATTTATTTATTATAAACATTTAAGGGATTTGAGTTAACTGTTTACTTTTAATTTTTATAGTTGTGTATGTTCAGAAGGAGCATTTCTTTTAAGAAAGTGTATATTAAAAAAAAAAAATCTCAAGGATATAATTTAACATTTTGGCAAGAATCGATAATTGCACTTTCAAGAATTTTTCCTCTAAGTAAGTTAATTTCTCTTTTGATATGTAACGCTTTTTTAAGCGAAGTTGTGGCTGAAATTATTTTTGCTTGTATAACTAATGCATTGAATAAATTGTTATGTAAGATATCTTTCTTATAAATTGTATGACTTAGTATCCTCCACAGTTTATATTTCATTACACAGAAAACTTTATGAATATTTTAAATAATTCTCAAAATAAAAATCTGAAAACTTAATAATATTTTTCCTCCCTGTTACTTCCATGTCTAAATACAAGTTATGAAATAAAATCTCCACATTTACCTTGATAAAGTTCTCAAAGAACGAAACGCGTTTCCTTTCGTCATTGATTTTATTTATATTATCTTTACAGATATATTTATTTATATCTGAATTTAAACACACATACACATACACACACACACACACATACACATACACACACACACACATATATATATATGAAACAAAATGGCTATTTTTGTAGTGATTTTATAACATACTTATGTTATAATTTTTTTTTAAAAAATTATATATATATATATATATATATATATATATATATATATATATATATATATATATATATATATATATATGTATGTGCGTGTACGTTTGTGTATGTATAAAGCATTAGAGTGTGACTTGTAACGGTTCGCTTTGGTGTATGAAAAATATTACGTGAAAAGTACGTTTTTATTCCGATGTATGCAAGCGTTATAAAACGGCTGTATATCTACGTGTGTGGTTTACCTACGCAGATTAGTTTATTTCTCAACAGGTATGTAGGAGAGAGTGCTAGAGTGTATGTGTGGGGCCAAACGCATCTTTGCCCCTTTCAGTTGATGAATTCAGTTCGGCTACATACTGACACTCTGCTCCAATCGACAGTTGATAACCTGTATCATATTACGAGAGTACATCCGCTGGACATGGCCCTCACTTGAGGTCCACTTCCTGCAAAGAAAAAGCGTATTGAAAAAGGACATTTGATCCTGTTTGGGGTCAGATGTGAAAATCACCCATTAACCTTATTGCTTATCGGGATTATATGCAAGAAAGAAAGAAAAAGCTAAGCACAAAAATGTATTTCGAATGTACAAATAGAGAATAGAAAGCTATTCATTCTAGATGGCAGGGCCCCTTGATACATAAACTACTTCTCTTCTTTCTTCCTCTCCACTGCTCATGTGTCAACCGTAAGTTGGCTCTCAGATTACGCATCAGGTGCATTTCTATGTGAGATGGGAACCCCGACCCCACATTTGTTCTTGCAAAGCAAAACATTGAATTGACCAAAATCTATGCAATGTTATAAAAAGATAAAATACATATGAATAGAAAGATAAAATACCAAAGAATAGTCGATATAGACATAACTAATTTACTGTAACTATCTTTCAAGGAGCTGACAATCAACGATAATGAATGAATACAAATAATTTTGAGTTTGATGTTCAGAGAGGCATTATAAATCTGGAGATATAATCCATTCATTTTATGGACATCCATAATCATTTGTTTCTTATTCTTCAGACGTTGAATTTGACACTCTCTACCTAAAATTTTATCCTTTCTATATTCCTTCAAAAACACTTTATCGGAAAAGAAAAATCACCTGATTTTCAGCGAACAGAAGAAAAGCAATTTCGGTGATCGACGTAGTAGAGGTTCAAAACAAACACTAAACACTATTATACACTTGTTCTATGTGCTGTGTCCCATTATATGCTTCTTTTATGTGTTGTGTCCTATTATATGCTTCTTTTATGTGTTGTGTCCTATTATATGCTTCTTCTATGGGATGTTCATGTTTATCTAGAGCTTCCTATCCCTTGCGGCCCTTAGCAGATTTTCTCACTTTACCAAGCATCCTGCCTTCCGTCTGCCATCAATCACACAAGCTGATCAGGAAAGCGGTCGCTGCCTTCCCCTACATTTCTTGCCCTATTCATATTCTATATGATGATCATTTTCTCCAAGCCTTCTTTCTTCATTATGTGTCCAAGAAAGTTCAGTTATCTCTTTCTCTATCTGAGTATAACTCTTCTTTTTCTTGCAATTTTATTTAAGTCTTCCACATTGCTTCCTGACTCCATCTATGGAATTCTCAGCATCCTTCTGTAGAAATACATTTCTACTGCCACCACTGTTCTCTTTATCTGTGATGCAATTGTTCAGCATTCATTGATATATAAGAAGACTGATATCACAAAGCAACTCAACACTTATCTTTTAATGAGATTTCCTGCTTCTTAATATTTTTAAGCATTTGGAATGCATCTTTCGCTAATCCAATACGCGTTAGGATTTCGGTGACGCATTTTCCATCTTTTTTTAAAGTACTTCCCAGATATTTAAACTTCTCTATTTGTTTGATATTGATATCTCTAATTCACAATTTGCATCTTGGAATTTTACTATAGTTTTTTTTTTATCTTTTTACAGTTGATGGGTAGTCCTTTTATCTCACTTTCATTTACTACCAATTCTAGATTTTTCTACAGTTTTCTTTCTGTCTGCCAACAAAACAGTGATATCTACGTATTTTATGTTGTTAAAATTGCGGCCACTGATAATAAATTCATGTATCCACATGCTCTCTTAGGATAGTCTCGTTGTAGAGGTTGAACAAATCATTCTCTTACACCCTTTTGTATTTTTGTGCACCTACTCAATTCATTTTCTATTCGTATGCAAACGATTTGTTCCCAGTATAATTTCTGGATAATTCTAAATTACTTTCCAAACAAATCTAGTTTTCCTAAGAGTTCAAATGGATATTTGTGTTGTAAGCGAATAATTTCCAGTAAGTTTCTGTGATTTTCTTTCTGAAAATTCCCGTAATGTACAGGGTGCGATGCATAAATTCTCGTTTAAATGCGCAAAAACTTCAACATATATTTATCAAAATTACTCAAAAATATCTTGAAAGTAGATTTATTCAATAAAGTCGCCATTGGCTTCAACTACAGCCCCCAGAGGACTTCGGAATCTTCTGCATCTCTTTTGGACGGTCTACTTGTTTAAGTTGGTGAAAGCTGCCATAATCCTTTCTTTCAAATCATCTTTAGTGTTACGAGGAGTTTGGTTGGTCTCTCGCACAACTGAGCCCTACACATAATAATCAAGGTGATTGCAGTTAGGTGGCCTGATGTAAGGGGTGATGTGGTCGCAGAAACTGTTTGACAGCTATGATTGGGTTCTCCCTACGTGGTATGGTGCAGAGTCCTATTGCCAGGACAATACTAACTCCTCAAAGCGCTTGATGTAGGCCTCCGTGTTGAGTCTGAGGCCCTACGGGAAAATGAATGGAGGCAAACCCTCTGTAATGTTCGTTGGAACTTTCGGCGCGAATGCCAAGAAGTACAGCGTTCCGCTTCCAAATTTCTGGCGGACTATTTTGCGTAATAGTGCTCTTTTTGTCACAGAAGGTGCCCAACTGCCCCTACTATACTGTGCAGATGACAAAATAAAAAAGAAACAACGCATCTGCGCGAAATTAAAAATATAGAATGGCGACAATTTACCCTGCATATGATGTCTAAAATATATAAATTTATTTCATTGTTAACACAATTACTCAGGGTAGGTTGACTTTCGCCTTCTGGAGAGAATTAGAAAAATGTCTCATGGAATTGCTTGCGGCTGTAATAATCGCATATTTCCCACCAATGTAACAGATTCAAAACCAGCTATAATTTTGGTATTTCAACTGTGGTTTAAAACAAAAAGCAAACGTTGTTGCCATGGAAATGTATATGAATACATTCTTTCTATTTTTTTTTTTTTACTTCCATTCCACAAAGTTAATTTTAATAGATAAATCATAGTTTCTAAACCACCCATTCCATCATGTTGTACCTGTCTGAGTGCAGGAAAATCAAACTATTGAACATATGTGGAACAAAAGGCCAACTGAAGAATTAAAAATTCCCATTAGTCTAAAAAATTTTAGAACTTTTTTTTCTAAATTAGGTGCAGAGATACTCCAAGATGGATTGTAGCGACTTGGGTAAAGATTGACATTTTTCATTTATTTAATAATAGAGACACTCCATTAAGGTATTATTATTATTATTATTATTATTATTATTATTATTATTATTATTTGCCTCGTTTAAAAACGTGCGTACTGGTTTAATAATCCGTCTCCGAAATGAAGATATATTTGTTAGAAGACAACAAAGATTCACTTTCGTGCATGGTGTAGTGGATAAGGTGATAATTATGAAGACCATTTATAGTTCTTTGTTCGATAGATGTTTCCCACGAGCTAGGCCTCAGGCCAAATTTAGCTTAGTTCAACAAATAGCGATATCTACTTTGTCATTCATCAACAAAATGTAGGCACTCTCGTCCTCGATCAACACATAGATACTGAAATATGCCAAGTTGAAGAGGTCAGCTGAAGGAGAAAGCCACATTTCTTTAGTAGTAGGATATGATCGAAATATTGGTTTTACACAGTACTTTTAATTATTTTCCTTCATTAACTGCATCAATATATATATATATATATATATATATATATATATATATATGTTAGATTTTACATGTAAATTTAACATTTCAATTCCAGCTTATTTATGATTTTTTAATTATTTATCTCGTTTAGTGAAGCTGACTTGAGAAAATATAAATTTAAAATTATAATCTAATTATATTAATTATATATTCCATTTTTCTCTTTGCGCTGGTTTACTGGTGGAGTGTGCTGGGCAAATAAATGCTAATTAATAACAATTCATTACATTACCAATCCACTGCCAAGGAAAACAAAAGGAAAATTATAAACATGTTTCTTTAATTTAAACTAACCTCTTATCTTGACTTTTTCCGGTTAATAGCGAGATAAGTATAATTATTAAGATTCTAAAAGTCAAATTTTGTAGTTTGTTTGAGAAACATTAATTTAAAAAAATATTATATTATATTATTATATACACTTTTTCTCTGGTAAGTGTAGGTGGAGTAGTTGAGGAAAAATAAATGTAAATCACTCATAATTCATTACTTTATCAATATCGAGTTACTTTGAGAAGAAATATAATTAAAAAATTTAAATAGATGGACAAAAAATGGAGCTTTCTTCAGTAATAAATACAGGTTTATATATGCTGGGAGAAAGAGAAATGAGAGAGAGGGTAGAGCCAAAACAATATCTAAACATGAACAAAATATAACCTGGTATTTGATAAAATCCTTGCAATTAAACTGAAAGGGAATCCTTTAAGATATCCATTTTAGTCGTATGTGCACCGACAGTACAAATCACGAAAGAAAAATTGAAAAGTTTTACTACATACTGAAGATGGCTCAGGGCAATTTGTAGGAAACTGCAGTCATCATTGGAAACCTGAATGTTAAAGTATTGAAGGGTTTATATGGTTAAATAGTTGGCAAATTCTGACTAGTACCCGTAATGAAATGAAACCTGGAGAAAAAAGGCTCCAATGTTGCACAGCAAACAACCCGATAATAGCTAACACCTGATTCCAAGAACACCCAAGATAATTATAGCAATGGAGAGCCCAAGTTGAGAAACGAAAAAAACAGATTCACTACAGAACGTTCAATATGAGTTCCAGGTATATCCAAGTGCCGACTGCGAGAACAACCACCTTTCAGTGATGTGTCTAATGTGAAACTACTGAAGATGAAGAGAGTCAATAGAAAAGATTCATGAATGATCCCAATTCCTAAGAGGTGTAAACTAACAGCGTTAACAGTAGATATAGCGATCCAAATGACAATAGAAATACCAAGTGGGAATAATTAAGAGAAGCTTTAGTAACATCAGCAAACGAGATCATTCCAAAGAAAACTAGACAAGGAAAAAAATGGATGACAGATGAAATTCTCGACATGATGAAAAGAAGATATCAAACAATTCCAGTGTATGATACAGGAATTAGAAACAAATGCAAGCAAACAAAGCAGGAATGTCTCAAGGAAAATTAGGCAGAAACATAAAGAATGGACATCATACATAAAGCAGACATACATAAAAGAATCAGAGAATTAACAGGGCAAATAGCATTTCATCGACCAGATGCATAAAATCCAAGGAGGGAACAAGTTAATAGAGAAAGAAAAAATACCATAAATATTAGTGATCGGAAATCATCAATGGCTAAGTTAAACAGCGACACGTTAGAAGTTAGAATTGTAATATAGATGCTAGCATCCTTAGATAACTTCGGTCTGACAAAATTACAGAAATAAGAAATTAAATATACGACAATATACAGTAAAACCTCTTTCATAGCACTGCCGAAGAAGTCAGGTGTAAATATATGTGAGATCCACCAGCCTAATGAAGCACATAACGAAACAAGTGCAGCGATGATTTGTTGAAAATACTAGAGATAAGAATGTGATATGTATGCCTAGAATGATATCAGAAAGAGCAATATAAATGCAGAATGATGTAAAACTTATGCAAATGGATATCTGGACTTATATTAATTTAAACGTTAAAATTTAAAAACTCAAACAAGCATTTTAATTCGCTTCATTCAGTTGTGCGTACATACACATACACACACACACACACATATATATATATATATATATATATATATATATATCAGTTGCTACTAGTTTGTACTTAACTGATTGTTCTTGGTATCCGGGAAGAACTCGAATTTCTTTGATAGAAGATGAAAGAAAGGTAGGTTGATTAAGAAAAGCGGTCATTCAACCTCGGCCAACACCTCCATCTCAAGTGAGAAATAGTTGTATACTTTCGGCCATGGAAATCAGAAAAATTCACTTCAAATTCGCCGTATTGCACCAAAGCATTATTGAAATTAAATCAGTCTACACTGTCCATAAAATGTCAAATCTAAATCCCGATAAGAAGCAATTGATGCATCTACTGTCAGATTCTATAGACAGACACCTACTTCATATTACCTCCTCTCCTTCCTAATATTATTATTATTATTATTATTATTCTCTTGAACACGAGTAGAGATTCCTACCTTGTTTCTTGCTTATGAAGGGGTTTCCGGTTCCTTTCCTTTCCGCAGACCTTAACAGTGATGATGTCATGAATTATGCGACTGTCTTTCAGAGCAGCCTCTCATGATGCTACGCAGGAGTTCCGGCTCCTAACTACCATTCGAGAACAAAAGCCAGAAAACTGCCAATATGGTACCCTCACTATGAAGAGACATTGCCACCATCAGCACACCTCACAAAAAATTCACTTTTATTGCTATATTAGTTAAATGTAACCGCCACTTCTACACCAACATTATCTTTTCTCGCACTTCCCGCTTGTGTAACTCGCTTACGTTTCCTTGCTTCACTGATAATTAAAATCTTCAAAAATTTTAATGCAACGTCAATCGTCATATTCTATCTTCTGAAACCCCTTCCAGCTTTTAATCTGTCCTCGGTCACCCTATACCCAGTCTTTTCTCTCAACTTCACTCTGTGTAACCCACTTCGTAGTAGTGGTAATTCCCGCCTTGCTTGCGATGAAAGGATAAAAAAATAAACAAAGGATGTCGTGAAAGTGTAGATTTTGCAGGCGTTAATGTAGCAGTGAAATATAAGTTCGCTTAAAGATAATAATGGTAAAATGATAACTGTAAGATTAGACTAAGATATTTTTGAGTAGTACAGATCACAATCAAGGAGCTTTAAGCTAAACAGTATAAACATGCAAGACACACTCATATTCCGCTTCTGGAAAGCTGAATTGTGTTCACTTTCCAAAAACATATTTTCAAAGACAAAAGCTTTAATGGTACCTGGTCTTTCCTGATTTAAATCAAATCGCAAACTTATGATCCATCATTAAAATAGCTTCTAATAAAATTGATTCACTGGGACGTAGGAGACAATTTTTCTCTCAATAATCTATCGTACATATCTATAATTCTACCATTCATCCATGCTTAGAATATTGATGCCACATATGGTCTGGTACCCTTGCTATTTACTTTGAGCCCTTTGATAAAATCCAAAGAAATGTCAGCAATATTATCGATCCTGAACTGGCGACTTGGCTCCAGTCACCTTCTCAAAGCCATAAAGTAGCCTCTCTATGTCTTTTCTATAAATACTTTCATAGTCTCTCTATATTTCTGAGATGAGGTATTATGTACAGTATTTACATTAGCCGGACTATTGTCCTCATCTTTGTCGCAATATTTGTCACAACGTTTCGGCCGTTGCACGCTCCGGCCTTCTTCAGGTAGTTGGAATTTCGAACTAAAACCTTTATTTCTATCACTGGGGTAGACTGTTCTAGTTCCACGTGCCATGTTTGATGGATGTCAGTTATCAGTTATCTCCTGCTAATTTTTCCTCTATGTGAAGGGGTTATCAGAGAAAATACAAAGGATCTGCGGTCCATATAACATCAGGACAACCTTCAAAAGCGTGACGACACTTTGCCGATATCTCTCTCGAGTGAGACCCCCCACAGAGGAGAACATGGCTAAAGACTGTGTGTACGCTAACCCGTGCAGCTGCGGAAAGGAATATAAAGGAGAGACACGCCGCCCCCTCAAGGTAAGGCTTCAAGAACACCAGAAAGCTGTAACGCGAGGGGAAGTAGAAAAATCAGGCGTGGCTGACCACATATGGAGGGAGAAGGGAGATTACCGTCCCCTGTGGGGTCATGTCGAGATCATAGACAGGGAACACCATTGGAAAATTCGAAAACTTAAGGAATCAGCACATATGCTAGGCCACAAAAATCTCCTGAGCCGACCAAGCATAGAAATAAATACAATATAGGAACCAGTAATAAGGAGTGCCAGAGAAAAGCAATGATAACAAAGTTGCAATATGAACTCTGGTAAAGACATGCAATGATAACAGCAAAATTGCAATATGAGCACTGGTAAAAAAAATGGTTGCTAAAAACATTAGGTTTATAATACCCAGAAGTTCATAACCAACGACACGTGGCACAGTGGATAAAGGCATTGGTTGGATCCAGTGACAGGCCCGAAGAAGGTGAGTTCAATACCCGGTTAAGGTAGTGGAGAACTTTCAGTGACTTAAGTCCTATGCCAACAGTTTCTTTTCTCGCATGTGGAACTCCCTTCCAGCTCCATACTTTCCAGCCAACGTTAATTTGTAAAAATTTAGATCCACTGCCTGTCTATCGCCCTCCTGATTACTCTTTTCTCTTCCCGTTCATTATTAATGTTTTTGTTCCTAATCCTTCCACACCAAGGAAACACATGTATCTTAGAGACTTTACTGCCTTGCATGGGGTGAAAATTATTTTTTAAAAATTAATATGAAAATGGAGAACAATATCCATGCAAAATTTTTATCTAAGAATCATTAAAACTGAAGCATAATATTTTAATACGAAACAGTAGGGAATTAACAAAATCATTGAATAAAGTGTAATGAGAGATATAGAATGTCTAGGAGTCCATATAAACATGTAAAATAATACAATAATTTATTTCGGTACAGTGTTAAATATATGCACCTATGACCTATATGTCATAGATTTATTTATAAATAAATATTTATGTTGAACTACGTTTTCTTAAATTTTAAAATTTGCTATCGTACAAAAAGGACATTATCAATATTCTTAGGAAGGTTTTATTATAAGCTGAAAGTCTCCTGAAAATTATACCAACAGATGTTTGATACGAATTGTATAATCAATGTTAGAGTAAAAAGATTTTCATCGGACTAAATTGTTTTTACGTTGAATTACGAGGGTAAAGGGACGCTGAGAATTTTATATTTAAATATTTTTGTTTTGTTTTTTTAATATATGTTTTGGGTATATAATCTGGCCGATTTCCTTTAGATTCATTTTCATCTTGTTTATGACTGAATCATTTTTGTTATTAAACATCCCCCATTGTGGTAATAAAATATCTGCAAAGAATGGTAAAACGTTGTAAGAATCTGGACACAAATTTACTGAGGATTATCTAGCAGTTAAAGCAAGTTATAAGCATTTTCGTCTCAGTGAATCTTCTTTTCTATTTTCATTAGAGTAGCATTTTATTAAATCAAAGTTGTGTTCATGACGGAAAGCAACTAATTCATTGCTGATTGCCTGAAATTTGCGTTTTAACACGTGAAACTAGTAGAAGGCAATTAAGTCATATTAATGCTCTGTCATTAAATATGACATTTAGCTCATTTTCCCGGGTGTGCCTTTGTAGAATACTCCCTTAGGCGTTGCTTACTTTGTACATTTACTTAAATTTGATATCCTCTGGTATGGGCGATTTGAGAGCCCGGCAGTGTCGATCACTAATTTGCTTTTCGCATTATGCTCCTTTGCTGAAGCGTAATTGTTTCCCAACCTATCGAGCATTTTTAGTCACGCTTTTTATTTTCTGTTTTTTTTTTTCTTTCTTTCTTTCAAGTTATGGTGATTCTTCGGCGTTTTCATCTTGGCTGAATCGCCATTTCATCCTTGATGAATTTAGTTGCTGTGTGCACATCAGCTACTCTCGCTGTGAAATCTTGAGCTATCGAAAGGTAGAAAATATCCATTTCACCAAAATATAGTAGTGGTCTCTCATTGCCAGGTGGAAAGTAATCATGAAAATCATATATATATATATATATATATATATATATATATATATATATATATATATATAAACACAAGCATGTCAATCTCACACACACAAACACACACGTGCGCACACGCACACGCGCACACACACACACACACACACACACATATATATATATATATATATATATATATATATATATATATATATATAAAATTATAAGGTTTACATTGGAATTTCCGCAGCGAATGAAACAGGTTTTATACCCATAGGCACGCATTTTTCTAACCCTAAACTAAAACGACAGACAGCACTTTCAAAGAAAGATTGGAAATTGAACGAGAACAGGTTGAGCACACATATAGTTTAGAAGATAGGTGTGACTTATGTTTAGAAAGAAAAAATAGAATAATGAAATCTAATAATCAAAGACAACTATTAAATTAGAGAGATAAATTAGTGCTAAAATGTCGACAGAAAAACAAATTCAAATTTCAATAATATAGGTTTAAATAGGTTTACTATATTTTCAATAATATAGGTTTAAATAGGTTTACTATATTTCCATAATATTCACTCCCTCTCTAACTCTTCAAATGTAGAATGTATAACTAATTCTAATTTCTATACTTCCCCCCTCTATAGCCGCTTTCCTTATACTAATTATAATTTATAAACTTTCCCCTAATCTAAGATCTCCCCAACTCATCTTCCATTAATCCCTTACATCCTTTTATTTATATATTTTAAAGTTATTTTTAATCGTTTTTTATTCCTCTTTTAATTTTAAATTAATATTTTATTCTTCATATTCTTCCTAAATTAAATGTCATTTTATAAAAATTCTTCCATTTAAGACAAGTTACTTCCATCCTCTCCTGACCCCTGTCTCGTGTCTTTCCTTTGAATGAAACATTGAAATTCTGTATTTGTTTTACGACTGCTTTTTTTTTCCTATTCGACCTTTCACAGTTAAATTTTTATTTCTGACAAGAACTCAGTACACACCAAGGTTGATAAGACAGACGGCTCATTCTTGGTCTGCCGAAATAGGCTATTCCCCGTATAAGGCGATTTTTATTGTTTATTATTATATATATATATATATATATATATATATATATATATATATATATATATATATATATATATATATATATTTTTTACTGTTGTGAATATTATTTTTATATTAAGCATAAATGAAAATTACTGGTTCTTTAAAAAGCGTAATTAACTTTAAAAATAATCTGAATCAACGTACTTTCAGTAGACATTTATTTTATGCGTATATGTAACCATCAATTCATTTATCTTGTTTAGTATGTTAGGGTGGTTTAAGTGTTTTAAAATGACTAATTTTTCATCAAGCCATAAATTACATCCATGTTATTGATATATTTGGCTTTAGCTATAACATCCCACGTAATGATGGGTCAATTACCACCATTCTTTAATTGCCAGAAATCTTTGGAGATAGAAGTGTTGTTTATGTATTTTATATTGCCTAAAGTTGTTCAATAATGGTAGAAACGAAATGTCCAAGTATTTTCAATGGAATCAAAATAAAATTTGATGTCGTTACCGGAATGTGTGCTAGTTCGATATACAATAAAATCGGTCATACATTGGCCGTTTAAGGAACAGATCATATTTTTTCGGCTGTTGTATTTATTTTTTTTTTAAATTAATTTTTTTGTCTTCGTTGGACTGTTTGTTATTTTGAAATATAGATTTATCGATGTTACTAACGCAGCTATAACTGATCTTAACATTATTTTTGTTAAAAATCTTTTTTAATCATTTATTAAAGTGCTTATGAAGTGGATTTAGGAAAATTCTTCGTTTGAACATTACGATTAAAAGGTAGATTAAATCATATTCTGTTATGACTACGGTATTTCTGTTTATTTTTACCTTTTTGTTCTTTAGTTAATACTTTAAATTTACTTTATGGTTATTTAATTCTAAAGCTTTTATATATTTCATTTCATTATTATCAAATATTTTCTTTATTGCTGTAGTTTGTAGATAATCCGTTTTACCTCGTGAACTATATATTTATTAATATATAATACCTCTGTTTAATTACAGAGAACACAGTTTTATTAACAGCAGCACTATACGTGCGAGATATATATATATATATATATATATATATATATATATATATATATATGATGGACTCTCCCGTCGTATTCAAGCAGCTTAGTTACTAGGGACCGATATATGATTTGATTATAGTAGTGAAGGCTTTGCGCACAAACAACCACACTTGTTGAAGAGCTGAATATAGAGACTTGGTGCCACAAGGTCCCTAAACAACCCTCCGCAGGTTTTGAATTCACAGTTGTCCTTCTCTTAGACCAGTTGCCATCCCAGCCTGTCCTGCTATTTACCTATAGCTGGAGGGAGAAAAAGAGGATTAATACCCTTTCCCAAGTGTATTAGCACGTAAGTGAATGTAAATGCGAACTCGGCTCCTCAATCCGAGCCGCTATCCACTACTCCTATATATATATATATATATATATATATATATATATATATATATATATAAACTTACTCAATTGACATTTCCCAACACCAGCCAAGTGAAAGCATTTCAAGCTAGGTGACCGAGTTTACATGCAGTGTCATTCCTGCTCCATTAAATCAAGTATTTCGATGAAATCAAGTACGTCATAACCACAATAAAACTTAGTATAAGAGGGGAGTGTTGGAAAAGCAATCCTTCTCTCATGAGATTATACTTTGAGCGATACTTGAATTTATATATACATAGGTTCTCATACATTATAAATACAAATTTATGAGGAATTAATGAATTTTTATTTCTTATTGCAATATACATTATATTTTGAGAGCACACCATGAGATGAGATTGCAGTGGAAATATGATGTAGAGCATGGCGAGGTTCTTGCATCATCACGTTTCTCAGCCTACTTCGCTGAGCTCTTATCTTATGCCTTCAAAGACTGTGAGGTTGAAATCCCTTTGTGATATAGAACATCAGGAAGATTGTTCAATCTCAGAAGTTTCGACACCAAATCCAAGTACCCAGAGTGTCTGATTTGCTGTGTACACATAATGCCGATTCTGTAGCACAATCGGACGAAGATTTGCAACGTATAATGGATTGCTTCTCTGCCGTCGGCGAAGCTTTTGGATTATTATACAAATGTAATGTTCTCCCTTCTATCTGGTGCGCCATAAAAAGAGCCTACAACATTCGTGAAATATAGTATGCAATAGGTTGTTGACATTTTCCTATACCTTGAAAGTACAAAAGACAGTGTCCTGGATGCTGAGATTTTTTCATGCATTCAGAAGGCAAATATTGCATTTGGTAAACTGGAAAGTAGAGATTGGCCAGATAGAACAATTACCATCAAGACTAAAGTAAGTGTATATTCGGCATGAGCCTTAACATCCCTGCTTTGATCTTCTGAAAAAGGGACAGCATATCGGAGGTACACAAAATGTCTTGAGCGAATCCACCAAATATACCTGGGACGCATCCTTAACATCAAATGGCAGCTTTTGATTCCAGAAATTCTTGTACTCCAAAGCTCTGAATGCAACAATATTGAAACACTAAAAATCTTCAACCAGGCCACGTTGTGTGAATGAGGGTTAAACAGATTATCCGGGTAACTGAAGACAGGAATATGTTCACAACACAAAACCTAGAAAGAACTTTAAAGATAATTTGCAGTATATTCTGAATGCATTGCATATAGGTGTGTATCGATGGAAAGAACTGACTTTAAATCTTACAGAAAGTAGGTACTTTATAAGAGAGGGTTACAATAAATTTAAGGTTGAATGTCTCAGGTACTCACTCCGATTTGCCAACTCATATGCAATCTTGGAAAGGTGACGTGCGTGAGCGCATGCTGCTGTCGAGGGAAGGTTATGTAGACAATCTTAAAATGTCATCATAACAACCAGAAGCAAGCAAGCTATGCCAACCTACATTATAGTCTTGCCAACTATACCTGGGTTGTCCGCAACAAGTTTTGCAGAGCATCATCTGGACTGATGAGGCACATGGATGTACCCAAATGAGTTGTATGGTATGCAGATCCAATTTACCTAATCAAAGTTACAGAGTTTATCGATTATATATGCATGATACCTATGAAATCGAATGCGGGTCTCACATAGTCACCGAAACGCGACGAAGGGAAGCCATTACAAGTGACGCGAAGGGGGATGATGTGGCTCTCATATAAGTAAGAGCTAGTAATCACCATGTATATATAATAGACATTCTATTAATTAATTGACATTCTCTATTAAATGTAATAATCAATATTTCTAAATTACGAAAAGTCTTCCTCAAACTTGGCTGTTGCAGATGCAAAAATATCCAAAATCAACGCTGTGGCTTTGTTTTCGACTCTTATCAGTAATTTTCAGTGGTGTATACAAGTAAATTAAGGTGAACAAAATGAAAAGTGCCTTAAATGGCATTATATTTTTATCAATTGAATTGGATGTATCGAAGTGCAGAATACATTTGGGCTACATGCTACGAAAAAATGTATCAGTAATGTGCAATCATGTGTTTTATTTTTTCATTGGAGAATCCAGGGTTAAAGGCTATAAATATTTCTATTGACATGTGGATGTTTTTGTTAGATATATATGGCTTCAATAATCTTTAGTCTTTATTTTGCTATTGTCACGTATTTTAGTGTTATTTATAAAGTATTGTATAATGTTCTTGTGGAGCTTGTTCATGTGCTATCTAATAGCACTTTGTTCGGATAAATGACACGTTTCTGCTTCATATATTGCATATTATTAACAAAGTTGCAATCTCAAACTGGATTGACTTTTGTTAATTTATCTGATTGATCAGAACCTGACAATAGATTAAATATATATATATATATATATATATATATATATATATATATATATATATATATATATATATATATGTGGGGTGTGTGTGTGTGCGTGCACGTGTGTGTTCTTTATTTCGTTTTATCCATTTGTCGAATTTCTTCCTATCCATATCTGATCTACCTTTGATCTTCAACTCATCTATTTATATATATATATATATATATATATATATATATATATATATATATATATATATATATATATATATATATATATGTATGTATGTATATGCATATATATATATATATATATATATATATATATATATATATATATATAAAAACATGAAAAGATTACTCAAATTTTACATCTCAATTATATCCCGACTTCGAAGTTACTTGGTAAAATGTGTGTGACTGCGTGTGTACATTCTAGAAATAAAATAATCGTTACAATTATGTCAATTTATGAAAGAACGATGAAAAAGGTATCAACATGGATTTTAGCTGCTACTGCCTAGAAAAATAAAGCAATATTTAACCAAGTTTTATCTTATTTTTCTGTTTCTTTAAGCGACATATCAGTGACGAAATATTTTGTCAAACGGAATGGGAAATAATGGAATCACCTCGAATGTCAAACCTCATTTAGCTTATTTGCCTTGAATACCAGGATACAAAACAGATTTTTACCAGCGCTTGAAATCGACAACTGTCACCAGAAGGAAATACATAACTATACATTCTACACAAGTTACTAGGAAAAAATATAACATTATTCTGCATTGGAATGTACATGCATGTAATTCATATAGTATGATTTAATATTGCTTATACTTCTCCTACTTATTCTATTCCATTCCTGCCACTGTTACTACTACTAATACTAGTAATAATAAATGGCAGTGTGCAGTAGCGTAACGAATATGAACCTAAAAATAGATTCGTCGAACAGAGTTCTCATTTAAGCTGACACAGTTTAGGTATTTAGAAAGGTATGTATCATCAATGGGTAACCTGAAAGATTTTTTTTTGTTATTGATATGGTAAAATGTTTAATGGAAAGATCAGATGGAAACAGAAACTATGGGAAAACCAGCGTGTTTTATCTCCTTTGCTATCTCAAAATTTAACAACAGAATCTTATTACTAACATAATCAAACTTGAGTGAGGCAGGTAATAATAATATCACGAATAATATTTGTAATTTGATTACTTGTAGTATTAATAAATATAATAGAAACCTGTCAGTAATTCTTAGATTTTCTTAAAAGCACGAGTATCAAGTTTTATGCAAAGGCACTTGTGGAAAGTTCAAATACTATTTTAAATCATTTCCGTTAATATTGTCTGTACAAGCATTTAGCGCAATTTTGAAGTCTATTAAGAGAATTAATGTTGCGTACGTACATGGATTCATGTAGAAATTTGTAAATGACTATCAAGATCCTAGACCTATGTAGAAGATCAGTGAGATTTACTGACTCACATCCTATTTAATAAGCTTAGGGCAAGTTAGCATTTTTAACGGCGCCGTCAGCCTGAAAAATGAATAATTCGCGCACTTTTCCATGAAATCACTCTCGAGCTGAACTTTGAGAGTTGATTTTGCCATCAGCGAAAGCACTGAATATTGGCTAACGGCCTAAGGGAAAACATTTCTCTGATCAGAAATGAATGGTAAAGCAACCAAAAGTAAAGCAGATTCTTTCCTAGACTAAGTATCACTTGGAGATGGTGTGTCATCTCGAAATCTTCCGTCTATCCCTTAGGCTCAGTAATATTTTCTCCTTTTTATTTTACTTTGTCTTTGCCTACACTTTGATGATCTTTCCTGTCAACTCTTTAGTGTATTCGTGTCGACCACTGGTTAAGCTCAGCCTCTCATGAAAGACAATGGCGCATCTTACTATATACAGCGCCATTACAACTGCCATCTCGAATGAAGCCCTTGACTGAAGTCTGCTTCAGGGTATGAAATATTCACGTCCTCGTTCAACCAATTTGCTTTGGTGAAAAAGCAGCTATGCTGCAGCTTTACCATTCTCGCCTGTCTCTTCAGTTCCCTGCTATCACACACAAATAATATACCGAGCAACACAAAGTCCTTACCTCAATTTTGGATAATTCTAACCACATGAACATTCAGCGTGGCTTAAATGAACGCTAACAAAGTCATGAGAAAGCTTCAGATTTTCAGTTATTAAAAAAATAACTGTAAAAAATTACAGAACAGTTTTACATCATCGTGACCTCATGTTCGCCGATACCTGGGATTAAATATCACAGATCAAACAATGTTACTTGTTCGTTTCCTACTAAAAAAAATGAAAATTAGAAACTGTAAATCATTTGAAAACATGCATCGAAATTTTTAATCTTATCATAATCTTAGAACTTTTCTGTCAGAGGATTTACTTCTCAACAAGAACTAAGGACTTTTTCTCTTAATTCGAAAACAGATGCTATGGCATTTGCTTGTTTCGTCAGGCTGGTCGTATACCAACTACATATTCAAACAGAGAAATCTTGTTCACTAAAGCATTTAATCTTATTACATGAACTGAATAACCTAGGAAATATATAATAATATTTCTAGTGCATGATTAACAATCAACACAGTAGAGACGCCACGACAAATTTTCATGGAAAATTAAAATTCAAAATTAAAATATCTGAGAAGATTTGAAGCAACTGTGATTAATAAACGCGTTGAACTAAAGTAACACATTTGAAGAAATAATCTGTATACATTTCGAAACTTGTGGTAAAAACTAATGAAGTTTTTACTTATTAGTAAAGAAGAGGAATTCTGCTAAGAAGAAGAGAAAATAATAGCTGAATTTGAATATGTTTTGCTGCTTTGTTCTATCGACAAAATATACGAAACAAAGAATGAATGACAAAATCTTCTCCTCCGTTGTTTAATTTACACGTTATAATATACACGTTTCATTAGAGAATACATTTGGGAAAATTATGACATAAAATATCAAGAAAATTGCATATTTCAACTGTTCTTTTTGCAAAATCATTTCTACATTACCCTTTCTATGCATTCAGTTCGCATTTCTGCATATCAGAAAATAGATTAGGCTCCCATTAAATCACTATTCAGTTCAAAAATAGTCGTATGAAGAAACACTTCAGGGCCATCATACTATGTAAGTAAAGCATCTTGGAAAATTTTGGTAACATAGTATTTTAATCGTCACTTATGGTTAAATTTACAATGAGAGACCAAGCAAATATAGGAATGATATAGCGGCCTCATATTATATAAACTATATAAAAGTATGTAACTACTCGCAATCTACATAAAAATATCTAAATATTATATAAGTTATCTGTCATTTAAAATAAGGGAGACGACGATTAAAAGAACGATTTGTCCAACATTTAAGCTAATTATACTTAAAGTGCGCAGCAAGACATATATGCTTTATTTTGTGCCTGTTGCAAAACGGCTTTAAAGAATGTTTTCCTTACGATCTATAGAGGCTCAGTCATTAGGTTTTGATATTAGATATGGCTTAGAGTATTTTTCAGTTACATATGCATTTGATTATATATATATTCTTGTTTCCAAAAAATTGGTATAATTTTGTAGTCCAATATCAGTCAATTCCTGCTCAAATTTTAACAAAATGTGTAAAACCTAAGTTGACTGTGCAGACTTAATGAGAAACTTCCAGGAAAATGGACCTGGCGTGCCAATGATAATGTCAATGTACTGCTGCAATGGCCACCAAATTCACCTTACTTGACACCTTTAGATTTTTTTTCTATGGGCTATGTGAAGAATCTTTAAGTATACAAGTACGAAAAAATGCAGAGAAACTTTTTGTCGTTAATAAAAAAAAACAGACGACATGCGTTTAACGGGTGTCAGAATTCATTGAAAAATACACCCCTACTCTCCCTAAACTTAACCTCATTTTCGAACGTAACTCATAATTGATACAAGAATAGTTAATAGCTACCGCCCCTCTCTGAATGATTGGATTTCTCTGTATCCTTGGAAACAATTATGAATTTATATGTGCGTTTAAAACCCAGCAAATTTAAAAATAAGTTATTCCAAAATTCGCTTGAAGATGAAACAGAACTAATGCTTTTAATTTAATTATATAATTAAATTTGAATTTATAGCTTCAGTTTTTGAAACATGGTTGTTACTGTGTAGCGAAGAAACCATATTTTAAATCAGTTAATTCATAATATTTATGATTTGTGAATTTACATTGAGATCTATTTTGTAAAAATAAAAAAAAAATATCAATAACACCGGATTCTATATCATACTGTTGTTTTTTCTCTCTCTCTCTCTCTCTCTCTCTCTATATATATATATATATATATATATATATATATATATATATAAACTCTTTATTCTACATACAACACCATCACAACACCATACCAGGAGTGTTGAAACAAAATGGCTATTTTTGTAGTGATTTTTCTTAAGGGGTCCACCACTTTTATACAAGTGGACTCGCCTAGTGTGTACTTCTACAGCTGCCGGTGAATACACGAGAGTGATACGGTGATACAGTGAGAGAGTGAGAGTGAGAGTGTGCGGTAACCGCTTTGTAAGAGTCACAGTTGCGAGCACGTAGACTCAGAAGGAAGTCATACTTCGATACTGAATTTACCAGACTATATATATATTATTATTGCTACTAACCGCATTTCTGGATCTACTAACCGTATTACCAATTGTATTATTACGTCAATACATTTATTTGCTATATTTCATTCCTGCGTTTTCGAATAAATTATATATATATATATATATATATATATATATATATGTGTGTGTGTGTGTGTGTGTGTGTGTGTGTGTGTGTGTGTGTGTGTGTGTGTGTAGTCTTTTGCTAACCATTCTCAACTTTTCATACTGAATATTGGCTATCATTTTCAACACTTCATTTTAATTTCTGATTAATCAGAGGTTTCCATAAAAGTTAATAGAAAGTTACTAAAGGTTACGTTTAATCACTTGAGAAATTATACAATAATTGAAAAAATGGACGAAAGTAACATTCATTCATTGAACAGACTGAATTATAAATCATATTAGAGTAAATTTCTTTGCTCAACAGTTAAACAATTGAAAATTGAAATTTCTGCGTGTAGAAACCATTTGTGATCCATGAGTTGCAAAACATGAAATATGTTGTGTGTTTCGGGTTTCTGAGAAACTTATCAACTTATCAACTGCTCGCTTGATATGCTGCCATTTCTTCTTTTTCTATAATTTTCTGCAAAACAAAAAGAACATTCTCTTTATTTAGGGTAGAAGCCCATTATATAGATCTGTTGAAACGTCGACGTAATAGAAAAACAACAGAAAAAGAATTCGAGAAATCTTATCAGTACTTGGAATATTAAAAAATAAAATATATACAAGTTAAATAACCACTTACTGTTAAGCGTCTAGTAACCTATGCATCTATGTAGTATAGGTACCTCGATGAGATCGCTAAACAAAGAGCATAGCATGATGAAAAAGACGCCAAACTTGACGAACACAAAATTTTATCGTCTAAATGCTTATTTTACTATTAAAAGGAAGGACCAAAGTTTTTTTAATTGTTTTTTTTTTTTTTAACATTTTTCCTTCTTTTTAGAACATTCTAAATTTTGATTACAAAACCTTGTTTCTCTTTGTATCACCGGAACTAGTAAAAAACATATACAATTTTTAGCACTTTTTTTTTTGTATCACACATTAATTTGGAAAATCTTGCAAAAATAAAAATAATTGTCGGATGTTAATGAAACTTTCAGAAACTATTCACTGATGATTGAAATTATTATAAATATGTTTTTTTTTATTATTAAATTCATGGCAGAAATATTTTTTTATATATTTATTACCCCCCATTACTAATTTTATAAAAACGCTAGAAATTCGATCGCATCGAGTTTAGTGATTACAAAAGTTAAAAGCACAAGGCTTTGAGGAATGCAAATCATGTTTTTTGGAGGGTGTTTTTAATTGGACCCCCTACCTGAAAATCATCTCTGAATTGTAACATACAAAAATTCAATAAAACAAAGATATTATTTAATTTCAAATGCTTTTATTTGCTTTTAGTTGTTTTTATGAATATGGACAATGTTTTATGAAAGCAAAAACATTTTTCGATGAAAAATGAATTTTTTAATACAATTATTTGTTATTTCTTTAATTATAATAGATTTTTACATTTAAGTTGTTAACATATTATAAATCGGTTTGCCTAAGTGTCCTTATGAGATAGATCTTTTTTTAGCGCGTTGTAAATTGTATCATTTTGACTAATCAGAAGACCGCAGTAATTAAGAAATGTAATTTTGTGTTTATAATCGGGCTGTAATTATAAAGTACGGAAGACCAACCAGAATGCAATTAAGTTGCGTTATTTGAGTTAAGCATTGTTCTTTGCTGTTAATGCCTTTACTTTTACGAAACACGTGTGGAGAAGTTAATTTGATTTTTCAATTTCAACTGAGAAGGGTACCTACAATTATCAGTATCATCTTATGAAATTTATATGATCTTATTTTTATATTAATCTCAGTTATGACATTTTTCCATAAATGAAATATCAAAATTAATAATAAAATGAATGGAAATACAACACAATAAATGTAATAAATGTATATAAAATTATAGTATTTTATGTGCGCTTCTGATAAAATTTCATGAGAAAGGTACCTATAAATTAATTAGATACCTTTCTTATGAAATATCAAATTTAATCTCAGTCTTAACAGTCTTATTTTAATTTCTTTAGAATATATTTTCCATAAAGCATCGTAAACGTAAAGGTGAAAGCTAAGTACAAAAAATTAGTGCGCTGAAAGTTTCCTTAAAAATAACGAGGTAAATAATTTGTTCACTTAAATGTAAATAATTTCACTTTTCTCCTTCCAGAGAACAAATTATTCTCACGGAATGCGTCAATATGTCATTCATCACCTGTCAAGTGAGGCGAAAGTGTATGACCTGCTTTGTTTTATTTTCAATCTCCCCCTTTTCGGCGCAGAAGCTAAGTTAAGCTTTGTTCAAAATATTTTAAATAAACATTATAATTTCTGATTTTTTTAAAACAAGTTTTGAAAATATAATTGATTTTTAAAAGAATTTCAAAGTGAGATTTTCATCTTTTTTTATAAAATGGAAAAAATGGACGCCATGATCGATTATCTGTTAATTTTGCTAACACAAAAAAAAAAAACCAAGGTTTTTAACGAAAATTTTGGACATGCTCAGAACGGTTAAAATATGTAAAAAATACCCCCAAAATACTTTGACCGTTTCATTTTAATAATAACATAAACATTTAGGCGATAAAATTTTGTTTTCGTCAAGTTTGACGTCTTTTTCATCATGCTATGCTTTCCTTTAGCGATCTCATGGAGGTACCTAATGTATCTATATCACTCACCCTTCCCTTTCACACACACACATACATACAAACACAAACACATACATACATTTCTAGAGAGAGAAAGAGAAAAAGATTGAGAATAAGAAAGAAAGAAAGAAAGAAAGAAAGAAAGAAAGAAAGAAAGAAAGAAAGAAAGGAGAAAAAGGCATTGTGGAGGAATGGATAACGGAGAAGCCGAGTTCGAATTCCAGCCCGAGTTCGGATACCAATAGATTTCATTACATTCACTTAAGTGTTAATACCCTTGGGAAACGTATGAATTCATCTCTTCTCTCACCCCCCCCAACTATGGGTAAATGGCAAGATCGTATAGCCTTGGGTGGCGAACGGTCGAAGTGGACAACTCTGAATGCGGTGGGTCGTTGGAGAAATTGTCGTATACTGTTCACCAGCTCTCTTTATTCGGCTCTTCCAAAAGTGTGTCTGGTTCTGCACTAACCATTACCACTATAATGAAAAGATATATGTGACTAGTCTGGCTATTGATTCTAAGAACTAAGCTGCTTGAAAACGACGAGAGAGTACAGTAGTGTGTGTGTGTGTGTGTGCACACTCGCGTGTGTGTGTGTGTGTGTGTGTGTGTGTGTGTGTGTGTGTGTGTGTGTGTGTGTGTGTGTGTGTGTGTGTGTGTGTGTGTATTGTTTATAATTTTAAATATTTAAATATTGGAAGAATGGTCAATATAGATGATAGGTGATAGATCGTGTGTAGATATAGGCAATGTGTTCATAATTCATACACAAGAGGCGAGAGGAATTAATATTAAAGACTTAATTAAGTTACATATTTTAAAAATAATTAAATATAATTCCATTTATTACTTAATATGTAAATGATTCATTATGTAATTGTCTTTAGGGAGAATAATGCAAAGAAGTTTATTCCATAAACCTGAATATAACGAAAAGTATTTCATGTTTCTGGTAGTTTCCAACTGTATAAAATCTACAGACAGAACAGTGAATCTTCTCATTCTGTAATCAACGGTCTAGTCACTCACACAACAAATTCCTGTTACTCAAAGATAGCACACCGGGGCTTTCCAAATGAACTAGGAATCTGAAATCAGGTTGAGTTCCATTAGAATGACCTCGAGAAAGTAGTCTATTCTTGTCTACTTTATGAAACTTGAGTTTATCAAATAAGAAAAAAATTAAATTTATGAGGTTTAATATAAATGCATATAAAGTGGCATTGTGCTAAATAAAGCAATGCTTAGATTATATATATATATGTATGTGTGTGTGTTCTTGTGAGTAACTATATATAGAGAAAGAGAAAAAATATTTTACAAAAAAGTAGAATAAATCTTTACACCTACACTTTACACAAGCGTGCGAGTGAGAGTAAGTGAGTGAGTGAGTGAGTGAGTGAGTGAATGAGTGAATGAGTGAGGGGGTAAAAATAAAGCGAGAAAGTCACGTTTGTCTGGTGAAAATAGTTTTAGGTGTTTTCACCCATATTCACCATTTTTAAGAAGCATCTTCGGAACACTGCACAAAAGACCTCATTCTTTTTTTACTATAGAAGTTTTAATTTTCTACGCCATTCGTAAAAATGTTAAATATAAATTGCGAAGAACGTTGGCAGACACACACAAACACACACACACACATCCAAATATAGATATTGAGTTGGGTCATAAATAATTTCCGTTTTTGTTTTTCAACTTTAATCTTCACAATATTACAACTGTTTCCCCAAAACGAAAACAGCCTAATGCAGTCACACACACACACATACACACACAGAGACATACATACATACATACATACATACATATATATATATATATATATATATATATATATACTCACGAACCAACGTAGACATATATCAGTAAAATGAATTAAAGACGCAAGCGAATAATACCACCACTATCCGTTTCACGTTGTGTGATCATGTTTTTTTTGTTTCTTGTTTTTTTAAATATTATTGGCTTGTGTTTACTGGTGCCCCCTCGGTGTCAACATCTATGCTGCTATAAATCTGTCGCAACAAAATCTGCAAAAATAAAAAAAATATAATCAACATGAAAAAATAACAAAAATATCTGCATAACAAAAAAGTATGGATTCTGTATTGAAAGAATAAAAGGGTGAATGTTTTGACGCAGAGGTTTAGAGAAGCAAACAAGGACTAGTTGCAAACCTGCTTTTCAAAGATGTGTGGAGGTTATACATTATATTTTGCTCAATTAAAATTTACGATTTTTTTCTATTATACGCATGACAATTATACGTAAATACATAATAGAAATATTGATAGAATACAAAATAAAAACGATGTACTCCTGGGTCAATTTAAATATTAACACTGTGTGGCACAACTCAACAAAACAGTCTCAAAATGTGAATGTCAGTTGACTCCGAGTGGCCCGGTTGCGAGTAAAACATGAAGAGCAACTCATATCAGTGACATACGACATACAAATATTAAAAGGTTAATGCTGTTTAGCTATAGGGTCTAGGGAATTTCGATTCTTGTTTCCACAGGGAATGATAAAATGCGACTTTCAAAGAGGCAAATGTCGAAGCAGCAATTCACGGGAGACAGTAAGCAGAGTGAGAGATGATAAAGGAAAACAACATCAGTACAAATAAGCTACATGCAAACAATAAGCGTAATAAGTAGAGAGTACAATTAAAATAATGTGCACTCATCAAAAGCAAGATTTTTATGTACCTGATGGAGAAGAATGTATAATAGTGATACATAAATATATAGATGTATATTTATTAATGGAGAAGATAAAGTTAGACGAGTGATGATACTGAAATCAATGAAAATATTGAAAGGTTCAAAGGGTGATTTGAAAATCAAAATTTGATTATTGATCTTCAATCTGAAAGGGCATTTTGGTATTGAAACAACTGTGGGTCAATTATCAACAAATATATACACTAAATTTTATTTTTAACTAATGTTAACATGCTGAAGGAGAAATTTCAGAAGCATTTTTAAAGTTTTTTCATTAACGTGGGTATATTTTGATGAGATTTTTAGCACTCTAATTTAAATTGCATCTATGTTCTCTCACCTTTTCATGCTATGATAGAAGATTAATGAACTTCCCGAAAGCTACAAGATTTATCGTTTTTTTTATTTTGTTTTCTGGTACTAACACTTACGTCTTTCATATAGTTATCTTTCTCTCCTTTTACCAATAGATTTGCAACTTTCTGGTAGGGCTAATACAAGATACAAATTCCGTGTTCTGTTTTCAATAATCCCCAACTTTCTTCAGATTTAAATCGTTATTCTTAATAAAGACACCAATATTACTTAGGAGCCTTAGCTAATAGTAACTCTCGTGAAAACTGAAGATTTTCCTCAGATTTCTTGATGACTCGTGTGGTGTTCTTGTCTGAAGAATTTCAATTATTCTCCAGATTTCTATCAGTTCCAATACATTTTCATAGATCTTCGGTCCATTCCCTTTTCTTTAATATTTTTAGCTTAATATTCTGGAAAAGAACACAATATTTTACTATGGATACACCCGATGAGGGGATGCCTCTGATTTTATTCCTTTGATTTATACTGTCTTGAAAAATTCCTTCTCATCAGATTATCTTTCCTTGTTTATTTTCATTTATTGCATATTTCTCCAACAATTGCAAATATTGAGCTTTATGTTTGGAATGCAAACTCCGAACTATTTCCCTTTTCTATTGGATTTCCTTTTTTTTCATTACTTTTTGTATAAAAAACTGTTAAATTTTGCTAAATTTTCTGCTTGAACTAATAGTTCCATAACCTCTTTGTTCCATGCTAGTTTATTTTAACAAGCAATGTTTTGTTTCTTTTTTTTTTTTACATTGTTTTTTTCTTCATTTTTTTCGGTTTAATTCATTTTCAAATTGAGCTCGGCAAGGACAGTTACGCCACTAAACTGGCCTGTCCTTCTTGCCTGGTATAAGACAATCAGATTTGGTCTTGTTGCTAGAATGGAATTGAGGTTGATCAAAACTTTCTTGTTATTTTCTGTTTATTTTGAAGTAGCTAGTTAATTCCACTATTTAAAATAATGGTAGGTATCTCTATTCAAGCACGAGTACCCATTAAATATATAGAATATTGTAATAAGAAATGATATTGAATTACAATATATCCATTGTTTTGAAATTACTTTGTTTATGTTTCAGGTAAAAAAATAAAGTTTTTCAAATTTAAGCTTCGAAATCGCAACGAAATATGCGCATTTCTTAAATAGGGTAATTGAGTTTTGCTTTGCTATGATTGCTTCTTATATCTTAGTGATAAAAAATACCTGGTTTGAAAGTGTTTGAAATGGGATAGTTTCGACAAGTCACATTATTATCTTCAATAAGTCTTTCGATATCTAGGTCAGTAGTTATTAATATCACAATTTAATATAAAACAGGTACATACTAAATATAACTTGTTTTTAGTTCTCCAGTAGTTTTTATATTATTTATTTGCAGCAGATTTTTAACTGCACATCAAAACAACTTAGATACTCCTTTGAGGCTACAAATAAAACTTCTTGTTCGTACAAGATTAATATTAATAATGGTATTAATATCTCAAAGTGAGATCATGAACTAAATCTGAATAATCAGTGATTAAATAATCAAAATTTGATTCTCCTCTTATTATTATTTCTGTCGCGTGTTTTTTTCTTCTTTAATTATTTTCAGACGGAGATCTTCTATTATGGGTTGTTTTCCATTACGTCACGCGATCTTAGACATATAACACCAATAGCAGAAAATTTACAGCGCCAAGCAACGCAGACTTCTGAAGTAATGTGATACGAAGCTTTATTACTATTTCTTTTCTTTCACTAAACTAAATTCTACCTTTGGCTTTCAAATGACCTTCCCTTAAACTTTGACTTCCAACTACTGTGGACACTGCCTCCTGAGAGAAATAACAACTACATGATGTCAATTTTTCTACCATGTATTTTTCATCTTCAACAGCCATGTCCCTAATATATTTTTCAGTAACGTTTTTTCTCACTCCCACTTCCGATTTTGCTTTCAGTCTCTTTTTTTTATTTCCGAGGCCACAAAACCGCGCCCAGCCGACGACCCATATATGCTAGGCCCATTACCCTGGCAAATAAGCAATCCCAACAATTACCAATGAGAAATGACCCCCCACCGGTTCCACCCTTAAATGTTAGTATCGAAAGAGAATTTTGCCAAAAGTGATTAGCTAATGGGGGCTGTAACCTTACTTCGTGACTCCAACCTTTAGTTATTATAGGCTCAACTGCGACATGCCACAAGCGGTAATTTTAGTTCTGATAGATGAACGAAAGGCAGAGAGCGACTTGACAGACATTTTGACCAGTCTATGGACAGCGTGAAACAAAAGTCATGGTCGACTGTAAGGTTGAAAAGCGTAAATCCATAGCGAGAGAGTAAGAGAGAGAGAGAGAGAGAGAGAGAGGGAGAGAGAGAGAGAGCGAGCGACAGAGAAATATTTATGCATTCCTAGTCAGGGGAGCGGCTATTTTAGCCAGAAGATTTAACTCCTTTAGGGGATCCATAGATATACATCAGCGTTGTTCGTAGAGACTTCATTAAATATTTATGGTAATACCATCTCGTTGATGGGTGCGTTCGCTCGGAGGCATCCAATAACATTGCTTCCTGATCAATTTAATGGGATGGATCGAACGGTGCATGGAAATTGTGTACACTGAGCAAAAATGTGATAGAAGGAAGAAAACAAATGAAAATAAGAACAAAATCGGTCAGTAGAAAACAACATACAATGCGATTGTTTTGCTGACTCGAGTGTAATTATCTTTGCTTCTATTAGCCTCTGCCTAAGTTATTTCTGTGGGAACTGTTAAAAATGTATAATCAATATGAAAAAGAAAAAGTGAAATATCGCAAATACGAGGTCAGTTTTCGTTGGTAGCCTACATGACCATTGCAAACGACACGAGTACATCAGTTGATGGTGCAATGGTTGATGATTTTGCTTTTAGTTTTATTCATTGTAATCTCCATTGAGCTTTATAAAAAGAAAGCAGTACAACATTTTAGGACTTTTTTTTCTTTTTCTACTTCACGGATTATAGTATTTTCACTTGATGTTTTCCGGTTGCTTTAACTTAAAAAGTATGTTCCGTTTCGTATTTGCTTTGGGAAATGTTAAGATACTTTCACTTGTTGATGTGAGTGATTTACAAGCCAATTTATTTGCAAAAAATATTTTTCTCTTTCTCTCAATAAAACCTGACATTTAAAACATTATTTTTTTAGTAATGTAAAACTTTCTAGCAGCAGAATTAGTATTTCCTTAATAAAACGACAAACTTAGAACATAATTCTAATTTACCTGAGTAAAATAAATAAAGAATATAGCAAATATAAAGCATCTTACTGCTCTATCGCTACTCCCATGGAAAGTCCTCGGACAAACTACAGTCCTTGGTCCCGCCAGGTATAACCATGCCTCTTACATTGGAGCAAACCACCCACATTCCACTTGAACAGCTTCTTCCTGCGAACCTCAGCTCTGTGTAAGAGAATGTTCCCCCGATCATTGCAATCCTAACCTGTTCGTGTCTTCCTCTCTGTATAAAATACCCCTTAATGTAATCCTCTACCTCGAGTGGCCCGTAGGCCTTGTCTATAGCGAACCTTACTGTAAAAAATATTTGCAATTTTATGCATCAGTCAGTTCGAACGAAATCGGAGGAAAAAAGAGGAATTTATCGATTTTTGATCGGTTAAATGGATTATTGATTTTTTAAAATTATCGATTTTTTACGCTAAGATCCTATCACTTACATAGTATAATGTATGTGCCAAGTTTGGTCAAAATCGGTTGGATGGATCGCGAGTGAAAGAGAGGCACACAGGCATCCTCTGTTTTTTTAGAGACAAAATAAGAATGCAGATATATCGTAAAGCCGTAACACGAGGGGAAATAGAAAAATCAGGCGTGGCTGACCACATATAGATGGGAAAGGGAAATCACTGCCCCTTGTGGGGTGAGGTTAAATTAATATACAGGACATCACTGAAAAATAGGAAAACTTAAGGAATCAGCACATCTGCTAGGCCACAAAATCTCCTAATCCTGCCAAGTATAGAAATGAATACAATATGGGAACTATGAGTGCTAGAGAAAAACAATAATAACACCAAATTGTAATATGAGCTTTGGTAAAAAATGTTTATTGAGACATTAGGTTTAGAAGTTCCAAAAATCCATACGCTGGTGTCCTCAAAGCCAGTGGATAAAAATGTTGGTTTAATCTACTGACTTAACCCAAGTAAGTTCAATGTCTGGCTACTTCTGAGGTGAACAAAGCACTTGAGTCAAAAGGGAGATAACTGATACTAGGATATCCGGAATTTGCATAGCACGTGGAACTAGAAGAGGACAGTTCGAATTTCAATCATCTGAAGAAGACCGGAGCGTACAAAGATCGAAATGTCGTGAATATGACAACAAAATTGAGGATAACAGTATAAATATTGTAAATAAATATAATTCTCTATTATTTAACTGAATAAATAGTTAACTTTTTGACTGTTAGTTCGGCAAATAAAAAAAAATACCAAGTCCCATTCAAGGTAGAAGATTAATGAGTTGAGATTATTGTAAGAGTGGAAAAGGAGTAAGTTCAAATTATGAGCAGATATAGGATAGATATCAATGACCGTGGTTATAAAGTGACCGAGATTGTAGTTGTCAGGGAAGCATTCTAACATACTCTCGGCAGTTTGCTCCACAAAGCAACATTTCTAAGTATAAGCTGTCTGAGTGAAACTTTCTCCTTATAAATGAAACACGAATGGAATGGAAATTATTTGTTACCGTGAACTTCGCATGTCGTGTCCTTGCTGTGAAGGTCTGAACTGGTGGAACTAAGGAATGTAACTTTTTTGAACATCTGCCAAAGTAATAGCGATAGAGCAGCGAGAGCTTAGCAATGTTTCGTCTGTCGAATAAGAGTTGCAGGGCGAAGAGTAATTCATCACATACATGGCCGCGTAATCGCTTTTGAACTCTGTCGAGTGTGGACAGTAAGAACCGGGCATCACCATATATGGTATGGCAACGATACTTCATTTTTTATTTGATCTAACTCTTGTAACAACAGAGCATCACAGCAGGAGTTAGGTATTTTCTGAAACAATTCAAAGAATCGACCATTCTTCCAGCATCTTTTGCATTTCAGGTCAAGTGTGTGTCTTAGACCCAGTAGCCGTTCAATGCAAAGGTCCTCTTTGATTCTATCAGTAATCATCGGGATTTGTTATAAGTTCAGACATCGAATAACAGGGCAATGAAATAAGTTGGTTGGTTGTTTTTGTTTAGCGGCATATCAACCTCTATTTGATATTTAATACCAAAATCTACATATTTTGTACACAATTTTATTTATTTATTTACTTTGTATTGTTGAACCCCCCCCAAAAAAAAACAAATGCAACCGCCGAAAAAAATATAGTCTGTCACTTAAACGGTCAATGTATGACTGAATATATTGTATACCGAACTAGCAAGAACGATGTCCAATTCCAAGAACGATGTCAAATTCCAAGAACGATGTCAAATTTTAGTTTTGTCCCACTGAAAATCCTTGAAAATTTTGTTTATTCCATTATCGAATTATTTAGGCAATATAAATACATAATGGGCAGCGCTCTCTCAAAACATTTCTGGCAATTAAATAATAGTGGTAATACATCCATTATTACGTGTGATATTTTGTATAAAGTTACATATTGTAAAGGTAATAAATGTAATTTATGTTTTGTAGAAAAATTATTTATCGTAAAACATTTAAATAACCCTAATTTATTAAACAAGGGAAATGAATTGATAGATACATATAGGCATTAAAATAAATATCTGCTTAATTACGTTGATTCAGATGATTTTTAGTGCGAAATATGTTTTTAAAGCACCAGTAATCTTAATATAAAACATTAATATTCACAACTCTAAAAGAATATTATTTTTTTCACATACACACACACACACATATATATATATATATATATATATATATATATATATATATATATATATCCCGTTTATTTTAAAAGCCAAATATAGATATATGCATGTTTAAAAATAAATAAAAAAAAAACTGTAATTCCTGTATAATATATGACTGCGCTAAAATTGCAGTAACCAGATAATTTTATTAAAATTTAAATTACGAAACGGTGAGCCTATACATGAAAATTGCATTGTGCATGAAACTCCGTGTCGGGCTACTGTTGAGGGATAATATGTATATTTATTAATATATTCTTTATATCTCTGTTTTATTACATCAAGAACTGTTTTTTTATTAACACCAGCATTATATGTACGATATATATATATATATATATATATATATATATATATATATATATATATATATATATATATATATATATATATATATAGTGTGATGGGTAAATTGTCACCCTTTCATATTTTTAATTTCGCCTATGTGCGTTGTTTGGTTTTGATTTTGTCCTCTGCAGAGTATAGTAGGGTCAGTTGGGCGCTGTCTGTGAGTAAAGAGTACCATGACGCAATTCACTCCGACAGAAATTTGGAAACAGCATATAGTACGAACATTTAACAGTGATTGGGTGTCAATGTGAGGACAATGCAGGGGATACTGTGTCCGCAAAAGATGTACCGAGAGTGATGAAAACCAAATATCCAATCAACATCATGGTTTCTGAAGTGATCACTAGTGATGGCAATGTTATGCCTCCATTTATCATCCCACGTGTTCTCATACACAACACAGAGGACTCCGTCAAGTGCATTGAGGAGGTAGTGCTGCCTTGGGTCAAAAGGGTTGGATGCAGGAAGACTCTATATCTGACAATTTCTGTGTCTACATCACCTCTTACATCTGGCTACCTAACTCCCCAGACTGCAACCCTCTTGATTATTTAGTGTGGGTCGCAGTTGAGCAAGAGAATAAAAAAACCTCCGTGTAACACCAAAGATGAACTGAAGGCAAGGATGGCAGCATTCACCAACAAGGGGACCGGCTAGAAGAGTTGCAGGAGATTCCGAAATCGTCTGTAGACCGTGGTTGAAGACAATGGCAATTTTATTGAATAAATTTACATTTTAGCATTTCAAGATATTTTTGTTTACTACTGGTCAATGTACCCGTTAAAATGAAATGTCAATGCTATTTTAATTTTTGTGTAATTTAGACGACAATTTGTAAAGCGCACCCTATCTCTCACTCTCTCTCTCTCTCTCTCTCTCTATATATATATATATATATATATATATATATATATATATATATATATATATATTGGACAAGCAATCTTTTGTTTAAATAGTTTTACTTAAATAAAAATTACATAGAATGGCTAACTGTGGCAACCCATCAACAAAATTTCGGCTCGCACGTTACCATAAA
Source organism: Acanthosepion pharaonis (assembly GCA_903632075.3). Taxonomy (NCBI): domain Eukaryota; kingdom Metazoa; phylum Mollusca; class Cephalopoda; order Sepiida; family Sepiidae; genus Acanthosepion; species Acanthosepion pharaonis. Next base: position 4,559,715 of record CAHIKZ030005588.1, on the reverse strand, counting down.
ATTCCGCTAAAATCTCTTCCATGAACAAAGCGTATCCACCCATTTTCTTGTGTCGTTATGCACATAAGCCCGCTACTGTCTACCTCCAGACTTCTCTCTTCTTCCTTCTTTCTTTAAAATGATAAACCGTGATAAAAGAAAATACTTGTAAAGTTCCTAAAGATTTCAGCAAATTATTTAGTATCTTCTATCCGACACCAACGAACCTATTTCACATCAGATGAGATTCAAGAGATGTTCCCGTCCAAAGATATTCCATGTGATTTCTATCTAATATATATATATATATATATATATATATATATATATATATATATATATATATATATATATATATATATATATATACTACCCGCCTCTGCTCTTGATATTATGATGATTATTATATGATCCATTCATTTATAGTGGATTATAATTTCATGTGCCACGAGATGAATAGCAAAATTTATCTAGCATGTTCAGAAAGTAATGACGTATTTCCCCGCTATGTTTCTTTTATTAAAAAATACAAGGCAGTACCAAGATTGAATGGTAAAAATCTGCGTTTACAATTTGTTAATAATTTATTCTCTCTGCCATTTGTCATTTTTTTTACAATGGTACAAGGACTTCGGATCACACGAGATAGAGGATTACAGAGTAAAAGGCAAAGCTTAGGCGGATGTGTGGAAGATAACGGTTAACCGTAGAATTTACAGGTTAAGATTGTAGTGATCGGATAGGCATCCTTTTGGGAGTCGGTTCTACAAGCCAGTTGTTCGTGGGAAGGATCTTCTCTAGTGGAACGTGCATCTAAGCAAAGGAATGTGAAACGTGATTGGTCACATGACATGGTACGTGACATGGTGGGTTTTACCTGTAGCGGTTATGGTTGGTGGAACTAAGAAGTATAGTTCATCTAAACACTTACTATGGAAATAGCAACAGAGAAGCGAAAGGTTTGTGTCATCTCGTGTGTGAGAATGGAGTTGTAGGGGAAAAAATAATTCGTCACCCACAAGGACGCAGAGATGCTTTTGGACTCTATCAAAGTTGGAAAACGAAGACTGCGGAGCTCAGCCTATATAAGACAGCAGTACTCCATTTTAGGCCTGATCTGTTCTTGTAAAAGTAATAGATCGCAGGAGGGTTTAGTTACTTGCTGAAGGGGTACAGGGAATGACTATTTTCCAAGAATCTTTAGCGATGGAACGTATGTATGAATTCCACTTGAGGTCTGAGCTAAGTTTTAGCTTCAATTGGCGCTCAATGCCAGCTCCATCTCGAGGGAGCACCTATTCATCGCCATTGGTGAAAGATTCTGATCCGATCGGCAATGGTGTAGTAGATTATTTAGCTTTCTCATAAACGTTTGCTTGAGAAAAGAACATAAAAGTCCCAATTATAACACCAAAACTTACGCGTCATGCACAAAGGTACATGCTTTCTGTTTGGTGGAATATGAAAGGCGCCGTTCATTACGAGCTAATGGAACATGAATGGATTATCACTGAAGACGTTTGTTGCCAGAAACTTGATCGGTTAATCGGAGCATTACGCCAGAAGACTCCGGCTCTGGTAAACAGAAACTGTTATTCTCTATAATGGCAATTCAAGACGACATTCAGCAAACAACTAAAGTAAAAATAATAGCGTTAAGATAGGAGGTTGTACATCCCCCACACTCACCAGATTTTAATTTGTTTCGATCACATAAGCAAAAATTGAAAACAGTTTCTTAAACTATTTTCGGGGCAAAAAACAGATTTATTTTATCGTAAATCGCCTTACCGCTATGCAGCGGTCGTTGAAGGCGATTACAATTTTGTAACCTTTCCGAACAACATTTTTTAATCATTTTTTAAGGAACCGGAACAAATGTCCACAGCTGAAAAGTGCGAGAAAATAAACTATTAGAATAGATCCTACCGTTACATCTAGCTATTTCAACAGGAAAACGGTGAGATCTACTTGCCAATATATTAGTCCGTTTAATTCACGAATGAGAAAATCTCATCGGAAGAACTGCCATGAAAATATTTATAGAAAACACAGAGGGAAGTCATGTCACAGTCGTGGGGAAGTGAGTGAAGTCGAAATGCCAAACCAATGATCGATTACACCAGAGACTCCTCTTTGAATTTTGTCAAGAATCTCGAGATATATAGTAAGAACACCAATGTAGTTATAGCAGCAATATTCCATGTCAGAGGAATGGTAGATTTATAAATGTGCAAGACGAATTCTCATAATGACAATTGTCTGGCACGACACAGTGAACCAACTTTCTTGCAACTGGTTCAATACAATCAATCCACTTCATGTATGTGAATAACCTGAGGCCAAAAAGGCGCAATGAGTTGCTATCCTGGTGCTTAACATCATTCATGCTGATGGGGAGAAGAAAGGTTATCCATGGTGATTAAATTATAGCAGTTTTATTTTGAAGGTGTTAAAATTTACAAGCCATTTCTTGCCCCTGTTAACCAATGGCTGGAGATCATTTTCTTTGTCAGTGGAGAAGATATGCAACATGAGAATCGTTTTGTGCTTATAACTTAAGCAAATGTTTTTCACTTAGCCACAAAATTTAATTAAAACAATTTTAATATTTGTTATTATAACATTTCGTAATTTAAATTGTATGAATCCACTACAAAAAGCTCGTTTGAAAATAAAACAAACTTTTTAATTAAACGTAGTGGTTTACGTCAATCCTTCATGAATACATTAATAGAGACTTATATAAACATTTCTTTTGAATTTATATTCATACAAATATGCGTTTTATGATGTATATAGCGCATGTATGCCAAATATCGTAATAAATTAAGGAGTTAATATTTACATTGTCCATTTTTTCAAACACCACAATCTGATCTGCAAAAAAATCAAAAGCAGATCATCATTTGGATAAACTAACTTTTTCAGAAGCGGGAGGAAACATAATCAAATCCTGAAACCATTAGTTTATTAATCAGTCGCAGGAAATAAATGAGATGCAGACAAATAATGAAAGGGGCAATTAATAAAATACATTCGATGATTAATGTAGAATTTTGTTGAACAGAAAAAAAAGGAAATTATTTAACTATATGTTTGAAATAAGGAATGGATTTAAATTATGTACAAATAACAGCAAAGGATATTATTTTCCATTATTATTGTTAGTTATTTCGATATTGGTAGAAAAGATTATCCATGTGTTATTTGGAAGAAAATAATTAGCAAATAAAGAAAGTCGGTTTTAATAAGTAACAGTCACTATTTTGAGAGCTCTGAGTGGTTTTGCATATCTCTTTACAATTGCTTCATTATTAAGATAAGTTTTTTTATAATTACAAGTATCATAAACTACGTGATTTACATCAAAAGAGTGGAAGGTTGAGTCGATTAACATCTTTTAACTGGTTATTATTTGGGCATTTGTGATGGAAATTGACGATAAAATAAAACTTTGATATTGTAGCAGCGAGTTCTTGTAAATAGTCATTTTTGAAAGTAATACGCCACCTATGTTATATTTATTCAAGCGCCCATGAAGATAAATAAACATTTAGATGCTTACCGGGATGAAATAATATCTTAAGAAAATAATGTTTTCAGAAAAAAAAAAAAAACGCTGCATTACAACTGCTGTTTTTATCAAAACTTTCCATTGGGATGTTATGAGGTATCAAATCCTGTCCAAGTAGAAATGATAATTTTAGCACCATTATTGCAAATGGAGTGTGGGCACCATCTGCAAAGCATTGTCTCATTTTCCAAACAGTAGCAGTCATTTCAAAACATGCGAACAGTCATAGTTTTATATTTTTGGCAGAACTGATATACAGTATTGGGGATAATTATCAAAAATGCGCAATATCAAATTTTCACCCTCTTTCTTCTTCGATCTAAATGAATTCACATTATCCTTTTCACGATGCTTACATATTACAAATATCTGTTATGTTGCTGATAGCATGAAAAATGTTATAAGAATAAAATAATTCTAATATACTCAACTATTAAACCACCCTTATGATATTTTTATTCATCCATATTTATTTATCCATATATATATGTGTGTGTGTATGTCTTTGTGTGTGTGTATGTGTGTGTGTGTATGAGTGTGTGTGTGCGCGCGCAAAAACTTAAGGGATTCGTTTCAATTTTGGATAAAAGCATTATTTTCTGCTGCATTTATAAAAGCAGCGATATGAAAATATTAAGTTTGCCAGCTATATATTTTCATTTATTTATTTGTTTTCGACAAGACAAAAATCGAAACTTGGGAATACGGACACGGAAATTAAACTGTGTCTGGTCTTGGCACTGGTTACTGCTTTTTCCCTTGGCGAATTACACAAGATTAGCACCGCTTATCTCTAAGTCGCCACCATTTAATGTTATCGACGAAACCATACGTTTTTTTCCCGTACACATCCCCATCGACCGAATTATATGTATTTGCATAACTGATAAATTCTTGCTAAGTATCTTATAATAAAATAATAGATTTGATTATCAGCCATTTCCGTTAGTTTTGTTATGGACTGTGATAAACAGATAATAGATCCCAAAAAGGACAACGATGATTTATAATATGGTTAACCAAAAGGGAATCGTATTTGGCAACGAGAATTTGGTACTATTGTTATGATTTCTTACGGGAATCCCCCAGGAGAGTCTTTGGCCATTAATGGAGAAATTCCGTTGGGAGTTCTGGAGAATTTTAAGCTTGATGTGCCTTATGTTTATATAAATATCTATATAAATATATGTATTTTAAAACCTACTCTAAATGTACATTTCCGTATCTAACTCATATGGCATGAGGATATTTGCTAAATAGGACTCAGCTCTGTGTAAAGAGAAACAGTGGAGAGAAATAAAAAGAAGAATGTGCTGCGTAAATCATCCAAATGAAGAGACTAATCTTAGATACCACTATTCAAATCTTGCTTCTTATCTTAGCCTCGACCACAGCCATGATTGATTCTGTGTCTGCATATAAACTGTACACGCATATATATTCTTTTATTTTAGTTACCTCAGTTTGAAAGCTTCGTTAGTAAACTAATTACTGTAAGGAATTCGGTCCTCAATACGTAGATTTCTCAAAGTCAGGGCTTATAACAAACAACACGAACGCCATCACACACATATACTGACACAAAGTTATACAAGTTACTTAGCTGAAACAAAAAGAAATCTTCGTTTACGAATGAATATAATATAATTATCAGCAGATTGAGTATGAAGTTGAAGGAAAGTTTAGAAATTTTTAAGAGCATCTGCACATTAGAAAATTCGACGCGGATAAAATCGATGTTTAGCGTTGATTACCGTAAATGTAATTAGTTGTTCGCATTATTTCGCAAGTAAAATATGAAATATATTTCGCATTATCTGACCTTTTTTTTTAAAGCCTGCAAGTTGATTTGGCGCCTTTCGATGTTCAGGGACTTTTCGACCTGACACTTAATTGTCACTGTCAAAACTACAAAAGAAAATTGTCATTCATAATTTTCCACCACGCATTTTACATTGGAATTCTGTTAATATTACTTTTTAAAATATTATTTTTCACACTCTTCTTTCGATTGTTTTAGCTCTCGTTTATCTGTCATTGCTTGCCTCTTCTCGGCTTTAAGCTGAATAATATTAATATACTATTCAGCTTAATTTGCATTTACTCTAAAATGTGAACCATCCTCAACAATGATATTTTAGTTAGTCAGTTAACTTCCATGCATCATACACGCTTGGTCGATCATGTCACTGACTAGGAAGAAGGTTTTCCTACAGTAGGTTGCCGTTTCGTTTTGCAGTAGACTATATGACCCAGTCTGTTCTGCTATTCAACCCAAAACTGGGGGGGGGAAGAAGAGATGGATGTATGTCTTTTCCCAAATTTCAGTGAATGTAACTAATTCGACAGGAATTCGAACACGGCTCTCCGATTTCTAATTCCGAGCCGATATCCATTACACCACAACATAAACTAGTTGGCCAATAGTTTTCCTTTATGTAATATGAATCTTTTTTTTTTGGATATTTTCCAAATATCTATTTTAATAAATTTATATAGATTCTTACAATAATTATTTTAAAGATTTTATGATTATATAGTTTCTATGTGTTCTTAAAAGTAACTAAACCGTGTAAATTTCTTTAAGCAACAGAGTAGATAAATGTAATCCTGCTGAATTCTGATGAGACTAAAATCAGGATTCTGTTCGATAATCTTTTTTTACTAGGATTATCGGTCGAAATCCTCAGAGAACGCATCAAATTCATAGATATTTAGGAGATTATGAAGACTGACATTATTACATTAATTCAGTTATTCCAATTCAAACTATTCACAAATAGGGTCAAATGAGATTTTATGCCGTAATTGACAATATCCGGAAAATACGAAATTCTTTTATTTGTCGTATCTTCGGGACATTCATAATCAAGGTTTTCCACAATTTCCTGTCCTTTGCAGCTCTTCGTAAATGTTTTCTTTTTGTTATTCTCTTCTGAACCTTGTTCCCCTCATTGTAGATTATGCCATATTTTGCTCTGCCCCTCTTGTTTTCAATCTGTCCCATGAGAATCAAATTTTCTATGCTCTATCCTCATTGTGTGTCTTAGAAATGCTAACTGCCTCTTTCTGTTGTTAAGTATAAGCATGTTTTTTTGGTTTCAGTTTCCTATAAAACTTCATCGTTGCTCACATGTTCTGTCTATGTTATTCTCAGCATCTTTCTATAGAACTACATTTCTGTTACTTCAAGTCACTTCTTCGCCTATGAGGAGATTTCCTAGCATTCACTGCCATATGAGGACTGATATTACATAACAGTACAGTTCTCTTTTCTTTGTTTCTAACGAAATATTCATGCTTCTTAACATTTTGCTTAACTTTTGAAAGTAATAATTCGCTTTCCCAATGCGCCTTCGGATATCAATGTCGCCCTTTCTCTCCTCTGTTAAAATACTTCCCAGATAAATTGTTGTACTTGTTTGATTTTGGTATCTCTAATTTCTAATTTGCATGTTGGGTTGCTCCTGCTGCTGACTGTCATACATCTTGTCTTCTTGCAATCGATGTTTAATCGTTTCTTCTTGCTTTCATTTAATAACTTCTAACTTAGGAATGTTAATTTAACAAGTGCTTTACCGCGAACAGAAACTTCTTTAGAACAGAATTGCTTTCTTTTCATAGTAACAGAGGTATGATGAGGATAGGCTGCTCATGTA